>JBBMJY010000007.1:6805317-6822101 GCA_037833715.1 Toxotes lorentzi | reverse complement strand
TGTGTGTGTGTGTGTGTGTGTGTGTGTGTGTGTGTGTGTGTGTGTGTGTGTGTGTGTGTGTGTGTGTGTGTCATGTGCTTCTTGGGCAGCCTCCTCCATATTCATGCGTTTCCCTGGGGACCGGTGGATAGGCTATTGTGGGAGAGCACAAGCGAAAGAGAGGAAGACAGTTAGAAAGAGATAGGAGAGGGAAAGAAGGTGTGTATGTATATGTGTGTGTGTGTTGGGGGCAGGGGCTTGTGTTGGAAGGGTTGTCTCTGTTGAAGTCTGGCTGGTCCCCAAGGACCTGGGGGCAACGGAGCAGAGCAGGTGGAGGGAGGGGAGAGGGGTGAGGTGAGGGGTAGTATCCTCGGACAGGTACAGGAATGCCCAGTGGGCAGTCTTCCAGTGCACGCACACAGTCGCATGCAAGCACACATTCCCTTTCCTGTTTTCTTGATAAATCCACCCTTACGGTAGGTCTGTTTAAGAAACATGTAGAGCTGTTGTTATGACCCCATTTCCTATGAGAACTTAGAAAAGTATGTATTGTGTTTGCACTGGGGGAAACCCCGTGTTACAGGTGACACACATACACACATTCTCTGTCTCTCTGTCGTACGGGGAGTGTGGGGAGCAGCGGATGAAGAAGGGAAAAAGGGGGAAACCAAGGAACTAAAACAGAGGTCAGCTCTGTTTGAAATTGTTCTCAGCTGTACTTCCTATTTCTCTCTGCTGCTGTAGGACAACCAGACACGTTCACACAGCCTCAGTGCCTCGCCACGGGGTTCGAGGCAGTGTGAAAGTGCCTCTGGGCTCACATGAGAAAATGCAACAAACTGATTCTCACAAGCTATGATACATATAGCCAGAGATATGGTGTTGAAGACCAAAAGACACGCAAACAAATACACCCTACTCCCAGCTTTGGGTTTATTGTTTTCTGCTAACTTTGCCACATTTTGTGTTCCATAATTTGACAGTTACTCAGCGAAGCCCTTGATAAATCACAATCTTTAAGCATAACTTTTCCATGTTGTAATTGTACATACATGAGACTACTTTTTTACTTTGAGTGTCAGCCAGTCAATCCCAAAATTGAGCATTGCTTTTTGGTTTTTTTTTTTTTTTGTTGTTTTTTTTTTCTGGTTTAAAAGCACCAGTTGAGCAAGGGTAAGCACAGAGATCTTTCACTGTGGATTTACACATACAGTAAAACTGTGGCTATAAATAGCAAGTTACGCTGCTAGTAGCATCTTTCAGGAGCTCAGTAAAAACAGACCAGTGGTGGTGAAATCTTTTCAACCCACAGAGAAGCGTGAAAATCCTTCCAACTGCAGCTAAAACATGAAAATACTGAAGATGCTTTGTAGATGAGGTACGAGTTGTTTTTTTGTTGTTTTTTACTTGAAAACAGCAGCATGGAAACTCTTGAAATTACTGCTTGCATTTAGATCTACAAGTAATAATTATTTTCAATTAATTCTTAATTCTAGTTCTACTGTTAATTCTTAATATTAGTGCTTTAATATGTCAGTAAATTGTGAAAAATGTCCATCGCAGTTTCCCAGAACCTAAAGTAAATGTCTTCACATGTCAAAATTTGTCTGACCAATAATCAAAAAGATTTTCAGTTTACCATGATACAAAACAGTTCTTACTTTGCTGAAGCTGAAAATAGCAAGTGCAAGACATTTTTTTCCTTGATAAATGACTTTACCAATTAATTGATAATCGAAATATTCTGGTATAAATTTACTGTCTGTCGACAAGTTGATTAACTGGATATTTGTTTCAGCACTGCATCTATTCATACAGGTTTACAGTTATCTTTTATTGAATTTCTGCATTTTTTTTGGGCCTGTTTTATTCCTTCATTTTTATGGTTACATTTAATTTTCTCCTCCTGAATTCAGTTACTTTTCTGTACTGCCCAATTTCCTCACTGACCATTAAAATGTCATCTAAGGTGACTAAATTTATATGAACACCCAAAGTAGATTAAACCAGAAATCTGTCAGCAGACTCTTGAAATGGAGTAGCAACGACGACAGAATTATCACCAGCAGAAGAAAAACAGTTGCATTAAATGAATTAATTTAAATGAGTAATGAGTTGTCGTTCAGTCTTTGTTTTCAAAGCTGTTGTACTCAGACCTTCCTAAATTATATCATAATCATGGAGTCGCCTCATGGATGAAGTCAGAATGTAAACATCCGCCTCATCTGCTCAGTGGCTGAGCTCAGAGTGTTTCCACTGTAAATCCTGCCTCTCTTCTTCACTTTCCTACACACACACACACACACACACACTCACAGGCCTACAGTACTTCAGATTCGAGATGGTTGTCTACATTTCTCTGTTAGATCAGTAGATGGTCCAATAATCTCATCAATCATTTGTAATAAAGACTGCAGTCTGCTCCCAGCTTAACAAATACGCTTCTTCGTCTTAAATTTTGACATCACGTTGCAGTGTAATATTTACTGAACTTAGAGGTACGCAGTAGAGCGAGCAAGAGAGCCAGAGAAATGAGAGGGGAGTTAGAGTTCACTTCATATCTGACCCGTGTGCTCATTTCCTGTTCAGCTTCAGATTGGCAGGAAGCCAAGAGCAACAGGTGATCTGTATGTATGTGGGGTTTTCTGTAATTCAGTGTATTTGTGTAGCCTGTGTCTTGATTGCACGTGTATATCTGTGTTTGACAAATCATGCTTCAGTAAGAGAGAGACAGGATGTGGGCTGTGTGTGGTGGAGACAGTCGTCAGACTGAAGGGCCTGTCTGACGGCCCCTGCTCCCCTTTCAGATACCTCTTAACACGACCCGAAGCTGTTCGTCTTGTAGCCCACCTCCTTCCCCTTTCCCCCTTCACCCTCTAACCTTTTTCTCAATATCCACAACTGAGACGTGAAAGAAAAGCATTTGTGCTCCTGTGCCGTTGAGAGCCCTGTTAAATATATCCCACAGATACTACTCCTCCCCTTTAGTAAACAAAGATGTTCTTGTTTTCTGTCTTTACTGTATCTTTCTCTTTCTTGCTAATTTGCTGTGTTTGTAGCAGTCATGTGTTTATCACTGTGTGAAAGGTGTTTGCTGTTTCACAGTCGACAATCACTGGTGAGACCGACTGCCACCATCAAACCTCCTCTCTGTTCCTTCCTGGATTTACTTGTGTTCGCGTGTTTGTATACAGCATTATATCCAGAAAAGTGATGTGCAAGCAAATGTGGGTTTTACCACAGACATGATACTACTCACACAAACACTAACAAGTCAGACATGCATGTGAAAGCACACACACACACTTTGCTATAGGGCTTCACTGTTAGCAGTGACAAATCATATAATCAACTGTGATATTGATTACTTATTGGAGAGGAAATGTCATGCCAAAATGTATTGATGGTAGAAATCACTCAGGAGTCATTAAGTTCACTGAACAACACTGAGAAAGAAACAGTTTCCACCTTTGATTGATGAAAGTCTGGGAGCAATATGAATACCAGCTTTCTTACCTCATCTACTTCCTCAGTCACGCTAGAGTAGTGTTGCACTGCCACCTGCTGGCAAAGCTGATGTTCTGCCACTTTAAATGGTAACTGTATATTTACTGTGCGTAGTATCTACTGTATACAGGAAATTAACATATTTAACATGAAATGATACAATATTTACATCTTGGGATGTCAGTTAGTGTTAGTTAGTTAGTGAGTTCAGTTTTTCAAAAAAATTCATACAGTTCTCTTTACCAACATGACACACGAACGCTGATTTGTCCTCCGACATTACACACTGACCTTTAAAAACACCAACAGCTGATAGGATTACAGTGTATCCCACTATCGTCTTTGAATATTCCATTTCAGTATAAAGACTTGTGCCTCTTTACTGCATGGCTTGTGCTAACACAGCATACGTTATAGAAATGAATCAGAAATGCTGTGATACGCTTCAGTAGGCTTTGCTTCCCTGAACCAGTGTAAACTGTGATTTTAAAAATGAGCCTGTCAACTACACTTCACAAACACAATAAATTATATATATATATAAATATATATATATATTTTTTTTTGACTAGAAATACAGTTGTTATTTATTGTCTGAGCTGTCTCATCACATTCACAATTACTTGTGTTCAGCTCCTCAGTTTCCTTTGTGAATTGCAATGTGGGATGATAATGTCAGTAGCACCAACACTACACTCAAATTTATTTTTTATTTTTTTAAAGATGCATACTGACTTTATTTGTCACTTTTCCTGTGTGAATACATCACATATTGCTTAAATTTAGTACGTAGCATAGATTTTGGGCACACTGATGTGAGGTAAAGTCCTCATCACAATCTCATAATGCTTTTGAATCTTACTCTCCTGTTGCAGCTCCATGTCCCCGTTCAGTATTGACAGCATACGGCGCCCGCGGAGGTCAGAGTCACCAGATTCCAAGAAGAGGAGAATCCACAGATGTGACTTTGAGGGCTGCAATAAGGTGTACACCAAAAGCTCCCATTTAAAAGCACACCGAAGGACACATACAGGTCAGTGTTGCTGAATGCTTTCAATAGTGTATCCTGATGCCTTGTAAGACCAATTTTTAGATATTAAGAATTTTTATACTACAGTGTTGCTGAAAAAGGATCTCGAATTACTGACACTGTATAGATAAATACAACTATACTTTAAAATTGTATGTGATAACTTTCTCATAGTGACATATGAACTGTTTACATTTACCTGCTAGTTGACTCTTTACAACTGCTTCCTCTGATCTGCATTGGATTGGTTCATTGGCATAAAATTGTAGTGCCACGCAGGAAATTACGCATCATTTTGCTTACAATAAACTATAGTGACATAAAATGACATTTCTACTACACCAGACAGCGCACACTTGTTTACCGTCATTATCAAAATAGCGACTGATCGGAGTTGCGATATATCTAACCATTTTGCAAACCATGCTGCAGTTTTAGAAATCTGAGTGCATTATTTTCTCCCACAGCAGGAATCCATCCAGTTTAATAAAATATGTAAATGTATCAGCAGATTCTTGCAACTCTGGTAACTGATTTTCAAACCTTACGGAAATGAATGGTAACCACCGTCTGCCTGAAAAATGCACAGCATGCATTCAGAAGAACCAGCAAAAATGTTCAGTATACAGTATATGACCACTATGATCATTTAAGGAGACAATGAGCTGTCATAAAAATTATATGGAATAATATCACCACACTCCCAGTCTCTTATGGTGACAGAGAGCCCCATAATTTTAAAAGTACTGATAGAAAGATAGTGGATACTTTAGGAGCCTTATAAAATATTCAGATTATGAAAACACCTGATGATTATCTTTATAAAATTACATTATTCTATAAAGGCTTTTTGCTGTTCCTATAATGAATTATAGATGCGAACCTCATAGCTGTGTTTTTCTCTCCTCCTCTCCAGGGGAAAAGCCATACAAATGCACCTGGGACGGCTGCACGTGGAAGTTTGCCCGCTCTGATGAGCTTACGAGGCATTATAGAAAACACACGGGGGTCAAGCCCTTCAAGTGTGCAGACTGTGACCGCAGCTTCTCCAGATCTGACCACTTGGCTCTGCACCGACGGAGACATATGCTGGTGTGAATCAAACGGAGAAAGATAAAGAGAGAAAGAGAGAGTGAGAGAGAGAGATCATGGAACAAACACACACACACACACACAGGCAGCCGGGGGAGCGGGATCTCCCTATGAATGTTTTTCAGCTGGCCTGGACGCACACACATACATAAGCGCACGCACACACTCTCATCCGTCATAAGGAGAGAAGATATAGAGGTGCACAAAGCTTGCGGAGCACAAAACAGGGTCACTTCTGGATCCTCTTTGGGTTGGAAGGAATAGACGGCAGGATCTTTTATCGTCATTGTTTGGAGTTTAATAGGGAACTGTCTTTTACAGCACTGTTCGTAAATGTTTCACTTTGATTATTAAAATGAACTGGCACTCTTCATTTGGACGAAAAAAAAAATGCAATCGCAGCTGTCTCTTTTTTGGCATCTTTCTTTTCATTATTGTTCAAATGGCTGCTTTTCCAGCATTCATAATGTGAAAGACCCCATTGTATGGAATGGATTTTCTGTGTAAGAAGAAAGAAGGTAGGCCTGGACTGGATGGCAGGATTTGGGCCTAGTTGGAGTTACAGGCAGTGTTGTTTCGCCGTGCCTCCCTGTGTGTTTGATTTATGACCAGCAGGGGACGCCATTTCATCACGGATTGGTTTCCTTTGCCTGCTGGAGTCTGCTGTTTTGTTAGAGGCATCCTGAATAAAAGCTAAAAGAGGGCTGGACTTTCACCTTTCCCATAGCCAGCAAACAATAAACAGCATGACTCAAATAGCCACAACCTGAATGGATCAACCTCATCAACACCTCCACCGTTTCATATATTCACTGCTTTATTTCAAACGATGAAAAATGGACATGCATATCATCCCACCAGCAAAGAAACACACCATCTACGACTTACTCACAGGGCCGGATTACCCCAAATAACATCAGTGCTAGTCTTTATGTTGAGCCTCTTGAAATCTTTGGTTGATTTTGTGCTGTGATTAGCAATCAGTAAAGTGCAATCTTAAAGGTAAAATATTCTTTCAGTATGACAGCGTTTTGTTTATTGAATCTTGCTTTTTTTTGTTTTTAATGCCTGCTTATTGCTTATGTTTGACTCCGAAAAATACAAGCCCTCATGTACAGTGAACTTTGAAACAATCAGAGGAGATTTTCAGTATGTGAAAAAATAACAGCGGCACCTTACAGACTCATGCTTTCATTCTGTCCTGAGCTATCTGTTTTTATTATTCCGCTCTGTTTTCTCAGCTGGGTTTGACAGTGAAAGGAATTCGTGTTGGTGGTTTTGCACAGCAGCACTTGACCATAAGCTGACATTGACACCGGCTACAGTGTTACAGGGATAGCATGGTACCTGATGTACAATACAGAAGAGCAATACATTTTGAACAAAGTGATGAGAAGGAGCATCATCCTCCTCTTTGTTCTGTTTGCTGATGTCAATATCTGAGGAGAAGTTTCTAGCTGGGCCAACTCCTCACTCTGTACCATGACTCCCCTCTGTTACCGATTGGTTTGTAGCTCCAGCACAGTACTCTATTCTGATGTGTCTCAGTTAGTGAGTTACTAGAAATCATTTTATTTTATTTTGTTTGTCTCAAATACAGAAAGTCCCTTGAAATGTTATCACCTCAGACCAGACATATGTTAAGATTATTATCCGATTTACCTGAGATTTGGCTATATAAAATGCTGAAAAAAATGGAGAAATCACATATGCATACATGCATAGCACATCTATATAAAATATATACACATGTACATAGATGAATACATTATGTATGTGCAGTAAGGCTACATTTTAAATTCAGCTACTGGCAGATATATCTCTTAGAGAACACCACCTCAATCGGGAAGCTTCATATAAAAAATATTTTTACACTCGTAATGACAGACATTTTTGCAGGTGTTTCAATGCTCTAATGCCGAGGACGAGCTACAGGCACAAACTCAGAGTATCAGGCCAACCCATGTTATGTGATAGTGCTGCTAAATGTATTTATTGGACCGAAGCCAGTAAAAAGAAATGGTAACCTTTTGGATAATAGCACCTTACGTGCACACACATAACATTCTCATACACATACACTCACCAGCACACTTGAATTGAACACCCTGAATTTCAGTAAAGTAGCCAAATCCAGGAAGTCATTTCCACACATGCACCCCATCTATGTGACACCCCTTTGATGTAATGAAGAATGGTAATGTATGTTATCATTATTTATGTATATTGTTTGTGCACAACGTCATTATGCCCAGTTGTATTAACATTTTGGCAAAAGCATATCAGCACCTTGTTTGTTTGTTAGTATGATTTTCAAATTGTTTTATTTCAGATTTCGATTTATAAACAAATAATCATGATCATATTTTATCATCCATATAATGTATACGATCATTTTATGATTGAGGGGCACTTCGTCATTGCATATAACTCTTTTTCTTCTGTAAAAAGGATCTTTTGAAATGTTGTAATATATGTGATAGTGAAGATAAAACTTATTACAAAGTTCTACAGCCTGTATATACATTGGAAAAATAGGGCTTTTGATTAGTAGATGCAGGAAATACATTTATACATGTAAAGTCTTTTTCAGAGACTGTAATTTATCTAATTTGATATACAGTGAAATGGGGCTAATGGTATTCATCATGTAAATTATCATATGTGGTGTTATATAACAGTTTGCTTTTTTTGGTTTGTGGTTAACTAAGTTCATGATCAAATCATTTTTATTCCCAAGGCTGAACCAGTGTTTGCTATAATCAACAAATTATTTATATACATGGACCGTATAAAGGTACTCGATTCCCTGTGTTGCTATTTTGCTATACCTGGACAAAAAATTATATTGATCAAGCACATATCAACAACACATGTACTCTCCTATTCAGTATATGACGTTGCATGCCTTAATACACCAGTTTTAAAAAAAAATTCAATTAGACTTGAAGATGGTGTCTCCACAAGACAGGGTGAATTGTATTTCCCTTCAGCATCTCTTTCCTCGTTTTAAAGCATAATTTTGTAACGGTAACCAGGGTCAAAGTTATGCAATAATAATGAATAGTGCCTCATATCACAAACTTGTAATATCAACTGCTCTGTGCAGAGTTTCGATTTCAGCATGTGTGCTCAAATTAATAAATTTAAAATGAGAAATCACAAATTTTGGAAAAAAGCACAGACAACATTATGCAAGTCGGACCTCTAATGTTTAACTTTCTTTTCGCACTGAGCCTTATGCCATTGTGTCAAATGCAGCATCCTTCCATAACACTTTCACAGGCTGTTTATAGCACGCATTATTACTTTGCTTGCAATAAGTCACTTCCTCTAAGGGGAACAAAACTGAGTTACAAAGGCCTCTTGATGTTTCAGCTTCAGCACATTAATTCAACATAGTGATTCCATGGAAGATAATGAGGAATCTTACTCATAGGAAAAAAAAAACATCCTGTGGCTGGGATTCCAGCTGTAGAGTGATGCCTTTGTTTATGAATACTGATCTTACACTTTCTATCAGTTCAATATCTATTTTACTTTCTGTGTAACATCTGCTTTTGATTTCCTGGTTTTGAAAATTTAAGTAGTGAAGCCAATGCCTATGTTTCAAGTTTGCTGATATTACGTACAGTAATCGTTGTTCCTGTATTTATGTAAAGTGAGTGTAGTGTAAATATATTCAGATCTTTTCATTCTTACCGTAAAACAACAACAACAAAAAAAAATTGTGATATTGCTCAGCATCGCTTCAAAAGGGAGATTCTGCTCATGGAATTCCACATCTGTAAAAGAAATTTTTAATCCTGATATTTTTCAAGAACAAGAACAGGTGTCCTTTTTTCTGTTACTCTTTTCTTTTCTCCAAGAGTTGTTTAAGTATTCAGTCAGTGTTTTGCCTTTTTCTCTGTATTTTTCAAATGGATGGAGCTGTGAAATTAAAAATAAGTTCAAACATATACATGTATATTAATATGAATGGAGGCATGAAGGTTAATAAAGTTGCATTTTGTATGTAACACACTGGTATGGAACTATTTGCTATCTATGACTGAGATGGATGGTATGTGGTTTCAGTGTCACTTAGACATCTGAGTACTGTACTCGCATTCACTGGCATTCAGAAACCTAATCTTGGTATTAGAGAAGCCATTTTAAATGATAGCTGATATATGTATAACCATAGATTTACTTAATACTAAAATTAAAAAAAAGAAACATTATGTAAAAAAAAAATCTCTTTCGTACATAATGTATCTCTGTGTAAGCCACATTGTTTGTCGTTATTATCTTGTACCAACAGAGAGTGTTTTTTCAAGACTGAGAAGGTATAACACAGAATCTGCTACAGTTTCTGAGAACAGGTTGCACTTAAAAGAAAACGCCCAGTACATCCTGCATGGTGCTCTATTATAAATGGCTCTGGATGAATGTTTCTGTCTGCCAGTAAAGGATTCCAATGATTACAGTAACAGGGTTTCAATTCCCACTCCACTAAGCATTTTGGTTTGCAGTATATCACATAAGTGATTTATCACTTTCAACAGCCTATACTGTGTAAGCTATACTGTACAAGTGAAGTAAAGTACGGTGAAAAGAAGCTTAAAGCAAATAAGAGTGATACTATAACAGTCCACACAGGGGACTCCTCCTGCACTCAAGACAAGCTCAGACATCTTTGCTGGTTTGTACAGCTTCTCTTGGCACCTTTTGCAATGACTCATGTCAAGGACACTTTCCAAGAATTAAAAGAACCAAAGAAGTAATCTTATTCTGATTACACAGGATTGTTTGTACAGCAATAAGTACAACTGCAACTTAAGGGCGTGCCTCCGAATAATTATAAAATACTGAAGCCAAATCACCAAAAAGCACTTGAACCATAAAGATGATCCAACTCTAGGAGATCAGTCCAGTCCATCAGACCAGTTCTGAATTTTAAACTGTTAAAATTTACACAAGCCAAATGTTCCCCATAAATGTCTGTTCCATCCTTGTTTCCTCTTGATAAGCAGCTTCCTGTCAGTGCTCAATCTTTTACTAGCATTTATAATAACAAGATCAATTTAAATGAATATTTTCACACAACGTTTGACTGAAACAGCAAGTCATTGACATTACAGATGATGTTAATGTGCTCTGATGTCTGAAACTGTCCACGTCTTTGCTAATTAACAGTAAATAATTAATTAATACATCCATGCTATTTTTATACAAGACGCTGTATTTGCAGACCAAGATTTTCCATTAACCTTTACCACTAAGTACATGGATGGATACAATAAAATACGATAGAGGATCCCTACTGTGGTGAAAAAAAAAAATTCAAACAGTAGCACCAATACAAAAGATTAGTACCACCATAGCCATCTAAAATCTAGCAGCTGAGTGTATATCAAAACAGTGAGGAATTATAATCTGGAAGCACAGACGGACTTTTGGATGAACTTGTTATGGACGGTGTTGGACTTTTTGGATTCTTTTGTTCGACTCTTTTGCATGTGCAGCCCTCATTGAGTTTCAAAGTCTTTTGGATTTTTGTTTAAATTTTTATTGGCAATCTGAGGACTCTTGTTTTGGTTTCTTGAGGTTTGGTTTCAGTATTTCCTGTTTTATTTTGAAGCCCCATTCCTTGTGTACTGTTCTTAGCCTTCTTCCTGTCTTTGTCTGGTTTCCCGCCTTGTTGATTGTCTGCCTCGCCCTAATGTGAATCACCTGTGGCCAATTACCCTCTGTGGTATATAAGTCTCCTTGTTCCCCTGTCAGTTTGTCTGTTGTGAAATCTGAGTCCCTGCTTTATTCTTGCTGTGTTTGTTCCTGTGGTCATGTTTGTTCCTGAGATCCTACCTGTGTTGAGCTCCTGGTTTTGTCTCCTGTGCTGATCCTCGTGTTCCTCTTTTGGACTTCTCTGTGACCTGTGCCCTGTAAGAACATCTGAGTTTTGTTTCTTGGTTGTACCTCCCTTGTGGATGGCTTTTGTTGCCTGAGATTTTGTTTCCTGACCACACACGTTATGCCAGTGAATTTGAGTTAAATAAAAGACATTTCCCAATCCATTTTTCTGGTGGTGTCTGCATTTGGGTCCCTCCCTTGTGTCTTGACTACAGTAATTCATAACAATATGAACAAACCAAGATTAGCATACTGTTATTTGAGGCTGTATAGGAGAAGTTCAAGTAAACCCTCATGTTCCTGTGCCTAGAGACATACAGAGACATGTGTGATGAATACACTCAGGCTATCTACAATAGCTTGTGCAAGGAGGCCACTAAGAAGCCCTGGCTAAGGAGTCACTTACCAGAGTGGTTCCAAAACTTCCTATATAATACTGAGATCCAGCTGGACTCCCAATTAGCTGGCCATCGGCCTGCTAACCTCCAGCCATCCTCCCAGCCGTTAGCAGCCGCTGTAGCAGACATGGTCATCGAGGATACTGACGCCATGGGGAGCTTCTGCTGCCCAGTACACCAGAGCCTCCGCTGCCCAGCGCCACGTTTAAAGCCCAGCTTAGCTCCTTGGTGGACTGGGAGTTGACCACTCACATTGATGCACCATCTCCTCTGGTGTCAAGGGTACCTGTCAATGTCCCACCAGTGTATCTTGTGTTCCAGCAGTGGGGATCCTGGCTGACGTTCTTCCCATTCCTGAGTCTCCTGCATTGGGGATCTGGCTGATGCATCACGTGTTCCAGGGGACTTGCCGTCGTCTCCTCCATCGCCCTCCTGCTTGTCCTCCCAAGTGGCTCTACGTGTCTGGCCTCAGGGTCCAACTCCCCAGCTCCTTCACCTGTCTCTCCAGCCTTCAGGTTGGCCCCCCCAGCACCTTTGTCTGTCTGTCGACCCTCTGGGTTGGCCTCCCCAGTGTCTTCGCCTGTCTGCCAGGCCTCTGGGTCATCTGCCCGAAGTTACCTGTTCTGCCTTGGTTTGACCTCTGGGTCATCTGCCCAAGGTCTCCTGCTCACGTCTGGTTCAGCCTCTGGGCTTGCCACCTGAGGTCTCCTTTTCTGCCCTCGTTCGGCCTCCGGGCTGTCCGCCACAGGTCTTCTGTTTGCCCTGGTTAGGCCTCCAAGCTGTCTGCCTGAGGGTTCATGTTCCTGCCCATGCCTACCTGCTGTGTTCTTGCCGTACTTGTCCCTGTGGTTGTTTGTGCCTGAGCTATGGTTTGCATCCTGGATCCTGTGTTTGGGTCCTTCCCTCATGTCTTGGCTACAGCAGTGCATAACAGACAATAATGAATGCCAAAACTTCTGTAATCTTTTAAAAGAAAATCATTCAAAAATCTTCAACATTATTATAATATTCAACACAAAACTTTTATTTGCATTATGAGTCACATGGCTTCGTAGCACATTTTATCAATTTAGGTTACATCTTCATGTTATGAAGCTATGACAGAAAATACTGTAACACTAATGTGTGTCAACCATGTCAAAATATTTGTGTATATATATATTTTTTTAAAAGTATTGCAATAATTCACTGGCACAAACTCCACTGAGCTGCTACCTTGGCTGGAGAAAGTGATGACAGTGTAGACTGAGACAGTATTTCATAATTTGATCCTTCTTAGACTTTGCCAAGAAATAAAAATAAAGTCTCTGCAATCAAAACAAAAAAGTTTAAAATTCTTATACACCCAAAACTAATCAATGGATTGTATCCTCAAACAGCAGACACGAAATATATACATCTTAACAAATTTTTTGTCAAACCAGAATTATGAATAAATTTGGTCATGAATAGAAACTGATGTATTGTGGAAATAAGGAGGAGCAGCCAACATACACAACCATTATGGCAGAGTGAAGTACCTGATAAAAGAACATTGTCCCAATGGGGCAGCTTTGTTTTTCATTCATCCAAAAAAAAAAAAAAAAAAAGCAGTTAAAGGCACTTTCAAAAGGTGTTTGAATACATGGATAGTAGTCAAAGAAACCAAAAGCGCTCACAGATGTTCAGACTGGCAGATGCTCAGTCCAAGTCTAAAAAAAAAATATATATATATATATCTCAAACTCAGAGACACCACTTTGCAACCACCTAGAAAGACAAATAATCAGTGATACGATGTTGTAATCCTGTTATGAGCAGAACAAAATCCCTAAGGTAACCAAAACAAAATCAAGATGAACGAACTTCAACTTGTCTATCATAACAACTTCAAGGGGAAAGAAAATAACTCTGACCTGCCGCTGAAATGTCATGTAGTCAAAACTGTTGTAAATGATTTGTGTGTGAGCATTGTTTACTGTTAACGTGGCATAAAACAAGCCCATCAAAATAAGTTAAACCTTTTCAGTAATTAAATAAAATCCATGTAATGATCATAAAATTCCTGAAATTAAAAAATGCACCATTTGGATTTATTTCTACCTAAAAATATTTAATACTTTCTGTAATGTCCATATGTATGTTATGTTATAAGGGCATAGATACAGAACATTCACAATGCAGTCCAAATGAATATGATTAATATCTCATAACCATTATCTTCCTTTCATTTCAGATAAAGACAGATTTTGTTTTGCTTTGAGTAAAGTTATCCCCAGTGACAAAGAATCTAATAACTCTGGCAGTGTTAAACTCAAGCTGTAAGCACTGCACTCACCACATGGTTCACCGGCTCGCAGACAGACCTCATCCCAACATTCATTTACTCTTCACGTCTTCGTACTGTGTCTTTTATGAAACCCATAACTTATTTAAGTACAACTTTAACTAACTGATGTGTTTTTTTTTTTTACACACACTCAGTCCTTTTACCCTCTGGCCAAAACAACACATATTGACCTTCCTCAGCACTTACAGTATGGCAGTTTGCTATGTAAGTTAATTAAATAAATGCCCATACAGTGCATTATAGATATAATCTGTACATGAAAACATTGAAAATTAAACACTGATATTTCCCCAAAACTTGTCCATGTATTTAGCAGTAACACAAAATCTAAAGAAAATAAATGCTTCAAAACATTAAATATTATTTCATTATTACATTTGGCTAATCATTTTTGACTGACACCTTAGGAAATGTCCTCCAATCCCGGGGCACACACGTGGAAATAAAATAAGGCAACAGTAATATTTAATCTTTTTACAATAAAAGAAACAATTAGATGTGGGCCAGCACTGCTAAGAATATCTCCACTGGGAAGTAAGTGGAATAATCCACAGTTTTTAATTTGTCTGTTTGCTGATATGTAAGTGCCAGGTCCTTGTCTGTGTTTACTGAGAAATAAAAAAGATTGATTTGATTTGCAGGAGGACGTCTCTCTAGCGCTGGTGTCTCTTCATGTGGAGGGCGAGGTGGTCAGAGCGGGAGAAACAGCGGTTACATACTCCACACTGGAAAGGCTTTGCTCCGGTATGTTTCCTGAAATGGCGAGTCAGCTCGTCGGAACGAGCGAAGCGCCACTCACATCCCTCCCAGGAGCACTGGTAAGGCTTCTCTCCTTCAGCAACAAAACGACAGACAGACAAGACATATCAGGATACATTTCCTTTAATAAATTACATTATTTTAAAAAACTAATGAAGAACTTTTGATGATGAAAAAACTGATACTACGCCTCAACTGTGAGCCATAAATCACAGCGTGCCCTGTCTTTCTCCCTGCCCCCTTTATGAGAGCTGCAGGGTTTATGTGATTTGACAGCAGTGAGATGTGGGCCAGGTCTGTCAGCAGACAGAATGCATCTGCATGCCAAGTACATTTTTCTGCCTGGCAACATCACCACTTTCACCCCAAAATAAGAATGCAACTCCAAACATTTTACCTGTATGCGTCCGTAGATGGGCTTTTAAATGTGAAGACTTGGTGTATACTTTCTTGCATCCTAAAAAAAGGAGCGTTCATTAAGTCCTTTCATGTTATGTTTGAAAAAGGAACATTTCAGTTGTTATGCTGCAAAAAAAAATTATATATATATATACATATACATATATATATATATATATAAATACAGAAGACTCACCTGGGACATCACAGTGATGAATCCGCCGTCTCTCCAGATCAGGATTATTCCTTCGATTGTACTTGACTGGAGCTGATTGGGCTAGCACCGGGGACAGTGGGCCAACACCTGGCGTCATTTGAACTGGTGTCAGGCTTGAACGCTGGACTGGTCCAGCACCTGGACTTTGGACCAATCCAATACTGGAACTGTGGTCTGGACTTTGGATTGGTGCTACACTGGAAGTCTGTCCCGGATCAATGGGATTATGGGTCTGAAAATTTAACTTAGAGGCGATGCTGGCTTCGTAGGAAGGAGGGGGGGACAGATTGTGAAGGATCTCCTTTGCCCTGTCTGGACTTGGGGGCTCAGAGTTTGGCGGAGAAGGTGGCAAATAGGTTGGTCTCTGCTGATGGCCTAAGTGTCGATTAAACTGAAAACATTCACTCTGAGGACTGCTTGTGGGTTTAGCAGAATTCTGCATTGGGCCTACATGGAGGTTCCCATTTGGAAGACTTAGTGGAGCCATGGGGATGGAGTTCAGCTGCGACCCATGAACGAGCTGCTCCAAATCTGAGTTCAAAAGCTGAAACAGGGGCACATCCTGGAAGTCTGGCACTTCCTGTTTGATGAAAAAGTTACCACTTGCTGTGTCAGCTGCACTAAAAACACCTGGAAGTGTTGGTGGTACGCCGTTGCCCTGACAGGTGGGGTGCATCAGGGAGTGTGACGGCTCTGTTTTAATCTGTCTCATAGTCCTGCAGAGACCAGGGTGCAGGTATGTGACGTCAGGAAGGAGCAGGCTCATGTTGACGCTGTAAGGGGAGGCAAAGTCCTCTGTGAGAGGCGGCTCAAGCATCAGAGCGCCATCCCTGCACAACATTTTGGAATTTACAAGGTCCTGTGGGTGTGGAGACAAGTAGCTGTCCATCTCTGATTTACCCTGAAAAACAAAAGTATAGGAAATGATCAGGTCTGTTAATCTGTTAATCCAGATTCAGTGGTATTTGAAAAACACAAAGTGTTTAAGTAATTGATTCAGGTTCTCACATGGGTTCTTGAAAGAACCTCATTCTGAGATACTACTTCTTGAAACACTTGATTTTGTGAACACAGTAAGATTTGGATTTATGACCATGCCCATGACACTGAATGTGTCATGGGCATTAAACGCCTCAGTGGTGCTTTTTGCTTCTTGTAAAAAAAAAAAAAAAAAAAAATATA
>JBBMJY010000007.1:6790848-6805217 GCA_037833715.1 Toxotes lorentzi | reverse complement strand
TACATATTATTTTTCCAGGATGGAATTCTTAAGCATTTACTGTTGTAAAAGAATCATAAGACTTGGAAAATAAGAAAACCAGCTTCTCTGAACATATTTGTGGATGCGTTTGGGGCCTGAACTTGTACTGCCACATCAAAGACGCCACCAACCCCCCCACCCTACCTCCCTTTACAAGCAGCAGACGCCCTTCTGAAACGCACCAGCCTAAGCTGTTTGGAAATACATGGCTGAAATTAGAACATCCAGTTGCTCTGCAGCGCTATGCATCTCTTCCTCACAAGTTTCGGGAGCGGGTGCAACGTTTCACATCCCAGCCATGCCCCGCTCTCGATTCAGCCTAGTCAGTGAATGTCAGCATCAATACACACATTCAAAGCTCCGAATTTCAGTCGCGGGATGGGGCAGCAGCCGTAAATATTACAACGGGTAAACATGAAGGCCTGCCTTCAATATTAGGCTCACATCTATAAATGAAAACAGCCGGGTTTGCTTTGATCAGCAACATACATTTTTTTTCTACGTCAAACCAGCGGGCATCAGTAAACACTGTGATGCTCAGAGGCAGATGCAAGAGAAAAATGCAATCCCCTACCAAATTGTAATCATGAAAAGATGAAGTTCCCGGGATGGTATCCCTCGTGTTAAAGAGAACTTGTCCATGATCTTCACCTCTCAGACCGTCGGCTGTCAGTGGTGCGGCGGTTTTATGGAGAAACTGCGCGTCCTGCCCCGGAGCAACCCAAACATTATTCCTTACGGCAGCGGCCATAAAAGCAGAGGTACTGTCTAACTATCCGAAATCTTTAACAAATATATTAAGCATAGGTATTATTTAGTTTCGAAACAATCTGCACAGGCAAAGCAGCGGCTGTCAAACGTTCATTCTCCCTATTTTGCGCTGGCTTGTCAAATTACGCAACTGCTTGGTATCAGCGCGTCTGCAGGGCGGGGCTGAACATGTACAAAATAATAAACAGGACAACTAGGCGATCGGGATACACCTAGTGTAATGAATACTGTGGTTGTGAGATGAGGTAAAATGGCTGAGGAATAAACAGAAATAACCCGAAACACGTGGGGATAAAGAGGCAGTTGAGGAAGATGAACGTGTCAGGTGTGTCCATGAATGAGCAGTTTATTCCCAGACTCCAAAATAAAGTGAGTCATTGGTTTGATCAGTGCAGAATTTATCATTGTCTCGCTGAAATGGCAGGGTGCCTTCTTTAAATTTCGCGTGACTTTTGATATGTTTAAACTGTTCAGAAGCCTCACAGACTTTTGTGGACCAAAGAGAAGTAGAGATATAAAGTTGAATTTAAGGCAGTTTTAAAAAATGTTTACAAAGGTGATTCAGTCCTTTCTGACCTCTAAGAGACTTCTGTGTCTCACCTGCCACCACGGTGAATCAAGTTAGGACAATTTCCTATCATTTTTTAATGCCTCTTTCTGATTTTCTTTGAGCCTCAAGCACACTTGGGTCCTGGTCTGGCATGTTAAAAACGCCACTGCAGTGCAGCTGTCTGTCAGGACTGCATACTTGATGCCAACATTCCTGAACCAGCAGTGAAGCCTGCACACATATACTGGCAGTAGATGTTTCCATCAAAATAGCTCAGCATTTCACTCAAATACATTGCGTATCACTCTTCCATTCAGTGCTGATGATCTCTTCTGAAACTGCCTGCAGTACTTTGAACTTTGTTCTATAATAAAACAAACTAAACTGCAAATGCTGCATTCATTTTGTAATTTTATGCCTTACTTACCTTTTGTCATGACCTTGTAGGAACTTAGACGTGATGTTTTTATCTGCCCTTTTTTGTTCTTTATATCCTCAGGTATACTCGAGATATTTGGCTCAGCAATGAAAAAAGAATCAGTAATCCAACCTCCAGCCCTCTTGAGATCACAGTGACAGCAGCTTTATACCTCAGCTTAACAAAACAGAACTGACTTGTCAGGATTTTGTTTTTTTTTCCCACACAGGTGTATGAAGTATTACCCCGTGTCAATGATAATGCAAATGCAACATGCTGGAACTGGAAACACAGGTATGACACAATGTTGGCACAGATGTGGGGGCTAAGCAACATTTCAAAATAAGAAAAAAAAAATCAGTGTGTGTAAAGATGTTTTCTTTCTTTCTTTTTTTTTAATGTGACATTTACTGCCACTCCCATCTATGCTTTCCTTCAGGCAGTTTTTGTCCCCTAATTAAAATATTGTAACTGCACCCACTGTAGGCTTGACTGAACACGTTTTAAGTGCAAATATCTCTGAGGTTAGATAGGGTCATACAACAACAACAACAAAAAAAATGTCAATACCATAAGTATAAAATTAGATTTTATCACTTTCACACTAAAAATGCTATTTGAGGTTTATACAGTTAGTTACACATCTTTTGTGTG
This sequence comes from Toxotes lorentzi, assembly GCA_037833715.1. Taxonomy (NCBI): domain Eukaryota; kingdom Metazoa; phylum Chordata; class Actinopteri; family Toxotidae; genus Toxotes; species Toxotes lorentzi. The sequence continues at coordinate 6,802,803 of JBBMJY010000007.1, read as the reverse complement.
AAATCGTGAAATGATCTTCTGAAAAACCTTTTTCCTCTTATAAAACCCTCCTCAAAACTATTTTTTTATCTCATGGTCTTCTCCTAACACACTGTTATTTCTTATAATTGTTCATCGTCTCATTTTAGGTCTTGTAGTTTTCATTTCATTTAGTAGTCTTAATTTCTTTCTTATTCTTGTTATACTGTAAAACTGTTTTTGAAAAAATATTTTTAAATTATTAGTGTTATTATTATTAGTAGTTGTATTATTATTATTATTAGTAGTAGTCATAGTAGTAGTAGTAGTAGTAGTAGTAGTAGTAAGGATGGCATCATTTTTAGATCTGAGTCTGCACCAAGAAACTGTTTACATATTCATATTTTTTCATGATGCAGTAAAAAAAAATCTGAAACATATTAAAATGACTGCTGATCATCCAATTAGGAGCTGACTGATTGCCTGTCATGTGCTGACCTTTCAAAGTGCAATTTAAATCCATGGATGTCTCAGCTCCAAGAGGAGCAACTGTCATTCTTGGCCGTGGCTCTTCCTGTACAGCGAATGTGAGCCGAGCCGTCCTCCATATCCCCTGTATTAAAACCTCACAATATGCCCAACAACTGCACAGCAGAAGAGAGAGAATGCATGGTATGTGCTTACAGCATCACAACTCCTCTCTGCTCTCACATGGACTAATATGGCCAACTCAAGGGGGGATAGGACAACAAACATGAAGCACATTGCTACTGTAAGCATTGTGTATTTTCTTATTTTGAAAGGGTAACATAACTTTCAGTGATCAGATCAAATTATTTGGTATGTTTTGTTTGTGAAATGAATATGGATAATGGTGTGTATTTGTGCACCGCTGTCCTATCTTTGTTCATCTATGAGTTATCTTGAATGTTGTGACATTTAGTGTGACACAAGAAATACAAACAAATCTAGCGTATGTTCTATATTTAGTCTGTCTTCAAGCAGGTGCTTGGCACTCCCACCAGAGGGCAATGGTCAGCTGCAGTTGAACTTCATTTGTGCATTTACGTACTGTAGCTTTGTACTGCTGAACCATCAAAGTAGGGCTGTTATGCATTCCTGTTTTATACTGAGTATAATTACCTTCTATAGCCAGTGAGTGGAAACAGGAATGGGATGGGGTTTTTTTTCTTTGTTTTTTTATGCAATAAACTGACACTCGGATTTGATGCTGTTAATTTTTAAATTAAAATTTAGATGTTTGAATGTGTTCAAATGTGTTCTTAAAGACACACTCATTTGAAATCACTGGTTACAGTTGTCATAAAATAAAATTTTGATTTATGTGTTAATACAAAGACCATTATTTTAAAAAGCCTGCTTAATACATATCTAGTTTGACTTTCAATATTCCCTTTTAAAATCTTAAGTAGGCACTCAGAGTTATAATTTATTTGATGTCAGCTTTACAAAGCCTGTCCTTGAAAAAATACAATCAATAATTTCTTTTTTGGCTTTATTATTTTGTCTGAAGTTTGGCTGTGTTACAAGCTTGGCTTGTTGACTCTGTACAGCATTTATCTGATCTGACACAGTTTCATTAGGCATTAGTAATCATTTCCATAGCACACAACATTAGAGTACTCCTGTTTGTAAAACAGCAGATGAGGCTAATGCTGTCCTCTGGGGAGAAATTCAATATAATTCGTTAATTAAATGGAATAATTTAATTACAGTAACTTAGAAAGCATTCATCAATATAATTGTTTCTGGAGCCACCATTATAATTGAGGTTTAAGTGAAAACAAGTCCGTTTCTAATGTTGGTAATGTGCTGACATAGTTCTCCCACCCTCCATTTGTTCCTCTCTCTGATCTTCCACCATGCCATTTCTCCACAGTGTTTTCGTTTGATAGCCAGCCATACCACATCAGCAAGACCAAAACATTTATTACAGCCATTTAATTTAACCTCTCTACAGACACGGACAAGAAGACAGAGATGATAGCACAGCCGCACTGAAAGACTCTCGCTGTTCAGCTTCTAATCTGATCCTCTCTGTTGCCCTTTCATAAAGACACCAGAGTATTACCCTGACTCCAAACATACCTCTACCATTTAAACTGTCTTGGATTTCACCACAAAGACGACCAAATAGAGTCCAATTCACTCTTCAGGGCCCAAATAATAAAACATAATTTTAGTCTAATCTGCCTAAAGAATGTCCTCTGTTTGAAGTTGACAGTGCTCTATCTTCTGGGAGGAATAATTGCCTTTTGAGTACAGCAAGAGAGGCCACTGAGGTAAGCCTGTCGAGGGTCTGCACCTTACAGGTGTGCCCTTGGACAGACAACCTCTTCGTTGTTCTAGAGAGAGAGAGAGAGAGAGCGCGGGAGAGAGAGGGAGAGACACGGGGAAAGCCAGACTAAAAGAATTCAACTGCCAGTTGAAACTTTACGAGGCTCCGGCATAGCCGCACTGCTCTGCTTTCTCAAATCACTGTGTGGCCAAAGTGAAGCGAACAAAGAGACACTTGATCTCCAGTAATTCCTCCTGTCTGATACAGCTGACAAATTCTTGTCATTAAAGTTTTATCATTCTGTTGGACAGGTTTGTGAAATTGACCTGGTTGTAATCTGTTTGATTTGGACAACTGCATTCTTGACGAAGCTACTGACAGTTATTGTGTAGAAATGTAAACGACACTCCTCATATAGTGCAAGCTTTGTGTGCTTCCACAAGCAAATTCAATACGTCAGCCCAGTTTGCCTACATGGCCATTGAAATCCTATGTGGTTATAGATTATGAAGTTAAACATTAATTTCCCAGTCATTTTGGTTAAAGTGTAGCTATTTATCAGCTGTATAAGATAGTTATTTTGCAGCCTTCTTTCTGCGACAAACTGAATCTCAGCTTCATTTGTCAAACTTCTCTCTGATTTTTAATGGGGCCTATTAATTTAGCAGAGAAATCTGTCCCTTTCTGAACATGGCATTGAAAGCTGCTGAACAGCTGTCCCAGCTCTGGAGAATCATATGGAAGAATGCATTATCGGCCTTGTTTGAATATTCCCTTAGATTTGGAATAATCAGGCAGCTATTCAGCAGTGAGATGGCCACGCACAGATGCCAAAGCACAGCTGAGGGGAGCACAACGGTGTAATGCCGCTGAAACACACACAAAACCAACGGCATGAAAAACATGAATAATGCAGGTGTACTTTATTTCTGTATGGTGTGTTTATCATACATAATAGCAAAGACACTTTCTTTCAGTTCTTTTATTTTCCTTTTTTTCCTTTCTTCTTGCCTTGTTCAAGGTGATCCTAGCTTTGCATATGGCTGATTAATCTTATTGCACAGTAGCTAACATTGATCACAGAAATGATTAGAAATGCATTAGTCAGCAGACTGTTTGGAGTGGTTGGGTTTAAGTGCTAGTGCCAAGCCATTTTCCATAGGTGTCCATGTTTTTAATTTTGTTATATAGAATTTTGCAAATGGATGCATGTATGCCGCCCAAATACAGCATCAAAGCTTTAATGCCTACAGACATAATTTAATCTCCTAGATGGCAGGCCTGATGGACTGTGTAGAGAAGGCATCCTTGCTAAATTCATTATGCTAAAAGTTGCTAGATCTCACTAGCTGATGAGAGAGAGACAGGGTAGCATAACCTGTGTTTGTATTTTGTGTATAAGAAATCTTGGCTCTGCATTGCAGTGTCGATGAAAGCAGACTCTCCTCTATCACGGTGTTTGCACTTTCTTACCAGAGTGCTTTCATCAAGTTAATAAAGTGAATGGTACCAATTTTTTATACATGTTTTACTGTAACCATTACATGCTGTAATTTGACATTTATTTCTAATTTTAAATGTTTCGTTGTGATTCTCTTGGTCTCAACACAAATACACTAAGCATAGTAAGCCAGTGCTCAACCACATGGTCGTTGACCACACAGAACACTGTGTTATCAAAGTGCTAATGTGTTTAAAAAGTGACACTGCCACCTAGTGAATCAATTTAAGATGACCTGCTGTTTCACAACTTGAACTGAACATTAAGAAGTACAAGCAATTAGGACATCCATTTGCTTTGGGAACAGTGCTGTTACTTTACCACCACCAAAATTAGGTGTAGAATACTCTGCCTTCATCCACACTTTTTGAAGCATTTTTTCATTTTCCCTGACCTCACTGACTACAGCCCCTCCTCCTCACTCATGGCTCAGATGCCTCCTTTAATCACTGAACAAAGTCTTTCTTTATTCACAAAGTTTGTTTCTTCTTCTGATTTCAGAGGTAATGGAAGTTCAAGTTCACTCTAAATGCCTTTTAGCTTTTATTTTTTCTGTACTTTGGTATATTTTTGTATAGCACACCCATACTAAAGCTACATTAGAATGATGCAGTCTGCAGAGATAACAACAACAATAATAATAATTTATTGAGTTACCAATTGGAACTGTGGTCAGTACAGCTCAAAGAATTGGCTGGCATAATATAGCACATTAAAGATGACAGATTTGAATTTAAAGAATAAGCCATCAATCACACTGCTTAAATAAATTGGTTTGTACAATTTTCCAAACAATAAAATGTGCTTGATTGCTCAGCAAAGGGACACCTTTACAATTAAAAAGCATGGCATCCTTTCAACAGCAGAGGTGCAACTCATAAGGGTCCCACCAAGACAACTCTTGCCACATGTTCAACACTCCCCATTAAAAACCTGGGGAAATTAATGAGCTTCCATTGGCACCCTCACAACAAAGGGATCTATAAAGCAGCCTTAATGTTCTCAGGGAAACTTTACTCTTCAGTAGTTCCCAATCAACCGGTAGCAGCAGATTTTGTTTTATTTCCCTTGTAACCTACAATGGGAGCTAAAAATGCTACTCACTGCAACTTTACATAAATGTTATCCATGATTGAAACTGCTTTAAGCTAACCCTTAATCAAAAATGTGTCGATAATTAACCATGTTGTGTTGTCAAAATCTAATTATGTATAAATATACTGTGTGTGCTTTCAGAAATCTATAAACCTGTAAAATATTGCTAAACAACATTTATTTGTTATTCATTTACAGTTCTAACAGAAGGGTTATTAAAAAGAATCACAAACGATGTACATGGAGAACTAAACTCTCTCATGTTGTAAGCACTGATTTGTACTTTCTACCTGCTTGTACACAATTAAGAACACTTAGGAATCAAAGAGCGCAGAGGTTTGCAGAAAGGTATTAATTGGAACTTTATTTATGCAGATGCTTTGTAAATTTGCATAAAAAGCAATTCCACAGATGGGTTTATGGCAGTAATGACTGTTCCAGTCTGCAATAAAACATCTGCTTAATCACAACAGAGACAGTCAATGGCTGCTGTGAAAACAGCCTGTCCAAGTACATCTCAAAGAAAGTACTGAGGTGAAGAGCCAGCGTGGACAGGTTAGGAAAAAATAGTAAAGAGATTTAGGGAAAAACCTGTTCAAAAGCAGCGTTTGTTAAAAGAGGCGCACTTTTCCCAAACATTTGCTGGTGGTACTTTGAGGGTTCTGATGTTGAGAAAAATACCCTTATCGTGTTGGCAGAACAATCCACTTACTGTGTCTAAGAGAAGAGAGAATTTTGTTCCAAGTCAAGCCAAGTCTTTGTCTACGTGTGCCAACTATTTTGAAAATATTCCACTTTGTGTCTTTTTAATCCATGAGAGCCACACACATATACGAGCATGTGCACAAATCACACACACACATACACACACGCTCACACACACATACATACACACACACACACACACACAGAAATGTGGCTGCAAGGTCACTCCAAGTATTGATAAATCACCCAGCTGTGATTCCCTCCTGACAGCTCAAACTAACATCAAGCTGGATGGGGGAGAACAAAAGACCATCAAGCGGCCCTTTTCCTGACACTTTTATTCAATCACGGCCAGATTGCTTACGACAGCACCAGCAGCTGTTTCGTCTTCATCTTTCCCCATTTGATAAAGCGTGTCAAGTCATATTTCTGTAAGTACTTCACCTCACCCCATACTGTGCAGATCCGCAGCGATTCGGCATATGCACATTCCACATGAGGGGATCGTCAAATGGGTCAGGGAGTAATGACACCCCTCTGAAGGTCGCGGCACACTGGCGTGGGGGGTGGGAGCAGGTAGGTGGGTGGGGGGTGACGACAAAGCAACAAGCTGAAGGTCAAAGATAAGAACAGCCGCAGAGATATCTAAGATAGCCAGCAGAAATTAAACAATGAGGGAAAGGCAGTAGGGCTTTGATTGTGTGATTGTGTTGTTTAAGGGAGAAGTGGGGGGTGTTGGTGCTTGGGATTGTTATTTTGGGATCACCATCCCATTTGCAGCTCTTCTGTTGACTGTGTTCCTCATGGGATGGAGGTCGGTGACAGGACAGAGAAATATTGCAGATGTCCATTGTTTGTTTGTGATCAGACATCAGTCCAGACAGAAATGAGATTTCCATTTCGCAACTGCCTTTTAATGTTAACATTGCCTGTACAGGCCCAGCTTTCCTGTGCAAGTGTCTGATAACAATTACAGGTGTTTCAGTTTATTGTAGAGAGGATGAACTGCATGTTTGAAAATAGCGATTGCAGCCAAGGATGAAGAACTCAGCATTGCCTGGCTCTGATTATTTTCATGTGACTATGTGAGGTCATTAAGTCATGTAAATGTTCTAGCTGAGGCACTCTCCTTGTCACCTGCTTTATTTAGTGATAACCTGCACAAGCTTTCACTGGTTGTTTTTAAATATTTCCACAATTTATTCATTACTTAAGAGACTTAAAATATACAAAATCCACTTTGTAGTTTTATGATGATAATGAATGTGTGTCTTTATAAAAGCAAAATAACAAGTTAACGTTACATATGTTTCCAGCCACGCGAGGCAGTGTGGATTCAGGGATGGCAGTGTCGGGACTTTTGGCCGGTGCACCACTTTGGTTGGAGTATTGTTATGAACTGGATGGACTATCATGAAATTTGGTACAGACGTTTATGGTTCCCAGATATATCCTGCTGACTTTGTAATTCCCTGACTTTTCCTTTAGTGCCACCATGAGTGTGACATTTGTGTTTTTTTCATGAAATGTCTTAACAACTATGAACTGATTTCCATGACATTTAGTACAGACACTGATGTTCCTCAAGAACAATTGCAATTATTTTTGTCATCCCTTAATTTTTTATCTCATGCCATCATCTGACTAACTACCTGCTGAACGAATGACATTCCCATCACCCTCAGTAGTATTTTTGTTTAACGCTAATTAGCAAGTGTTAGCCTGTTAACTCACTAAACTAAGACAGTGAACATGGGAAATAGTATACCGGCACAATAAGCATGTTAGCCTGCTGATGTTGCATGCCGTGCCGAGCTATAGATTTGTTTTTGCTTTCTCTTCTTGTTTTTCAGCTGCTTCTTGGTGTTTTTGAAATACTGAAAACTTTTTTTAAAAAAAAGGTATTCATTATAAAAAATGTAGCTCCGGCCATTTCTGTCTCGTGCTTTCACTCATCCTAAACAGAAATAGCTTTGCCTGACTGGCCAATTTAGCATTTATCAAACTTCCATCATACATCATTAGAACAAGAATCACACTGCGAGAACCTGTACCTGAAAACTGTGTCACTGGGAAGATACACAGCTGTTCAAGTCACATGCTTTGTAGTACTTAATCTGAAACATGTCTCAGGATCACCTCTTCAGCATCTTTGGTTTGAGAAAAATTAGATCTTCCATGTTGGGTGCTATTTTGGCCTGTGTGAGTGGCTGCTAGCTCTGTGGAAAAAGAGACATGTAAATCAGGTGGAATATAGTAGACGCTCGTATCAAAAATGGGGCAGCTCACTCCGCTCAGACTTGGCCTGGCTCCCAGGAATGCAGTTAGCTAGCATACAATCACTGCCTATTCACGATGGCACAGCTGCTGTGGACATATGTTCCCCACCAAAGGAGGAGGACATCAACCAGGCACACCTTGAACAGGTTAGCAGATGAATGGCGTTCAGTCCTTTGACAGTCTGCCCTCGTCTCGTTGTATTTTCCCTTGCTCAACAAATAAGTTCCTTGCCAGTGTGGCCTAAACTTTTCCCATTCATTCACCCACGACAAAGTGAGGGCATAAAATTTGACAGTAATAATATCGTTTTTTGATTGTTTGTTGGATAATGAAAATAAGTGAAAACTTTATTTCTGTAAATAAATATCTGAAATTTGTGACATTGCTCAGTTATTTAGGGTATTTCAGAAGGACAATGAATCTCAAGGAACAGTAATAAGGAATATTAATAGCAAAAGCGCATACAAAGACTTTTTTCCTAGCCCTCAGCAAATGACCAAATGTGAGGGAAAAGATTACATTTATTCATAGCTGTCTTTCATCAAGAAGCTTAAAACCCAAACTTTGAATGTAACCCCAAATTATATGCATATTGAGCTGACCTCTTTCACCCTTTTTCTTAAAGCCATAGAGGAGGTGTGATATGCAAAAACCCACAGATCCTTCAGCTCATCATTTAGACGATTTCAGCACTTTTGGTTTTCCAGCTGTCCAAGGGTGATCATGTTAGTCGCTAATAGATAAAGAAGAAGCTCCTCCATTAGCATGGAGGTCATATGTGTAATGTAAAAATTCCCAAATCTCACTGTCATTGCAGTCAGAGAAAAAAACAATCTGACTTGCACTTGAAATTCACTTGATGCAATGTCAAACACTTCAAATCATGAGACAGAGAAAGCACTGTATAACTGCAATCCATTCTCACATTATCCATTGTTAACACTCATACTTTTGTCACCCATATCTGCAGCTATGACCTATTAGCTTTAGTGAAGTGCTCTGAGGCCATGGAGCCATGTGAAGGTTGTTCACCCATCCAACAGGGCCATTTACAGGGGAGAGACCCCAGAGCCGAGTCGCAGCAGCTCTCTAATGACTCTATCAGCCACACTGATGGGAGCAAATGGCACCCAGAGATTTCAACACATTCCCTGAGCATGCATTACATTTGCTCTCCATATTTTCTTTATTGTGTTGTAATGGTAATGCATAAGTATGCATGTAAGGACATTGTAAAACACTTGACACTACACCATAGCAATATCAGATTTTTAATATTCAGTACCCTCCCACAGACACGCACTGCACTGTTCCTCCAAAGCAAATATAGTATGATGCCACTGCCTTTTTCAGTTGCAAACACATTTTCAAATGATCCGTTAGCTTAACCTAAATACAACCTTGGTGCAATTATTGTGCTTTCCAAGGGAAGCAGGGTTGATCTTGCACCTCAGTCCAACAATTACAGGAAACTATGTGTAAGATAAAAACAGAATATGTGCTTCCCTTTGTGAAAGATGGTGCAAAGTCACAGGAGTACTCATTAAGGCCTTTGTGTCCTGTTTGAAATAGTGCTGTTAAAGGCTTTAGCTGTGGGCATCTCTCTGGAAGAAATATAATGATCCTCCAATTAGAGACAGAATCATGAGACCTGTTTATTAGTCCTAATTCATCTCCTCATTGTGCTGAGCATATCAAATACCACAGAGGAAAAAAAATCAACAATTTGCCCACCATAATTACAGATCTATTAATAGTTTCACAACAATGACAAGCAAAGCTATTCACATCATTTTCTACTGTCAAGAACAATACTGCTGCACTGTCAATGTATCCATTAAACCCTACATTTATACCAGCTCAGTGACATCTTGCATTTCAAAGATGACTCTGAGCCTCTTCAGATAAATTACACTTTTTCATTAACAAGAACGGTTTTGGTATTATTAATTCTAAATGGATTTTCAGACACCTCTCTACATTTGTTGCTTATCATGAAATAGCAGGCTTTTGTGGCTGTAAAGGTATTTTCCATTAAGATGAAAAAAAAAAAACAACCGCAATACATTGTGTTTCTGTTTCAGGAGTCTGGTGGTACAAAAAACAAAACAACACAGCAAGATGATGAATGAAAATCTACATACCTAGCATGAAATATACAAGTTAATGTTTTCATAAAGCTGGAGACATATTATCATCTTTGATGAAGATTGTTATCCTTCCTCCTTGAACAGCTCTGATCATTGGGTGTAAGTTGTGTTTTATGTACTGTATGCCAGAATAATAACAATAAAAATAAAGACAAATTTTGGTGTTATTGTGTTTATTTAAATAAATTCCCACTATTTACCTTTACATGCACTGAAAAGTTCATTTAGAACATTTACCTTTACACATCTATAAAAACTATGAACCTTCAGTTTGTGGCTACAAATGTGCATTAGCTTTATTTTTTGCCTCAAAAAAGAGATCTCAGAAAACTTGAACTGATCATGAATTGTTGATTTGTATAAAGATGGAGAGAGATACAAAGTGTTCTCAAAGAGTTTAGATAGTGATGACTCCACAGTTAGACACATTGTCTATAAATGGAGATTATTTAGTATTGTACTGTTTTCAGAGTGTGGTCCAGAGAGGTTTGGGGCTGCTTTGCGGCCTCTGGGCCTGGACAGCTTGCCATCATCAAGGGGAAAATGAATTCCCAAGTTTATCAAGGTATCTTATAGGATAATGTCAGGGTGGCTACCTGCCAGCTGAAGCTCAGTAGAAGCTGGGTGATACAGCAGAACAATTACACTAAACACCGAAGTAAATCTCTTACAGGATGACTTAAAATGAAGAAAAACAGCCTTTTGGTCACTTATTAAATCCAAGGGTTCACTTACTTTTCCCGTCAGCACTGTGAATGTTTAATGGGTGTGCTCACTGAAGCCAGTAAATGTTACAATTGTTTGTTTGTTACAAGCGTGAGTATACTGAGTTTGTCTAAACTCAGATCCCATTCTATGTCTAATTACAACTGAAAACCAGGAACTTCCAAAGGGTTCAGATTCTTTTTCTTGCCACTGTATCATGGTATTGTCCAACTGTGAATAACTGACCATATTGGCATGGGTTGCATTGGCGACTGGCGGTGTAACTACTTCTATGTGTGCGTTCATGTGCACACATAGTAATGTGTGTATGTTGTATTTTATCATTGCATAACTTGTACATTTGTGTTTAAATAATACAAAACACTACAAACAGCCTACTGTTTGGGAGATATACAAAATAGTCCACAAGTTGCTGAATAAGCTAAAGTATTTCCCCAACCACTGACGTCACTGACGTGACGCAACGTCAAACGCCACCTGTCCCGCTCCGCCGTCACGCACGCACGCGCATGGTAAGAAAATCCCGACTTCATTCATCAAACAAACAATCCATTTATTTATTATTTATCTATTTTGATGGCAGCCATAAAACGCTAGCCTAAAAATCTCAGGTTGTTGTTAGCTCAAAGACTTCGGACCTGGAAAACGGCAGAACGATAGAGACTGTTACCACTAACAAAACGGAGGGACTGTTTTCAGCCAACGTTAGCTAAGATAGCGTCCGCTTAAAAACGTTAGCCTAGGCTAATGCAGCTCAAAAATGTTTGCTTAATGTTGACCAGAGGCTAAAGTTAACCGCTAGCTAACTTAGAGATAAAATGTACTATGCTGCAGATATAATTTTGGGTGGACAAAGCTAACCTAATCTGCTGTGACAAGTATAATACTTGTAATACTTTAGTACTAGGCAAGGGTACCCACGTTTCTTAAAAGTTCATTAAGTTGTCAAACTTGAGTAATGCAAGGCTTTGAACATTGTAAATCTAAAATGGCATTGTTTTTTTTTTCCAGGTGATGGCCTGTGTCCTGTTTGACTTCCACAAAGACTAACTTTCCTACTCATGGTTTTTGTAAAAACAAAAGGACTCTGAAGATTGAAACACCCACAACAGAAAGCAAAAAAAAAAAAAAAAAAAAAAAAAAAAAAAAACCACGACCAAAACCACAAAAAAGGACCCATCCCCCCCCCCCTTGGAACCCTCCCGTCCTTGGGTATCGCACCCCCTCTTTTTTTCCCCTTT
>JBBMJY010000007.1:6744739-6790748 GCA_037833715.1 Toxotes lorentzi | reverse complement strand
AAAAACTCACTTTTCTCTCCCGTTTTTTTTGGAAAAAAAAAAGGATTTGAAAGGGGAAAAAACCCAAAAAAAAAAAAAAAAAAAAAAAAAAAAAAAAAAAAAAAAAGCACAGTGCAAAATGCACAGAAAGGACCAGCCATGCCATAACTGTGACAAATTCAGGTATGTAGATGATATACACTATGTGTTTTCACTGTCTAATTTTCTTCCTGTTTATCACAGATTAGAAAAGGCATCATCCCACTACGTTCAGGACAGGGCAGTGTGTGCTTGTTATATAATTAAAATTCACTGCTTTTGCTGAAAGCTTGATCGGGATGATAGGATGCATAGATGATGTGATTAAAACATTAGCCAAATTCAAATACATAAATTTTACAGTCCAAATATTTTACAGCCACTATCCAGACACAACATAGTGCCAGCCGTTATTCTGCGTGAAAGTTATTGAGAGTGTCACCATATATATAATCACCATATTGCAGGAATACCAGTTTGGCAGCCTGTTTTTTGCCCAATACCTGTTTGAACTGTGGACGTACACTTGCATGGTAATGATACAATATCATGTTACTGGTAAAATTTTCTGCAGTATTGAACCATCATGGTATTTAATTCCCATACCATTTTTTATCACCACAGTACTTACTACAACTTCAGTTAGACCTGAACTTAAAGCTCAGTTTTTGTAAAGCTTAATTAAGTAATATATCAATGAATCAAATGTCTTTGAATTAGGTTAAGCTCAAATTACACTCTCTACATCCATGTGGCCACTAGGATATCTTCGCTTGGGAAACTCTGTTAACAGTTGCTCCATAGGTTTGCAACCCTGTTGAATTAAGCTGTGGGAGGATAATTTAAAAAGTGTATTTTAAAATATTTTATTAGCTTGATTTCTGAAGTTGTTTTTGGAAGGCAGTTTTTAGTGGCTTCTGATTGTTCAGAAACTAAATAACCATATACCCATAGTGGCAGTCTGTGCCCCTATGGGTATCTGGAGGTTCATTAATCTCAGCATAGGCTTTTCTTTTGCCAAAATACATTTTATTTCCATGTGTGTAACCATCCAGTAATGATGGACATGCTTGTAAGTGTTATGTGATTCTGTCAAAATTCTGTTTACGTTATGTGAACTTGTTATGTTTGACAGGTTAGAAAATTTGCAGTGTTTGGGATTTTCTGAGCTGCTACGCCTCGTCCTGGTTTGAAAATGTTGGCAAGCTGCTCCCACCCCTAAAATGATGACAAGTTGACCTCAAGTCAAGGTAACGCTCATTATCAGATAAAATAAGTTAATTGTTAATAATGTTAGAAAGCAGATTTGATATTGTATTTAGTACAGCAATTTAACCCCAACTCTGTCATACAAATTTAATGTTTTTCTGAAAAGGAATCTTTGCTGCCTTTGTGACAGATAGTACAGTGCACAACAGTAGAAGCAGAGGCTGCTGCTGGCTTTTGGCAAAAAGATGTGTGGACTGAACCAGCACATTGATTTCATATGGTGCAGGCGTCCTCCTGAACTCCATCATATTATCAGCCAGAATGAGGCCACTGTGTTGGCACAGCAGAGAAAATGTGAGGTCGTCTTACTAGTAAAGCTGAACCTGACCCAGCTCTTGCCACAACACAGTGTAACTTGATTGGGGTAATTCTAAAGTTTACCTTGGGATCAAGTTGTAAAATCCAGTATCGTAGCATTATAATCCACTGTGCAGTGTTCTGGCATCTGATAAGCTTTCAAACTCATTGATCTACTGTAATACTCAAATCACGTTATTTGTATTTCCTTTCCACTTGCGTTGCATCTTTTTTTCTTTTTTTTTTTATGACAGTGCTGTTTACAGTCTGGATCTACTCTGAAACCAAATTAGACTTTACAAAATTCCAGGAACAATTACGGTTCATAATTGTGAAGTGTTTGCCATTTTATATTAGCTTACACAAAAACATTTTCCGTACAGAAACACTTAAAACATAAGGATGTGGGAACTGCATGAGATATTGCCAGCAATGTCACTTGTAATAATATAATACATATAGTCAAATACAGTGTCTCTCACAATGTGCCCACTATAAATGTGTTTGGGTAACTAAGACTAAACAAATGCTGATACAGAGAAACCATGTGTTTACCAGATGTCGGAGTGAGATAGACTGAAGCCCTGCTGTCTGTTGGGACAGGGCAGCTCTACTTTGGACAAATTAATCTCCAGAAAAGATGACTTAGATCAACTTTGAAAAACACTAAGATGAAAACCCATAAAATGATTACGAACGGTGGCCAGAATGACAAGTATTATCAACAAAAATTAATCAGGTGCATCTTTTCATGAACTCAATTAATAATGTGCAACAACGGGGTCTTTTTTCCCTGGAATGAAAATTAATTAGCAGGGGAAGGTCACTCGGAGATGCTGACATCACTCATCAGGCCGCTGTGGCAGTTCTAATTATTTGTCTTCCAGGCTTGACTGATCAAAAATTATTGCCATACCTGAGCAACATTTAGAAAAAAAGCTTTGTTTAAAGCGCTTTTAATTAGACCTGCTATTTGATTAATGCCGTGTAAGCGCTCAGGATCGGCCCTCTTATCAGCATTTCTGACAAGTTTGCTGGGTATTGTTGTGTGAAAGACGTTTTACTGACGCTAACCGACTGTTTAGTATCTAATTCGTTCACTTTAGTTGCAATTAAAAAGCTATTTACTGCTGGAGCACTTGTTGATATTAATATAGATGTTGTAAACTTTGACAAAGCACTCTGCATCGATACTTGAAATAAATGTGGCATTAAGTGATAATATGTAACTAAACTTGCATTATGTGGATTAGATCTAATAAAGGGTGTAGTTACTAACTACCTACAATATCACACACAAACACTGTTGTTGTGAATTGTGCAATGATCACCCAGGTTGCTCCCTGCACATTCTTAGAGAGAGCAAGTGTGGCTCTAAGGTCCCACAATTTATTGCGTTTTTGTCAGCCATAATTAATAACAAAAGACAAAGGTCACGCTAAGCCAACATGATTACCCAACCCCTGCTTGATAACATATCTAGCCACTACTGGGCCCCTTGCTCACATAGAGAGAAGACTTGTCACAAGCTGTGTTATGATCGAGGCTTTATCAAGCTCTTGCGTTTTTCCGCAGAGTTATTGTGTTGACTCGTTGCCTGAACTATCTTCAACCCTTACTACATCAATTCACATTACCTGCAAATTAGCAAAGTTCTACTTTCAAGCTCACAGTACATTTGATCCAAATAGACTCTAAATGCCATTTCTGTTCCTATTAACCTACGGATCGGTGTGGCAGATATTTTCATGAGGTTGCTGGGGAAAAAACACGAGGCTAATGGCTTGGTTGTGACAGCGCTATTCATGATGATTTATGATTCTGTGTTTAAGTTGATTACTCCACTGCTGACTCGGAATACTATTTCAATTAGTGCACTGAAGGTCACTCCACGAAATCCCTCCATAATCTATTCCTATTAACACTAATGCGCCGAGTATCCATATCTGTTCACCCTTGTTGATTCAAATCATCCCCACTCCTAACGGCCAGCTTGTTTACTAGTTTACTGGTTCGGACGTATCCTAGATGGTAATTTTCTCTCCTCCGTGTATCATTAATGTCTTCAGTCTTGACACATAGCTAGGAGGGACATCTCAATAGAGCTTGGGTGCGGTGCATTTTCATGGCTTTTATTATTTCTAATTTGTTTTACAGATCAAGTGATATTTATGCTGAATGAAATTGATCCTGAAAGCCCTATAGGCAAACGTGATAATATTGTGAGGTTAGAAAGCAACAACGTCCTATTACTTGTCATCATGAGAACCAAAATAGCCTAGGCGTGATCAAAATTTTAGAGGTCTAAATTAATTTTACATCACTTTCATTCATGCTCCCACTCACCCATGCAGAGGAGGAAATTAGCTACCTGTATTTAATCTAATATGTTCCCACTGTAAGCGCTGGTGGACATGATAGACTTAATCAGTTCATACTGAATCAGAAAGCTCACCAGACAGTGCTTAGCAAGGAACAATGTATTAAGTCTCAAAGACAGGCTCTCTGAGCTTACTAGCTAGAAAGGAGGCCTACCTTTACAGGATACGTTGCTCTCACAATACAAACAGGCTAACTGTCTGATTTAGTTATTTTGATTGCAACTGAGGATATAACTTAGAAATTGGCAACAACTAATTTACTGCTACAGGTTTATTGCATATTTTCCCATTAAACTTTAAAGTTTCTAGTTGTTTGGTTTAGTAGCAAAACCATTTATTACATATTAAAGAAGCAGACAAAAGTCTGTAATGAAAAAGGTCAAAGCTTTAACAGCTCTTATCAGGCACAACAGGCGTGTTGGCCTGAGGACAGGAAACATCCTTTTTTTGAGAGAAGGGTAAAAGTGCTGACATTGTCACCAGTTGATGAGACTCTATCCAAGGGATAGGTGAAAACACTTGGGCACAGTGACATCAATTTTCAAGATGATTTAACTCCATGCTCCTGTGTTGGAGGAAAGAAACTTCAGACCCCTGATTTACCTCCGATGACAGCCACGCGGCCCCCGAAACAATGTTTCCAAGGCTACTAGCGAATGACGAGTGGTCACGTCTGTACAGCCGTCCCCATTGGTTTGATTTATGTGACCGGGATCCAATAAAAATGGCAATCAAATCAACCCAGCCACTTTACAGGTAGAGGGCTGTCTGATTGAGTTGTCGAAGGCATGGCTGAGGCTCAGAATGATTATGCTAGGAAACGGAGAAGGGTCCATCGCTCCGCACCCAACAAGGACACCATACATCTCCCCATGCAGCTTTCCTACTCCACTGTGAAATGTATCCAAAATAACTGCACACCTACTGCTTGCCTGCCTCCCCTCTCTGAAGGTTATTTGTCGTCTGAAGGACTCTCCCTGTCAGAGTATGATGAATACCATGTACACAGACAAGAGCAGCGTCAGGTCCAGGATTAGCCGGAAAACTCACTGATCTGTGAATAACCTAAAAAAGAGGAGCTGAAGATTAGCGATGATGCTTTTAGGAATGATCCATCAAACTCAACTACCTCAGTCACTCAAATGAATCATCTCACTTGATTCTTTAACCCAGGAGAAGTACGAGTGACTGCCGCGCTACCTGCAGGTCACAGAGATCATTTTGAGGATGTTTATTAAATCAGTGCTATCAATTTTCTTACTGATCATCTTTTATCTGTCCTGTCCTTGGGGATGAGTCAAGCACACAATGATGTTAAAGGTTGCGGTATTCAACTTATGGCTTACCCATTGAACCTCCAGAGCTCCGCTGGCAATATTGAATTACAGCCAATGCCATAACATACAAATTGATAGCCGAAATATGCCCCGTCTTGAGAGGGTCTGTCACTTAAGTTAACTCACTTGTGTTAACAGAGCTACTGTACAAAGCAGAACAAAAAAATGAGCAAACAATAATCATGTGAACTATTTGCCTTGGCTTTGAACTAATGACAGTTTAGGCAGGCCTGTTTACTGTGCATGAGGAAGCACACATTCAGGAAGTAAATTGGATCAAAGTACAAGCAGCTGCTTAAGTACTTACTCGCTTCGATAAGCAGAGTGAAATCACCATCATTGTTGCATTAGAGTGACTTGCTTCAGTCACCGCCAGGAAAGGAGACAGGAAGAGGAGAGGGGAGCTGATAGTGTACCAGCTCCATGTGTCATGAAGGAGCCACTGGCTAACAGCCAGCCAGAAAGAGAACAATTGAACATCACAGTTGAGTCTTTTTGTGTTGGAAACACAATCACCTCATTGGAGAACAGAATGCATTGTACAACAGGTACAAACACATCCTCTGGAATAATAGTCCTGCACATTGAATTTATCCAAATCAGTTCAAAAAAATTCAAGACATAGATTTATGAATACGTCTTTTTCTTCCTCATTTGGCTGCAACTGTTAGCTCATTATTATGTCATCCAAAAGTTGGCTACAGCAAAAGTCACCAGGATACAAATTTAAAACACGGAATGAGCTTGTCAGTTATAATAATCCAACAAGTACATGTTAGCACAGATGTGAAACCAAGGTCCTTTCAATATTTTCTTTTTAAGGGTCAGGACAGAGACTGAAAACAAAAATTCTCTGATCCAGAGAATCTGAAATGATCATCTTAAGTTTCCACTGAACTCTGAAGACCTTCCCTCTCCAGAAATGAGGACATGTGGAAAGTTCAAGGATTGAGCAAGTCAGTTGGACTAACATGCCATGGAACAGGAAATAGCCATTCATTGATTTTGTGTGTCCAGAAAGATCAATTTTATTCTTCCTTTGTTTTCAGACTACAATGCACTAAAGCTCCTGCAGCAGCAGGATGTGTTTCGTACAAGCACAGTCCAAATGAAGCTATAAATCAAGTGTTGGAGCAGAAACACATAATGTCATCCCCCATAGGCCACGTACTGTACAGTACCGCACCTCAAACTCCTCCGTTCTGCTTTCATTCTGTCTGTACAAACAGTCTGACAATGTCCGACAAACTAATTAATATGACTGTCAAAACATAAATAAAAGGACCATTGAAAACTGTTCAGAAGACTGTTCAGATTTACTTGATTTTGGTTATGTGGGCGTGTTCTTAGTCTAAACTCTTCAAGAAGAAGTTAGTCATGGTTAGATTACAGTGAATTGCATTTGCTCCTTTATGATCTTTCTGTTATGCAGTTTGCTGATTAAGTGCATGTGTGCACGCGCACATAATGCGTGTGTGCATAAGCTGACACTTCTTTAATTGTATTGCACTTGTGCTATCTGGTGCTGGAGTTAACTCTTAAAAATGAAGTCTCAAGCAGATTCCCAGCATCTGCCTGTTTAAGATTCATAGAAAAGACCATCCACCCCAATCAATATCTACTTGAGATTTAAGTTGCATTATGTGTCCCCTTCACAGGCATGATTTAAAACATCAGCACAAAGTATTCTTAATTTTATTGCCTGCCGTAAATTAAAATTAATGATGCTGACATCCACAATTAACAATGAAAAATGCAGATTCTTATAATTACTTTAGCAGTAATATTGTTTTCAGCCCAGGCTCAAGGTGCTCCTCATATGCTCCTCAACATTCAGTAAAACACAAAAAGACAGCTTCATTACATTTTATTTGCTATAGGAAACAAAAAAAGGGTCTAACAAAAATCCACAGCTCATTTGGGAATATCTCGCCATGCATAATTAAGCAAATTTGATTGGAATTAAGCATGACTTCTTTTGGTTGGGTTTTAATGAATGCAAATCAGGCATCTACATCCCTAAGATTAATTTCAGCCAATTAAAAAACAAAGCTTGTTGGAAAGTGTAAAAGTGTTCAAAGCAGGGCAGCAAAGCAGTTTCTCTCTCCCTCTCCCATTCCCTCTCTCTCCTCATCTCATCTTCATAACTTGCACTCTGGAGAATCCCCCCCTCAACTTTGATCATTACCATGAAGTTACAGGCAAACAGTATGAATTCAAATATGCCAGAAATGCACAGCCAAGATCCTTATACCTTTTTAATCTCAGTGTTGTACCCCTTAATAGTTTCTTTACACAATTATTGTTTCAGTGTGTCTGTTTTAATACTGACAGGACAGTCAGGAAACGCTTTCGTCAGGAATTATACTAAAATATAAACCTAAATATATTCAAATGTTGACTCAGTGTGCTAGTTTCTCACTTGTGATGCAAAGGCAAACTTTAGAGCGTTAAATATGTCATTGTTCTGGGTTTTGACAGGACAAAATATGACAATTATTCTGCATTAGTTTGCCCACAATAATGTTAGCACAACCTGAAATCAACCTTTATCAGTGTTCAAGAGCATTCAATCCATCTGACTTAAGCACTCAGGAGATCTCATCGTGGTATTTTCCATGTGAAGGCACCATTGCACACCAGACCAGTGACAAATAACACAGCTCACACCAATAACAAATGTCAGTGTCAGGCAGTGTCTATGGCTTATGTAGGTGTTAGTCTCATTATGACAGCCTTACATTACCCTCCATCTTAAATGTTATGCTTTTTTTGCACCTATCAATTCAGCGCACAGCAGCACTGAGTAAATCCTGATTATTTGGAGAGTCAGACGTAAACGCTAATGATTGAGGGCAAGCAGACACCTTCGGGCTAATGCTAATCTGCCTGCACATTGCTCGGAGAACGCCGTGTACATTGATTTGATCTCTCACATCAAAAGACAAACAGTGGTGCAAGTCAGCACTTCTCCAGTCAATGTCATTCCTTGAAGTGATTCCCTCACACGTGCATCTTCATGGGCTTGGGGAGGGAGGGAGGGAGGGAATAGAGAATTAGGCGATCAGATCTATTGGCATTTCTTTAAAGGAGATTCATGGTGGGAGGAAAGGGTAAAAGTGAGGAAAAGTGTTTCCCCATTCACCTGCAAGCCAGAGCCAGTTCTGTAAGGCTTGCTGTGTTTAGATTGCATTAATCCCTCTGTCTCTACCTGTTACAGAGCTTTCATTAATGTTGTCTTTTAACATCAAGTCTCCTGCAGAGTGGGGAATAAGTTGAGAGTGCTCAGAACTCTGCAGAAAGTTCAAAGCGCCACAAGAAACCCTTTATGTGTTCCCTTAATCATTCAAAAGCCCATCCTAGTATGCCACTTGCGTAGCTCCTCCATATGACGAGAAGAATTAATATTTGGCCTCTGATGCATTCTTTTTGAAAGAATAAAGGAATGTGAAGGAAAAGCATTATCTATTCAAGGAGCACAGGGAATACTCTGACTGTGTCTCAGTTCTGTTGTAGCTGCTGCGTCTCATTTTGTCTATCGCAGATCACAGGGCTGTAGACTGGTACGTTTCTGAGGGAGAATGGAGAGTGGGAAATTGTACTGCTTTATTTGAACCCTGTGGGAGAGTTTTGTAGAGGCAAGCATGCCATTGAGCCTATTTGCATCATGCTAGCAGTGAATAGATATGATAATATTGTGGTACTTTGGAATCGCTCCCACAAAAGTGGTTTATGTGATGATTTTTCTGTGTTGAGAGCCTCTGGCCCCCTTATGATATCAGAAAGATAAGGCAGACTGCCGTTTTATATTAATTTATTTTTTCCTAAAACATTACAGAGCTACACCTTTAGACTTAAACTGATAATCACCACTTCAGTGAGAAAGACTTGTCGAAATATGAGCCAGAATCATCATTATTTTACCAGTGTTTTCTATCATTTGCTATTTTTCACTTCTTAGTACTTCTCGTCTGTTAGGCCTCTCGTGTTAATGTATTAACTCCGATGCCTTAGGCTTTTCATTTCATTCAGTAAAGCCTCATTGCTATAGAGTTGTTCTTATGCTTACTTTATGCACCAGGGACCACACATTCAAGTTCACTAGAGCAGACCTATGCGCCTTTTGAAACATTTGGGCCGCGTTATTATGAAAGTATAGTGTTCGTACATTTGTAACTGCAATTGCAACTCAGCCATCAGTGTAAAATTTGCTATTCTAAGTTTCCTGAATGCAGAGAGAGGGGGGAAAATGTGTGTACCTTTTATTTTTACACATAATAACACAACAGAGATTATTATTCAGTGGGTAAAAAACCAGTGAAAGGCTATTCAGTACATTTGTTTCAGACTGTCCTATTAAAAAAAACTGAGAACTGGAAAAATCTGCACAAAGCCTTTAAACAGTCTGTGCATTCAGTGGTGGCTTTTAAAAAGCAGTTTAATTAATTTTCATTAAATTGCATTGAACTATTTAAAAAGAGGGTACTGTGGAAAAAGTCTGTCTGCTAGGTGTAGGGCTAAATTGTGTGGAGTGAAGAGATGTTACTGAGAGATGGGAAGCCCAAGGGACAAGCAGGAGGACAATGCTGTCTCTTGGGAGAATTTTATGCTGCTGAAGTGAATTTGAATGCATAAAGGAGAACTCCGGTAAAAAGGAAAGGGGGGTACAGCATAGCCTGTGTCCTCCTGGTCCCTTGTGTGGGAAAAGAGGCAGATTACTCTGTTTTTTCCCCACTCTGGCCCTATTTTCAATCACCAATTTTGCATTTTAAGGTCTGTAATTGTGCCGTGAGTACATTTGATCAAAAATAGCATGTTTTACCCCCAGTCATCATACTTAAAATGTTAAATGTGTTGCTCTTCAATGGCAGTTCATTTATTTCTAATGAAAGTATCCATTACCACTGCACAAATCTGTTACAGATGCATTGCAGTGCAGTAAAAGTGTTCAGCTCAGATTTATTGCTTCCACTAAAAAAGTTACATGTTTCCGCCTAGTTAGTTTGTTTTTCTTCCTCTCTCTTGGCTAGACCTCAGATTTTCAGATTTCAGAACAGATTTTCACAAAATTAAGAAGGCTAATGGATTACATTCTTGTCATGGTCTGGATTTTGGATTTTTTTCATACAAGACTATCTAATATCTAGACTGTCTAATATTAGGTGTAAAACTAACAGAGACCTGGTCTCAATGATTTGTTTACAATGTCATAAATAATTTAAGATTTAATGATAGCGTTAGAAGAGGTTTGCACTGTCTATGCGCCTCATCCTTATGTCTAAACTGAACAGGAATGCTTTCTGTAATTACATCAGAAAAAAAACAAAAAAAAAACAAAAAACAAAAAACACAGCTCAACATTACACAGCACAGCAAAAAACAAAAAAGAATGCAACATATTCGTATCAGCACATTTTCCTGCTCAGGCAGGCAACGCCCCGCACATTCTCCCTTCTTAGTTTTCCTGTTTGGTCTGCCCTCTTTACTTTGTCCCTTATCTGAGCATCATTCATTCCTCCTCCGTGATCCTGCACTTGGCTGTGGTCTGCGTGGCTTGGCACCCTCCCATTCCTCCTCTACCACACTAAAGACAGTGCTCTGCACTGTTCTTTGTCTTCAGCTAAGAGCAGAGGGGTTGGGGTTTGTGAGGGCATTACTTTTTGATATGCAGCAGCCTTACCTGTTTGCATTACACCTTGCCATAATGTGTGTTTGTATCTTGATCTGTCACTAAATGCAGCTTATGGTAAACCTGCCACCAGCAACATAATATTTTAAAGTAAAAACAATTTGTTAAACAATATTTAGATTGTATGTTAAGTTTGACTAAGCAAAAACTGTGAATTTTTTGTGCAAACAGTGTGAACATTTGCAGTGTCTCTCAAAGTGCAGTCACTGTTTGCAAGTTTGTCTTTGAGCCAGATTCAAAATAAATAAAGAATAATTATGTTATACACTGTACAATATAAAGTTAGCGCATTTATAAGAACAACTTCCGTGCTTTGGTTGTGTGATCATGTAGTAAATAAAACAAAATTCAATACTGAATCAGCAACAAATATCTCAATTTTGTAGAACAAAATCAGATGATTTCTAGTTTTATGACCTGAATTCATCTAAGGGGCACACACAGTCATGTAACAGTATTGCAGTAAGCATGAACTAGGTTGCAGATGATGTGTTCTGTGTTCCTGTAGAGGTCACTGTTGTGTGGTACCTCTGTGTCACATTGGGATATTATCAGCAGCCCTAATGCCTTCCTTTATGGAGTCTGCTGCAAATACTGTGACATTGAAATAGACTAAGAGAATGTGAGCAAGCGAGGGATTACAAAGTTAATTTTGTTTGCCAAGCCATAATGTCTAGTACAAACAACATTGCTTTAAAAGGGAAAAGTTTGTTGGTGCTTAATCTGTACAATGATGAGCAGTAATTATTTTTTATGCCAGTGTTAATCATGCTGTACCAGTAGTAAGTTAATTTGGACCAAATAAAAAATCTTATGTACATATGTCTGAAGGCATCTTAGAATAGTAGGATTATTTTCTCTCTGGAAGAAACACATTATGTTAATCACAAAATCCCTGTATTTGTGCATCTTCGAGATGATTGTAGCAAGCAATTATGAGTGGGCTTTATTACCAAGAACACAAATTAGATAATATGAATGAGTTCATCCCAAGCATTTGTATGTGCCATTTAACTCTGAAATCTGTGTTTATTAAACTCCAGTTGCACATATGAATCAACTCTTTGGCATTAATCATGAAGTACAAGGGCCCAGATGGTACATTCTTAGCCAAGCTTGAATTAATACGAAAAGTTGAATCGCTGCTGCACCGAGATCCTCTCAAGGATCTTTGAAGAATGACATGAATAATCATTGTTGGTGGATGCATAGTTTATTAAGTCGGCAGAGCATAGTGACCTACTGCAAACTGAGAGATATTATAGCACATGGTGCTGCCCTGCCAAGACTTTTTGATGTATTGCAGCTTTGATACTAAAATGAAGAATGGCTTCTTGTACGAACTCATAAAATTTTAGTATCATATCATGCACCATAATATCAGTGTCATATGGTGATCATGATAAATAAACAAGAACATGACCATGTGACACTAACAATGGCTACACATCACTGATTCCTTTCAATTTTACAGCCTGTTGAATTGGTGAGCAGCTTTCATTTAGCCTGGTTTGCCTAACAGTAGTGTAATTTGAAGTTTGTCTGTTGGTGCCTCTTTTAATGATAAAGTGATCTGATGTCCTGGATTGGTATCAGTGCTGATACTGACCTTAAGTAATTTGGTTTTGGCCAAACATGAACAATCCTTATTAAAGTACAAGTGACTAGCTGGTGAATACAATAGAGCATTCATCAGCTAAAGATCCATATATTTCCCTCTGGAGTTGGAAAAGACCAAAAACAGAGCTAATAGTGGGCTTGCATTTGTCAGGGGGCTCTTTATGCTACGTCACCTAACTTCCGCCTGTAGCGGCTGTTATAATTATAATGGCCGCTACAGGTTACCCAACAATAATACGTAACCATGGGTCATAATAAGCTGCTGGCATAAATGACCTATGGGGTTGTTTTTGTTTTTGTTTTTGAATGCTACCATGACCTGACCAGTTTCATCTTATACAGATATAATCTAATCATGATAACAGGAAGAGGAAATGACGAGAGGAACTAGTACAGAATAGACTATATGACACCTAATCATATAAAAAATTGTGCAGCATTCTGTGGTACTGTTGAACTGCACTGTGTTATGTTGAGAGGTGTTCCTATTATTTTGTCCACCACATTCAAATCGATCAGGGTAGGCAAAACAACAGACACAGCTCTTTGTATAATGCATTACAATTTAACAGCACCACACACTACATCTTCCAAAAATTATTTATTCAGTTGAAACTAGACCTCTTTAACAAAGTTTCAACAAACACGATAACCTTCATGAAGGCAGGCGTTATTGCAGGACAGTTTATTACACTGCATCAGTTGTTGCTAGGTGTATCTAATAAACTGACAGCTGAGTGTATATTCTGTCTCTGCTCATTATAGCACACAACATAATTCTATTTCTTTTGTTCTGTACCAGAACAGTCCTTATCCACTTTGCTTTGGCCTCACACTTAATGTATTCCAGCTTAGCACATTTCTTGATTCCAAAGGACATTGCATCTCATTTCTTGTCACTTGTCTCCTAAATTCCTAAAGGTACAATTAGCATTTTGTTTGACGAAATGTTGAAAGGTTCATAGATTGATATTTGCAAAAATGTAGCAGGGTGTTTTTTTCCAAATGCAAATTCTGACATTTATTAACTTTTATTACAGATACTCTGTTTATAGATTGTAAAACTCTGCATAGATTTAATGGGAATAAAGTAAAATTACAATGTTTAAATACAATCAGTATGGCAAACCAGCAAGTGTGTAATTTAGTGTTGTGTGGCAATGAAATGTTTTATGGGCCTTGATTTATGTCCTGTGCATGGCATTTCTAATGAGAGAGACCAACATTGCAGTGCGCCTGTGTTCCAGGAAACTACATTTACAGCAGATCTTTTTTCTCAAGAGTGTTTTTCCCTTGTGAAATAATGTCAGCACTTTCCCACCTTCAAAGTCCTTTTGTTTCCAGATCTATTAACAATTCTAATTGTACAGGAACACTTGTTAAGTAAGGCTGGTAAATAAAGCAGGAAACGCATTATTTCCTTTTAGTGCAGATTAAAGGTGCAGCTATGCTGGGTTGAAACACATTAATGAGGTTTTAAATAAAAATGCTGGCAGGGAATTTACACCGCTGACTGGTTTAACTGCAGTAAGCAGTTGATTTTCCTTGATGTTAAAGGGGAACATTACTTTACCCACTAATGAAAAATACATCTTTTCACCCTCCTATCTGTTAATTAACATGTTTGTGTTAAGGGATTTTCAAAAAGGAATACAATCGCTTTCAATCTGATTAACGTAAGTGATACATAATAGGGAGGTTGTTTTCCTTGGGTCCTTCTGTTAATTGAATAGCTTTGTATGACTTGGAATGTTTTTCCTAGTCACAACAATTCGCCTGGACCTAGCTGCTCGGGATGCCCCTATCTTAATTACGGATCGTTTTCCAAATGTGGTTCAATTTCCTCAGCAGGACAGTTTCTGTTAACTGTTATTTTTAAGGCCAATAACAACGTCAAAGCTAGGGATGATTAAAGCAATTAAAGTTTCCCTTTGTTTTCTAAGCGCAGCGAGATAGGCCTGCCTGTTTGTATAGCATTTATTAAACATTTACTAAATGGAATTGAATCTGTCATCGATGAAGTTTTCCGAGACAATTACCTTTTAGCATGGCAAACACTGTTTCGCTCAGCTAACGTCTCACAGCTTATGGCTGTGATTAGCCATTTGATTTCATCAAGCCAAACTAAAATCCTCTAGCAGAGTGAGAGAGGGTGAGGGAGAGAGACAGGGGTTTAAATATAATTTTACCATCGGAATTTCTCAATTAGCATACCACATTTTCTCCATTAGATAAACTGCCTTTAGAGAGCTGGCTGGTTTAATCTGTTTAATGTCCGTGTAAACTATAATCTCCTGATTCTAAAAAGAAATCCCTTAAGGACATCATTCGCATACACTCTTCATAAGACAGTTTTTGAAAGACATGATCGAGTGCAGCTTTTAAAATGGAACTGAATGGTGAAGGGTTGTTATCCCTATCGTGCTTTTCTTCTCTGTGGTGCATGGATTGTGGAAGTTGAGGTTTCACTTGCTTGAGTTTAGCTAATCATCAGTAATTTAACGGTTTTTTTTACAAGCTTGTGCTTGCTTGACTGTCACTAGAACATATAGTGTTGCTGTATTTAAGATTGTTCCCATAGTATATAGGTTTATGTAGGCACTCAGTCTTCCACTTGGTTATTCTATGAGTGTCATGGCAACAGTCTGTTGTCCCTGAAGTCATGTTACATTAAGTCACTTGAAGGCAGTTGCAAGGTAATTTGAAAGAGATATCACCACGTGACCTAATACATGAATGAAACTTTGATCTCACATTGAATCAGAAGTGTATCAGGCTGTGTGTACACGTACATTACTGCCAATCATAACAGCGCAGGGCTGTTATGTGGATATAGAAATCAGGATTTGTTGTTATCCTATTGAACGATGAGCAGAGAGAAATCAGGGTGTTTACATGCATATCATTGCCTTCCATCATACACTGCAGGCTATATGAATTAGGGCCTACAAACACAGCCTCATTCTCCTTGCATCACACCAAGAGTCACTCCATTGATTACCCTTCCCCGCTCCCAGGAAATGGCTCATGCATCTCGTGTACATTATAACAAATGTTCTCTTTGCATTACAATTGAATTGTGATTGTTATGTTCAATCAATGGGGAAAGGTCACGGGATCGCTCCTGCCAGCGCTTTAATGGAGAAGTCGATGAGGATTCATTTTAATCACTGCGGCTGTGGCAGAATGAGCACAACACTGAGAGACTGTCAATGGCTCGGTAATTACCGCTGTTTATACAGGTTTCTGCTTTAGCAATTTAGATATCCACAAATCTCTCTGTTTCTTGCACCCCAGTTATATTGGAAGCTGCGTGGCATCAAATGAAGTACTGTAGGATGTGGGCTGTGACTACTCTAATTGCGGAACTATCTGTGAGGCTGGCTCTTTGAAAATGAAGGGAGCTCCATTTGCTCCTCTTTTGAGCAGTTATATTACCAGAAAGCTGTTATTTTACATACTTTATGTGAAGGAGCATTCTATTAGCTTATCTGAATCCCATTTCTGCCTTTTGCACTTTTATTAAGAGGTGGAATATTGTGCATGTGCTTTACCAATATTTACAGTGCACATCTGTTCAGGTGAACTTTACTGTAAGTGTACAAATAACTGTTTGTTCGAAATTGTCTCATTTTATAATGCCTCTTCTCTGGAAAAAATGGTTCTGTACTAGACCACTAGCAGATGTAGACTTCATTTCCCAGAATTCTCACTACATGTGGGATTCTTTCTTCCTCTTTTGACTTTTCTAACTTTGTTCTTTGACTTCCTTGTTGTATCTTTGCTCATTATGGTTTTGTTGTTTTAAATTCGCTCTAGACATACATAAGGTGACTTGACTTTAACTTTTTTAACTTTTTGCTAAGTTTCCAGATTCCACGGTGGCGTTTCAGATGCCTTGATTTGTCCAATCAAAGGTCCAGATTCCAAAAATGTCCAGTTTACAATGATACAAAACAAACAAACAAAAAAAAAAAACACTAACAGAAAACAGAAAATCATCATATAAAAATGTTTGGAGTTTTTTTTTTTTTTTTTTTTAATAAAAAAGTCATTTATCAACTAATTATTTCAGCTGTAAATAGTTTGTAGACTGTGACATTTTGCACCGTGACTGAAAAGTCAGTGGTTCTGATCAGAAGAGTACAGCAAATGTCACTAAAGACTCAGTAACTTAAGAGTAAGAGGCAGCCTATACTTTTATTCATAATTGGAAAGAAATTGATGCGGCCTGTGTAGAATATTATCGCACACCCTCCACCATCAGAGTGCTCTCTGACATCACCCCTTTACCCCAAGTGGCATGTTTGTGTTGAACGGTGTCTAAGGATAGATGGGGTCAAGGCAGTGTAACCTTTGAGAAACATATATTCATGATCAATAAGTGCTTTATTCCAAGCATCTAAATGATTCTTATGTCCGATGCTGCTTCTCTCCCCCTTATTTGCCCATGCAGAAAAACAGTTGGAAGATTTATGCAGACTAGGTAAAAGGACATTTTAAAAGACTACACAGTATCACTGCTTTCAAATGTCATGTAATCATAGGTTAGAGGAGAGTGCTGGGCACAGAGAGCTAAGTGATGTTACAGATAATGAATTGCCTCTGAAATATAATACATCGTGAGTATGATTCTTTGTTCCAAGCTCTGTACACCAACTCTGTACAATTAAAGTTATTTATCTCTCTCGTTTTTTAAGTTCATCAATTATATTGTGATACACTTAATGTCCATAAGAGGATGATGTATGATTGGTCTAATTATTTCTTATTCACCATGCTTTCTAAAGCATATCAATTTTGTTAATACCATGTAATTAAAACACGTCAGTGCGCTACAAGTTGCTGGCTATATTAATGACTATGAAAATTATTTTAATTAAATAGCCAATTATAGAAAAATCCTAACCATGAGAATTGACATTT
Source organism: Toxotes lorentzi (assembly GCA_037833715.1). Lineage (NCBI taxonomy): Eukaryota > Metazoa > Chordata > Actinopteri > Toxotidae > Toxotes > Toxotes lorentzi. The sequence continues at coordinate 6,773,211 of JBBMJY010000007.1, read as the reverse complement.
AAATGAATTCAATTTAAATTGCTTTTCAACATTGTTTTATCAAAGCTTTATGGGGTGAATAAATTATTACATCAAACAATATACTGTGTCATTGATCATACACAAGTCTTGTCCCATATCTGTACATTTTCAAACACTTTCCTGATGCAATACATCATACTGGGTGATTACATTTTGACATAGTCATTTGTTTACCGCAATCTCATCCACATGTACTGTACTTCTGTGTACTTTCAAGAAAACTCTTTATGTGGAAAACTCAAGAAAACTGTTTATGTGACTTTGTTCAGTCATGCTGGAAACTTCCTTCATGGGACTGATTTCCAAATATTTTTGCAAGAACAAATTTAAACTGCTGCTACTTGGTTCCACTATGCCTGAAGGAAATATATGGCACATTTTTGTGACCAGCAAACAGCTTTCCTAGTAAGCTGTTTCCTTCAAACCCTAACCCCACACATGACGTCTACATGCAGTAATGATTTTGCATTTGTGCTGAATTATATCAACAAAGTATTGTGGTGTAAATTACTGCACCGGTGTACAGACTTCATTTTGTTACGCTGTGTTTTCATAACTGGGGTCAAAAACATGCAGCCCACCCAGTCTGTTGAAAGGCCTTTGTATCTAAAACATCATACATATCCTGTGGTGCCTTTTAATACCTATTAGGCTACTCATGCTCATATATTTTCCTTTTTTCCTTCGTAATCTTAATGAAAGTCATTTTTCAGACATTACAAGCACAATGATTTGCAGTTAACCCATGCAAACAAGAGAAATAGTGGGCAAACTGTTGTGACATTCATTGTATATAATGAAATCTTAATATGTTGCATATTTAAGTGAAAGGTTAGCAACATAAAGGGCAAATGGATTGCCTGGCAATGAATTTTAAGCAGCTATTGATTTTACACTACAAGCTACCTCTTTCCCTGAATGATAATTTTGGAATGGCACACAGCTTATCTTAAAGCTGATCTGACACAACAGGACAACAGGAATACACAGAATATTAAGGCACATGCAGACTGTGATAAGCAAAGCTGTTCTTGATGACTTTCATACATGTGTCTTTCATAAATGTGTCTCCAGACCCACTGGTTAATTGGAAATGAAAGGAAATAGGTGCTACCAAGTTGTGGTACGGAAAGTAAAAAGTCTTACAGTTGAACTGACTCAAACTTATTTTTAAACATCACTTGAATTTCTGCAAAACTCCAAGACAAGCCTTCTGCAAATCACAGTTTGATAAGTCCACTTGTGGTTATCTGTTTTGAAAAACACATAAAAGCTGAGTATCGTTTACTGGTCCTATCTAACACACCTAAGCAGTCTGTTCATGAATCGTTTGATTTAGGATAATTCTGCTGCATATTTACATACTGTAGTGTTACACCAGCTGATTGATTTGTTAGACAATGCACTGGAGTTCATGATGCATCACAGTGGTCAAATCCATGTGTAAGTTCCATTTAAGCTGCACTTACTGTACATGGACTTGACCCTTGATACTGTGCTGCATTTCCTCCCTCTCTGACTTTATCCTTTTTTCCTCCGCTGTCTGATATTGAGGGAAAGTTTTAGAGTTAACGTTCCAGCTTGGTTAAGCTTGGTTCAGTACTCGGCATCATAAAATAACACAACCCTTGAACAAGCGGGTGTTCTGTTTGGAGGCTGTGCCATGTTTGTACCATGTCTAAAGTTGACAGTGCATCATTGTGCAAGACACCCTAAAAGTACACAGTTATTATTTTTATGGTCAGTGTGTAAATGTTGAGTTTTTTAAAAATGTTTTAACCTGGTATCTGCCATTTTTCTCACCTGAAATTCTTAAATGTGCTTGGATGTGTAAATACATTTTGGTACTGCCTCTTTATCTGCAGCAAATGAGTGAGTTCATTGACAGTTTTAACAAAGTTGCCTGAGGACACTTTGTTTGACATGTTCACGTGATCACCTGTAATTCTTACGGAATAAACTAGTAGTTATCTTGGGTATTGAACTTGAAATGGATAGAAAGAGGAAGACAACTGCTGACAGGAAGCACTACACATGTAATACAATATAACTTATATAACAGTACAACTAATTCTTCTGCAGATTAGTGATTATAATCGAACTTTAATTAGTAACTACACACACACACACACACACACACACACACACACACAAATAGTATATATTATAATCTTAGATGTTTCAGTGTGCATGCAAAACTTTCTCAAAAACAACCATTGCTTAATGTTGTTAATGTTGTGTTATGTTGTTACTTCATACATTTGGTTACACCTTGGTTGTGTAAATACAATAAACAGAGAGGACTAATTAAATGAGACATATTTTCCCCTCTCACAGTTTGGGTGTACTTTGAACAGTGACTCACTGTGGCATGCTCAGTCAGAAAATATGACAAATATGACATAATTAAAGTCATAAAAGCATTTCAGTATTAATGCACAAATTTAAAAAAAAAAAAAAAAAAAATACAAGTTTCCAGAAATCTTTTAAACAGTTGCAGGATGTAAGCAAACACAAAGTGCAAAGGTTTTTCTTTTCATTTAGGTGGTTAGTGTTATTAATTCTCAACTTAGAAACACTGCGATGCAGTGGATTTACTCACTGTTTGATAACCTGTGTGGCTGTTGAGGTGTAGTTAGGACCAGAAAAAACTATTAACTGAAATGTCGGAGATGCCAAGTGAGTGCATGTTGCAAAAAGAAAAAAAAAACATCTCATGCAGATCTTGCACACGATAATGAACCAATATAACCAATATATCTCTCATGTGTGGAATAAACAATGCAACAGACCTGAACATTTCAGCGGTAGCCAGTACCCAGTTATCTGTTCTTCAAAGGCTTTCACTGTCCCCTAGCTCCTCCCTCTCTGTACCGTGTGACAACAACAACTCATCCACAGAGCGGAGCTGCACTTTTCAGCTCATTTTCCTCCTGTCATTCCTCCTCCTATCTTTGATCATTGTCCCGCCGCTCAGCCCCCCCAAAACCCTCACTCAGCACGCCTTTTTTCGGCAGCTCTTTTTACTTCCCAACTTATCTGAGGAGCTAAACTCTCGTGGATTCTTTCATTTAGGGTTGTCTCGGCAGGCTGGGTTTTATACTTTGAACTTCGGCTACTCTCTTCCCCTCCTGTAGGTGACCATGGCCGTACCGGCTGCTCTGATCCCACCAACTCCTCTCGTCCCACCGCCGCCGATCTCGACTCCCTCCGCGACGACGTCCCCGCCGTCTACAACTTCATCACCATCTCCATCCCTGGGCCCCCCATCCGGAGCTGGACAGAACCTGTTCAGATCAGAGCTCCTCGCCACCAGCAGCCCGGGCATCCCAACCCCGACCGCGGCTCTACCCCCAGGCAAACCCGTGTACTCGACCCCGTCGCCTGTTGAAAACATACCGCAAAACAATGAGTGCAAGATGGTCGAGTTGCGCGGTGCCAAAGTGGCCTCTTTCACCGTGGACGGCTGCGAGCTCATCTGCCTTCCTCAGGCTTTCGACCTGTTCCTGAAGCACCTGGTCGGCGGACTGCACACGGTCTACACCAAGCTGAAGCGGCTGGAGATCACGCCGGTGGTGTGCAATGTGGAGCAGGTCCGCATCCTCAGAGGGCTCGGCGCCATCCAACCCGGGGTGAACCGCTGTAAACTCATCTCCAGAAAAGACTTCGAGACTCTGTACAACGACTGCACCAATGCGAGGTTAGTGCAGAGCTGTAAACGGCATTTTGGTTTTAATGTCTTTACGGACATCCGTGCGTAAAGGCGCAGGAGCAAGAAAGGGGGAGACATTTTCCCTCTATAAAACAAGTGGTTCAAGCGACACGATTAACTTAAAAGCCGAATTTCATAATCGATTGTTATAGTGTGTGTAGGTGTGTGAAAGTGCGTGAGCGTGTATGTCAAACTCCATCCAAACATTCAATAATGTAGTTCTCTGTTGGACGGGAAGAGGCCAGCGCGCAACATCAGTGAAAAAGTTTAGTGAAAGTTTTTAACACGTGCAGGGCAAAGCTGTGCCATGATGGATAGCCTGTCTGCCTCTGAACAAATGAATCGATAATGTAGGCTACACCTCTGCTGAGTCTCACAATGCTGTTGAATAAACTTCAGGTGTAGAGCTGCCACTGCAAAGGCAATTTCAGAAACAGGATCCTTGTCATCATTTATGAGCCACACTTTACCATAAATCCCCTTAAGTTTAAGGCAACTCCCAGCTCAAATTTATTTTTAAATGATTAAAATAAAAGTAGGTTATACCTTATTAGATGTCCTTGCCACAGGGGCCATATGATTTCACTTATGATAAGTTTGATTTTTAGACGTAAACAAGACAAACCCAGATTCTCAGAATTAGATTAAATGGAGTATTTTTGTATTAATTGTTGTTCTCTTAGTATTGATACCCAGTACATTTCTTAAAGAGATGGTAGTACACTCAAGGTTCCTGCTGAAAAAGAGTAGAGCATATGAGGCCAGTTCACACTGTAAATGCGAGGGGTAATTTTCACACACACTCACACACACAGGAGAATGTGCCTTAATCAAACAGCCGTTATTTCTTTAAAGCAAGGAAATTATTATACAGTGGGTGAGGTAAACAACTACACATGTGAAAATTAATGCATTACCTCTTATTACCAATTCAAATATTTTGAGCTTTATATGTTTTAATATAGAGTGATTTAAGTGGGGATCAATATTTGATTAAAATCCATTTTTACTGTTCTGTTGCTCCTAGCATTGATGTATCACTCAGTCTCACAGGATGGTTCAGCCTGGTCAAATTTACCATCTTACCTGTCACTATGATTGATTCTATATTGATGTCCAACTGAGAAATGAGCTGCAAATGCAAATATGATAGAAAGGCTCACATCACTAGGGAATAGCAATAAACACTTTGAGTCTCAGTTAAAACGCATACATTCTGTTTGAGAATTACAGTGTGAGATTAAACTTAATTCTGACTTTTAGATGCACGCTTAAGTAACCCTAACCCACAAGCATTAAAAAACACACACACACACACACACACACACACACACACACACACACACACACACACTAATGCTGGAATTGCTGTGCAAACAGATAATTTTTATGTGCCATTTTGTGACATTAAGATCCATATGTATGATGAGGTTGATTACATTTTGATTCTCAAAGCCTGATCAGAAAATGTAAAATCAAGTAGCTCGGAACATTTTGAGGGATACTTTGAGAGGTATTATCACAATGGAAAAATTTTTGATTCTAAATCTTTTTTTCTCATGTGGCTCATTTATTTAAATTTTCAGTAACCAACAGCTTTTGCTGTCAGTAAACACAGTTCCCCTTCTCTTCATGCTTGCTTCAGAAAAGACAACTTCACACATCGACATACAATATTTGGAGCTTATGAATATTTTGCAGTTCCATATTTCCATTCCAGTCGCAAACATCTCAACAACTCACCTGTGCACTTTGGTGCTTAAGCATCATTTACAGAAAGCATCAAGGGAGCAGAACCCCCCCCCCCCCCCCCCCTTTCCATAGAGAGAAACATACTGTGTGGCGATTCTCCTCTCAAGCCTGGCGTGGGGCTTCAGGTGACAAAGTATGTGGTTGAACTCACCGGGTTGTCAATGGGGGGATGGCCGGCGATGGGGTTAAAGGATAATGCAGTGCCTCGCGTCGCTTTAATGACGCTAAAGTGCTGGGCTATTACGGGCACATGGACAGGACTGTAATTGTCTCTGAAAGCAGCCAGGTTCTCCCGGTGCTGGGTTGAAATCAATCACTCAGACCTGGCCTGCCCGCCTGCCTGCCCCATTTGGAGAATTACATCATGGAACAGTGAGGCATCCGCTGGATAAAAGGCTTCTGTTACTTAGAAAGATTTGATTTTATTTGCTGGGATGTGTGCTTTACTCCGTCTGTCATTGAATTGCTGTTGACAAAATGATCAGTCTGAGTAAACAGGACACAGGTTGCCCTGTAGGTGAAAACAGCTTCCCTTTCCAAAGTCGATGTTCCGTTTTGTACCAACTTGCTGTAAGATAAAAAGTATCTGAGTTCCCCGGTTAACCCGCTCGGGTTACACAACAACAGCCTGCTGCCTGAGATAGTTTAGCTTTTCATCTTGCCCTGTTACCACAGTGTCACTACTCTTTTTATACAGTGGCAGAGTTGTAACAATGAAGTGAATAATACTCCTGTACAATGGGTCTTACTATTTCACATGCTGTTTTTTTCCCCTCCCATAGTCTATTGTGTTAAAACAACACTACTCTCATTTTGCACAGTGTGAATGTGAATAGCATCACAGAGCACCGCTGCATCCCGCTGTTTTAGTTTTGATGTGGATACAAACAAGCTCCAACCAAATTGTTCCCAACTATGCTTACTTTAGCATAACACTTTTTGAATACATTAAATAGACAACAGTGTTTCTCAGAATTGTAGTGTCGGCTTTTTAAAATTTTTTTGTATTTTAGTAAGGGATTCAGGAAAGAGAATTTATGATGAAAAATTCCTTTTACATACTTTTACAGTGAGTGTTTGAACTGGGTGCACTTAGCGTAATAAGTAACACATATTTTAGTAATTATTGCTAATCTTTAAAGATACTAGGAATATAGTCATTCTCAACCCCTTCATTTTCTTAAGGACTCTTGTGCTAGATTAACAGTGTTCGCTCTTGCTCCCATACTGATCCAGGTTCAGTAATCTCTCCTACATTATGACTCTGGCCCTCCAGGAGCCCTCTAGGAGCCCTCTGTTCCAGCTACTTGTTTTCCTTTTCATTTTCCCTGCGGTGGGATGGAAAAGGTTCTTATTGCTCTGTGACACTTGAACTCTCTGAAAGGTTATTATAACACGGGGGGCGGTGCAGAGATATCACATATCTCTCATTGGTCTGCTTTGTGGAGGCAGGCTATCCGATGCTGGAGCGCAGAAATGCGGCAGTTAATTGACAATCATTGTCTACCCCTGAAGGTTAACCACACGCCCCAGACAATGTCCCACCACTGGGAATGGGACGGCTTTTCACTTACATGCCCTTCTTAAATAGATTTTCCCGGGCTCGTTTCAGTCAAACAGATCTGACTCTGAAATGTTACGAGTGACAGGTCACAGTGAAATGACTTTTCTTTAACAAATATATCTAATTGATACTGATGTGACAGCAAGTGTTATGAGAGCTATCACCTCTCTTGTTCTTACTTCAAGAGTGTTTATGCCTAAACACACATATTTGCAAATGACGGTAATTGTTTTGTTTAGCGCTCAGTGTGAGCTGCCACTGAGGGTGCCAGCTTGTCTCTCTCCCTCCTCTCCTCTGCTGAGCTCTCTTATAATATATTTGTTTTCTACAAGGCACGGATGTGTTTACAGGTACTCAGGGGAGATTTCTGGATTCCATTCAAATCATTCCCAGTCAGAGTGGGTGCTAAGATACCCGTCACCCAGCAACCACATCCAAGAGGGAGCTTGGGCGATAATAACTTCAAAAACAGAGTGACAGATGCCTGATTAGAGAGAGGGAGAGAGGGAGAAATAGGGAGAGGGAGAGAGAGGGAGGGAGAGGGAGAGAGAGGGAGAGAGAGAGAGATAATGGTATACAAAGCTGTTTAAAATCCAAATCTATTCAAGTACTTTCTTGAAAGTCAAATTGGCCCTCATATTGCATGTTGTTTCTTTATTGAAGTAAAAAAGCATTTAAAGTTCTTTCTCTGTTTTTTTTTTTTTTTTTTTTTTTTTTTTTAATCCTTCAGTGGGGCTCTGCTAAATTTGATTAGGTACAGTACATGTGCGCAAGTCAACTGTGCAGTTGGCAGATGGCGGCAAGGTGTTTTTTTGCAAACAAATAGTCTCCTTGAAAATCAGAATTGCTTTATTGACTTGACATTCATTCAGCTGGAACAAGAGCAAATTAAAACATTTTTTAGGAAAATCCAGAGACTAGCTCATTTGACAAAAGTAACATGAATTTTCTTTATTTCTTTTAAGAGCATATTTTTGTAGCTTACAGTGAATCAGAGCCAAGACTGTCGAAACCACAGAATTCACTTGTTAAAGAGGCTTTGTTTGACAATGTCTAATGTCATTTGTGGATTTAGAGGCTATTTGCATGGCAAAGAGGCCTGTATTGTTAATTTGCCTGTCGGATGCATTAGTTGTCCATGCTCCTATCTTATTTGCATGCCTTTACTGGATCGGCAACAGCAATTGAATGACCAATTAATTCTCCTACCAAAATGAAATGGCTTAAAAATCGACATCAGGTCTGTCCACATTGATCAGTGTATTAAAATGGCCTGTTTTTACTATGTTCACCAACAATAAATGGGTATTAGCTTAGATTTTTATAGACAACTGGGTTAAGCTGTTTAATATATATCTGTCAATATGACTTATCTAGCATATTAAACTAGATTTGTTAACAGTGATTTTACCTTATAATTTTACAGTTGAGAGTGATTGCCTGACAGAGCAGCAATAGATTTTGGGTCACTCTGATTCTGTTCTCCTCTTTCCCCAGCCAGTGCTCTGTATCTTGTCTTTACTCACAGGCTCCTTCACATTACAGCACATTTAGGGAGCACAGGAAAAGTCACTGACGCTCGTACCAGGATGTTAAATACTACTGACAGAAGTTAGAGGGAGCAGATGAGATTTCCTGATTGGAGAAGGAATGCAGGCCCTTGCCTGGCTCTGTCTAATATGGCCACATAGAGAAATTGATTTTCTTCAGAAATTAATTAATTTTTCATATAGCCCAAAGCTGGAGTTTAAAAAAGAGTGCACACTTGCTGGTTTCCTATTTTCCCCCTTTTTTAAAGAATTATTGCCTAATCATATTAATACTTTTGCCCCAAGGATGAAAAGATAATTGTACAAATGCATTTGGAAATATGTATCACTGAGTATTTATGATTAAATTATGCAAATAACTCCGCTCCCATCCTTCGTGGGCCCAGATTGTCTAATTAGGATTGATATGGCGAATAGATGTTGGGGAATCTGAATACAAGCATGTCCAAAGAGCAGAAAATTGAAAATGACAAGGCTGGAATCCTTAAAAAGTGTGTAGGTTTTTTTTCTTCCCTCTCTGTCTAATTCAGCGTAGCTGTATCAGGAGTTAATTTTCCCTGGCTTCATTTCTCGTCTGAGCTGACAGGAAAAGGAATCCATCAGGGAAGCAATCTCAGATGGGATTCCACAAATTTCCTCCACTTGTTTTTTGTCCCCCTCTTCATTTTCGTGGGGGCTATCGGGGATGAATCTTCTCCTGAGTAAACATGCAGATGTTATTTCTTCACTGTCAGTGTTTTTGGAGCTCTCTACTCAATACAAAGGAGTCCTCCTTAATAATTGAAGTATATTAAGAAAGGAATGTCATCCAACAAAAAGACCTTTGTACTTTAATACACATCATATAATGAAACTTTTTTTTTTATTTTACTGGAAGTTAGGAAACACTAAATGCTGATACACCTTCGTTTATAAAAAGAGAATATCATGCAATTCAAATGTCAAGTTGACAGTGTTAGGAGTTAGCTGTAATGTGTAAATGGCAAGTGATTGCAGAGTAAATGCATGCAAAGAATCAATTTTTGTTAAAAATGAAATACTATTTAAATAGCAAAATATTCCAAAATTTGAAAATGATTTCGGAACATATATTGCAGTGTATTCCTGTTTGATAAAGCCCACACTAGAGCTGTGCCACATCAAATTACAGTTGGTTCTGCTCAAACACAGACAGACACACTGTACATTGACAGTAGTTTGAGCCAACAGTTACATGTAATTTAACAGTCTTGTTCCTTGCTGGGCTCAGTGGTACATCACAGAAAAGAAACCAGGGAGGAAATGACATCGGTTTCCACTCTCTCTTCTTCTGTTGTTAGCTTCAGATGAACGGCACAGCACAGGAACGGCTCCAGTGCCTCCAACAGTATCTATTAAAGGGCTGATTGTTATCTAATCTTTACCTGGCGCTAGCTGGAAAAGCCCTGAAGCTAATGACACTTGAGACTAGCAGCACATTCTATGGTGGTTCAAAGCAGCTGTTCAGTCAATATCTTCTGATGAAAAACTAAGAAAACGGCCCCGCAGCTATTTATGTGAAGTCTGAATTCACTTAGACACCAGAAACACTTTATGCAGTCAATTTGTTGCATTGAATTATAACTAACAATGTGCATAAAGTGAGCTCCTGTTGAGCCAGCAGGCTAGACATGGAACTGCTCTCATGTGTCTGCTTTTTTGACTTTCAGAGACTCTGGTGTTCAATTCAGACATTTCATAGTTTGATGTAGAAAGAAATTTAAAAAATGAATAAACAATATAAGTTGAAGTTAAACTAAACCAGCATTAATGAATAATTATGATGACAGTGCCGCTGATGCGACGCTGATTTTATTTTAGTTTATTTTATTTCTGAAACACGTTTCTTTTACTCCTCTCTCATTTTTGTGAGATCTGTGTGTTCTAATACCAGTTGCCACAAATGGCAAATTACTAGGCTAGACTCTTCTCTTGTTACATTTATAGGTCAAATCAGGATGACTAGAGCTGGCAACAGCGTTGGACACTGATCAGCAGATTGTTCCAGATCTGTCTTTCAAATTATGGAAAAAAAAAAAAATCACTACACCCTTGCTAAATCTTCTCAATCAAAATTCAGTTGTTAATTCTATGGTCTCTGTCAACTGATTATTTCCTAAATTTGAGAATCAAGAAAAAACTATAGTTAATGATATATAGTTATAAAAGTTATAATGTTCCCACAGTCAGATTAAAAAAAAATCTTTTTTATTAGCTTATATGTTAGTTCTTTTTAGCAGCGCCATCCCGCATGTGTTCTTATAGATTCAGGTTCAAAATAAAAAGGGATTCAAATGTTAAAGACAAAAAGATCTTCTGTGCTGTGTATGGATGTATTGTTTGCACAGTAGCTTTGAACAGTTGTCAGCAGTTCAAAGTGAACTAGGCAGCTCGTTCGGTGTACTGTAAAATGATAAGGTCTGCAATTCTGGCTTTTATCCATAGAGATAGCCACACCCAGAGCTGCTTCCTGACGGCATCACACACCTGTAGAGGTTATGAGTGGGGTATCAATATCACCAGGTCAACACATTTTCATCTAACACTGACATCTCTCTTTGCCTTTCACGCTGTCTCTCTGCTTCTGTCTCTCTCCCTCTAAGCCTAGAGAGAATATCAGTGGGAGTCTTTATTGGTTGCAGCGCTTGGGTTTCTCTCCTCGTAGACTCAAATGTCACCGTCTCCCTGATGTTTCTTTAAAATCGCCTGTGCCACCACTTGCTGTGGCGCCCGGCTATTATTACCCTCCTCTTAAAGAGTGACAGTTGGGTCCTCAGAGACGTGACACAAACCTCTGTGGATGGAGCTGTAGTGCTGTGTCAAGCCAATGCTCCTAGCCAATCAGATAGCACGAAACAGACCTCTGTTCAACTGGTATGCTGTGAGGGTTAGAAGAAAAGTAAGGAATAAGTGCAGATCAGTTTCATAGTTTGAAATGAGTGCTGGTTGCCGGTACTTAAAGAAATCATAGATCATGCTGTAACATGTTTAAAAAAATGGCTCTACAGAAAAATAAAGTTTATGTGATAGGAATCACTTAACTGTGATCTTAAGTTGTCAGACTCTGACCAAGCATGTGCTAATGCTTTGAAAGCAGTGTGTTGTAACACTTACTTGTGTATGTTCCTAGCAATTCCACAGTAGTGCAGAAAATACAGTGAGACATGTTCTCTATGGAAATAAACATGGTTATGATAATAACGCGGCCCTTGGCTGAAATGGTCTGTCCACATACATTAATCTCGTGTAACCTTCACATTAGGAGCGTGTGAGCGTGTTTGCTTGTGTGTGTGTGTGTTAGATGCTCAGTGAGAGAGGGAGTTAGTGTGTGTGTGTGTGTGTGTGTGAGAGAGAGAGAGAGAAGGACAGGGAGAGTGTGAAAGAGAGAGAGAGAGAGAGAGAGAGAGAGAGAGAGAGAAACACCCTTGCACAACTTCACATATGAATGGTCTTGTGTGAAAAGGAGGATGAATTGAGTCAAGCTGACATAGCATGCCAATAAGCTTTGTCTCATTTCCAATGCCGTATTCATTTGTGCCACAGAGAGATTTATTGCATGATTGACAATTATGAGAGGGTGACCTAGTTCTTTGTGATGGAACAAAAATGGTTTTCATCAGTTGCCTTTGCTGTCTTTTGCATTGTGTGCGTGTATGTGACGGTCCCTGGTAAAGAATAGGGATAGCCTCCATGCAATGAGATACTTTTTTTCCCCCTCCAACTATTGAAACTCATGCATTTTTCTAGTAATGGCTTCATATGTTTTGCATAGAATCACATCATCCACTATGTCTGTTCCACAGCAGAAAAAATGAATTTCCTACCCCATTAAGCAATGTGAGCTGTCCAAATGGATCACGTTAAAGTGACATTTTTACGAATACTCTTCAATCTCTAACTTTGGTGTGGAAATAAAAAGAAAAGGAAGTAATTTTGCTCTCTGTGTGGGAAAAAAGTGTGTGCACAACGCACAACGTACTATACTATATTATCAGCTGTATTATTGTTGTTACTTGATCACCCAAATCACAAATACATTCATCCTTTTACTGTGACTGTCAGTAAAGGGCTTCATTTGCGCCATACATTTCGTGATACCTTTATTCCTTTATGGTTCATTCTACCTGTCTATTAGCTGTGTGTTTGTCAGTGTGTGGTTGTGTGTGTGTGTGAGTGTGTGCGCCCAGTCAAGCTTAGATTACTACGACTGTGAGGAGGAAGTCTCTCCTCCTCCTGGGACTCCTGCTTGACTGGCCCCACAAATGATACAAGCCAGGGTTTAGTTGGGAGTTAATATCCTGCAAAATTGTCCTGCACAGCCTCGGCAGAATGTGGATGATTAAATGACACAAGCATATCAAAAACATTTTTCTCAGACTAGTGGCTGTTAAGTGTCGCGCCGGTGCAGCCTGTCTCCCAAGGTTACCATTAAAAAGAAAGGAATATTCAGTGGGAAGTGGGTGTCATTGAGCTTTGATTGTATATGTGTGTGTGCGTGTACCTGTATGGGCGTGTGTGCGTGCATGCTTTAGATGTTTTGTGTAATGCCCTGTTTGAGTGGTAATAATATCTCAATAGGATTTCAGGGTCTCATTGAGAGGTTTGGTAGAAGGTTAAGAGGACATATGCTAATTGTGCCTGAGAAGACTCGCCTCTCACAGAAACATATCCCACTAGACTTTTCCGTGTACACTGGATGCCAGACTTCCCCCAGTGACAAAAAAGGCTTGAGGATCTAAAGTGATCCATTTTATCCTTTCTTTTTCAAAGGATGCAATGCTTTGTTTTAACCTCCGCAGGAAAGGAGATGAAAGGCAGTGTAATAAAGCCAAAAGGTCTTTCTGTAGTTATCAAATGGCCTTTCACTCCTGACCTTTAAGATTCCACAGTAGGAACAGGAGACAATGCTAGAAATACAGATCGAATTTCAGAGATCAAACACCTCTTTGTATAGTTTACTTGCACGAAGAAGAAAGAACAACCTTTCACAGCCCGTCATTTGAACATAGGAAAAAATAAAACCCAAAAATATTTGGAAAAGAATGAACTGCCTTGTCAGCACCTTCACAGATCAAACACTTAAAAAGTTAAAGTAATGCAGCATCAGGTACATCTGGGTTCTGAGGCATTTCTTTATTTCTTACTTAATCTGCTATGCCCTTGCCACAGCAATGAGCTTTGTATGAAGGCATTCATAATCATCTGGAACTTAGCCCCAGTGTGTGTGTGTGTGTGTGTGCGTGCATGTGCGTGCATGTGTGTGTGTGTGTGAGCGCGCGTTAACATGCCTTTACAGTTCTCTTTATCTTATATACTATTGACATACAGTAGAAACCTTTTTACACACCTGTGCCATTTGCTTTTCCTGTTGCTGCATGTTAGGTAGGCTAATATTATTTCAGTTGACGCTGCCCACCAAAAAGCCTTTCACAGTACATAAGCTTTAGATGAAATGGGTGTGTGGCCTAAAGATCCACTGCACTTGGTTAATGTTAAATTTCTGAGCTGTACTCTCAAGTCTTAAAGCCCCAATTTACACATAAAATGATTTTCCATTAACATGGCTACCGCTGCATGATTTATATTTAATGGTTGTACCGTACATGTGATGTGAGTTCAGGATCAGGTTAATCGGAATGACAAGCTGCTGCACTATAATGACAGGCCTACAATACCCAGCAGCCCATTTTTTCAATCACACCCATAGACGGGCTGAATACGGAGACCGCTAATCATGCTCTTAGATGTAGAATGTTATCAGGATTCATGATGGCACCCAGCATTCCTGTCATTCTCAACATTCTACAGAGCGGCACTTGCACTCTGTGTGTGGAGTGTCGGTGCCTGTGGACCCTGAAGGGCTCAGTGTGAGAGGCCCAGTCGGGGCCCTGCCGGGCCAGGCCTGTTGACAGTTCCTTGGCACTGTTGTCTCAGCAGGAAGACATCAGTTGGAGCAACAGAGAGCCTGTGGATGAAGGCCGTCTGGTCAGCAGAGAGAATGGAGTTGGAGGAGATTAGGCTTCACCCACGGGTCATTGTGTTCCCAGAGCAGACCCGAGCCCGTCGGCCTCAGTATTGTTAAAAGGAAAGGTCAGGTCCAATGACCAGGCTAAGCCTATTAAACAACCCGCACCGCTTCTTCCTTGAAACCTGACTGTGCTTTCTCTTAACTACCGAGTAGGGGAAAAAATCAGCTTTGAACAGCTGAGGTCGGCCATATCCTGATGTGAATTGGAGACCACAGCTAATTGAAAAGAATATTACTGTATACTCATATGAAAGCATTGCAGTCATGCTTCTTTATAACACCAGACAGCAATTTCATATTGCATGTTTCATTTTTTTAAAGTACCGCTAATTGTTTTACAGAGCCCTCCAGTTGATATGCTGTACAGTATGTGCGCTAGGCTGCCGGAGGGCTGCTCTGACAGATCCTACCAGTGTCGAACAGATCCTCACATTTATATCCTCTCAGTACTAAATGCTTATGTACCGCATTCATAAGGTCGTCTGAGCCCCAATACACTCCCATAAGTCTCCTTTAGCTGTAGTGATGGCTGGTGTCAGGGATGTCTGCTGAATGAAAGGAAACACAGGCAGATAGCGTTTGATCCGTGATGGAGATGAGTCCACATAGGAGTAGAGCTAGTGATTAATAATGGTGCATCTGGGTAAAAAGGATGTCATCCCCTGGACGTATAATGAAAGCTCTTGAACATATCTGGGAGAGGCGATATGTTGACAGTGGATGATGCAAATGAGGCTAAATGTGAGAGGAAACCTGAAATGAATCACCCCGCTGTCTCTGTGGCGTTTGTGCAAGCGTGCGCGCACGTGTGTGTATGTGCCCCGACTAGAAGCCAGCCGTTTACGCTGTACAAAGCTCGGTGTGACACTCTCCCTCCTTTGTCTCAAACTGCTAACTGTATTTAATTTCACATCTTATCGGGCCAGGCTTTGTCTGTCTGTGAGTCTCTGCACAGTGGAGGCGACCCCCGGAGATAAACTCTGTCAGGCTCTGGGGTGATTTATTAAATTCTGATTTCTGTGAAGGACTTTAATGTCGAGGGGGTGGGAAGAGCGGGAGGGTGGACGGGGTGTTGGCGGGGGGGTTGGTGTGGGGGAGAAAATATGTCGCAGGTGTCTCTGCCAGCTCCGGGCACTGTTCTCTCTCCATTACCAGCATTGTTAGGTATAGAGAGGCAGGAGAAAAGAGAGAAGTAGGAATCTATGCTGAATTTCCTGTCTTTGTTGTGGCAGTGGGCTTGTTTTTTCCCTCTGTTCCAGGCCAGAACAGCGGTATCAAATCTCACTTGTTTGGACTGGAGATAGGGAATGGAGTGTGGAACGTGGGTCAGTTTCACTGAGGGCTCGACCCAGCTCGGGTTAACAGTTACATTTTCATGCTAATCTTCCTCATGACACCTGAATGGAGCTATAACCCTCTTCCCAAATCTATTAGGTAAATCCTTTGACCCTATCAGCCTCCTTATCCCCCCTGATATTTGAATAAAGCCTGATGTCAAGACTTGTGTGACATTTTTTGACGAGTTCAGCAGAATTTATGGGCAGCTATTACAGCCTATCTGGACCCAGTGCTTCATTTTAAAATATTTTCTTAAGCACACCTCACAGGTCAATTGTGATTGTGCCGAAGCTCAACATGTTAATTTTAATATCATTTTATTCATCTCAAATGCATCGACTCCTCCCCCTTGAAATCTATTTTACATTTCTCTTTCATATCACCTTAATCTAAATTGATGTGTTATCATACATGGATCTCAGAGGAGGGGATCAAATAATGACAGTGGTGCATGGTGAACTGTCTTTTTGAACATAATTTGGTCCTCTACATTATAAAATACGCTTTAAAGCTAAGTCACAAGGTGCTTTTCATATGACCCTTCCCTTTTTTGAGAATTGTTTTTTAAACAGAGAACAGAGCTGTGAAAGTGATGTGTTGCTTCCTCTGATATCTGTGAAGCAGTTTGATCAAAAGGCAATATTGGTGAGGGGCTTTGCTGGTTCTTGTCTCCTACACGTTACTTCCCAAAGGGCTCTTTTCTCTGTGACACCTCGATTCTCTAAAGCTGTGAGTGGATGATAAAGAGTTGTGGATTCCATATATTTATTTATTGCTCGTATTGAAGAAGTTAATAGAAGACTGTGGGCCGTGATGCGTGAAGGGCTGCATGGGACAGGACTTCTTGTCTTAGATGCAGAACTATAGAAAGCCAGACTGAACGCATACATCAAACCACACAGACGTGTGCGTTCACAACTACCCACACACACACACACACACACACACACACACACACACACACACACACACACACACACACACACACCAGTGCTCTATATCAAATAGTTTACCCCCTCTCTTTCTTTCTCTTCTCATTTTTCTTTACAAACCAGGGCGTCTCCCACTCTCGGGGTAGCTATTAAATCAAACCTAGAAGATGAGTTTGAAAAGCCAGAAACTCTCAGCAATCCTGCTCGTATTTCTATAGAACTAAACTCTCAGAGCTCAGCAACCCCCCCAAAAAATAGCTCAACAAGATCAGTTTATATACACTTTCTGTCTTGTAGAAGCAGAGTTTGTTTGACCTAGTATGCAAACCCTGGTTAGCAGGTTTGATTGAGTGGGGCCGGGGATCTTAGGGCCGGCTCCTCTGATACCTACGTCTCCCTGTCTCCATTGTTCTCTGCAAGTCAGCATCTTTTGTCTTTGCCACTGATTTGTCTTTTGATCTGTGCGAGTGATTTATCTGCATGGAATCGTTTTTCTCTCTGTTCCCCCTCAGGAAATTTGGAATGAGGCTGGCCTAACCTTGCCAGGGCCAAACAAAGCCCGAGAGCTGATCTCATGTATTTTGATGCTGTTTGTGAAAACGACACACACACAGCTCAGACTTTGAGAGGGATGAAAAAAAAGAGAGAAAAAAGCACCCTGATGGTGTCCGTTGTTTTGTGTCTTTCTCCAACAGATGTAAGTACCTCGAGCACAATTTCCATTTGGAAGTGACATGTTTTTCAAACTCGAAATTATTAAATGGTAGTAAGTGGAATTAAGTGGATACTCCTCATGCAGGCTACTAGACCGCTCCATACAGAGACCCTCTGGGAGCATAAACTCTGCTCACTGTGGCTGAGCTCACCAGGTAGGGCTGATGGAATGGGGACCCCGATGTCTTCCGACTGCAACAGTTTTCCCTCTGTTTGCCTGGTTAAAAAACGCCAGAGGTTGGGGGGATCGGAGTTGACAACCCTGAGGGGATTGGAGCTGTTTGCCTTGTGTGCTTTTTTTCCATCCGCCCTCATGTGCAGCTGTTATAGCCTCCTCCCTCCTCCTACCAGCTGCCAGAGAGAGAGAGAGACACACACATAGAAAGAAAGGGAGAGAAAGGGAAAGAGAGCCTTAGTGAGAGGGAAGGGTAGGAGGGAGGCGGGGGGAATAAACACAACCACTCAACACCTGCTGCCCGGTGAAGAGAAGAGGTGTGTGCAAGAGAGAAGGGAGAGGGGGGAGACAGAGATAGGTGGTTAGGGAGAGGCGACATGAGTACAAAAGCCTTAGAATGTGTTAATGTGGGAGTGAGGATTGTGAAAAAACAAAGATTAGAGGAGAGACAGGTGGGGGATATGCAGGTAGGCTACAGTATCACACTCTAAACCTTTGGTATTCAAAATGTTCCCTCATGCGCAAAGTCTGGTTATCTTTAGGTGTAATCTTTGAAAAATATAAATAGATGTCTTTGTTCCAAAGGCAGGCGTCTCATTGCTCCAGATGTTTACGTGCTTTGATCAACATTGTTTTGGGGTTGAGGCCCGGCGTGTTTGTCTGAGATCTCCTAGAGAGAGGAAACTTTTCCTCAGCAACGCTAATTATTTTTCCATCACCACTCCGTCACCAGCAAGAACTCTTCACGTCCACTTCGCCTTTCAGGCAGCCAATAGAGCACGTAACACTAGGAAAGCATGAAGCTGTTTGCACAATTAATGTGGCGGAGATAGCTTTCTTTCTTCAACAATTTGCTTGTGAGTTTAACAAATACTATAGCGTGATACCAGCCAGACATTAACGATAAAATCAGCACTGAAAGTTTGTGCATGCAAAGGTATTTGATTCCTGTCCACAGTGTGCATATGCATTTAAATCAAATGAAGTAAAAAATCTTTTTAATCAGCCATTTTCTCTGTATCAGAGAAGTGCAGAGTTCCCCCACTGTTCCGTTTGGGACCGAATTGTCAATTGGCTGACATTATCTAAACAAGAAATATTAAAACTAATTAAAGAAATGTCTCTGTAAAATCTTGATAAGGCTGAGGTTATTTTTTTCTTTCTCTCTCTCCCTGACTGCTACACTGAGACTTGCCACAGGCTTGTCTGAGCAGAGGAAGTTATGAAACTCCTACCGCCATATAATTTGCACAAGGAAGTTTCAGCCTGTTCCTCTGGCTCTGTTGACTGGAGTCCATAAAACAGCTTTATTAAAAATGACACCATTCCATGTATTTGCTCAGTGGCTGCTCATCTAGATTAGGTCACATGTTGCTGTGTAGTGTGGCCAACAATAGCTAGAGTTTATGACAGATAGCAGCTGTCTGGGCCGACTGCGTTGTGATAACATATTGCATACTGTACATCTCTAAATCTGCTGCCTTCTCATCGAGATAATCTGCTTCTGTTTTCAACAGAAAACTGTCTCAACCACAATTCAAAAGCAAGTCAGCGCTGTTCCAATTTCCTGTAACCAACTGCACGATAGTAAATCATGAAGCTGAAGTGACATGGCAAACGCTGCACCAACTCAACAGAATTTGAGGCTTGTTCTGCAGAAATTGATGTAACACTGTTACTTTGTATTGCACAAGCTGAATGCTTGAGTTAAATACTTGAATGAGGAAATAGCCACATGTTTCTCAACCAAAGCACAATTTCATCTTGATAAAAGGCCTAAAATCTGTACAATCAAGATAACACAAGGCATATCGTTTGTCTGCAGTGTATGTTTGTGTGTGCGTACTGGAGAGCTTGTGTGTGCATGCCCATGGATGTATAACACAACACCACACAGGGAACACAGAAAGGGAGGGGTGAGCATTCAGAATTATGTTATGGCTGCCTCCTGTTTAGCTTTTCCCAGAGCCCCAGGCGACTGGAAAGCATCAAGGACACCTGGGTGCGACTTTATTAAAGTATGAAATGAGAGGTCAGTGACGCGACGGTCCCACACATGACATCCTGCTGCTGGCCCTTTCTTCCCTGCCTCCTCCCCTCAGCCCAGGGCTCTGATGACTCCTCTATGAAAGTCTGTTTCATTAATCCCCCTGAGGGACCCCTCAACTGCTCTTTCTGCTGCTGATACAAATTTAATTCCTGATAGGTCTGTTAGATGGAAGCCGCGTCTATCAAGGCTTTTAATTAATGTGGCACTACTCTCTGTGTATCGCAGTGTTTATCTGAAATTCATGACCAGGGCGAGGACGGACGGGATTGTTCAAAGATGGCTTGTTTTCCCTTTTTGGTTGAAATGTGAATTTTAATTAGACATGGTTGTTACTCTGAGGGGTTGTAAAAGGGGGCTCTGTGCTTGTTACAAGGAGGCATGTGTGCGCATTGTGTGTGTGCAAGGTAATGGCAGGCTTTATCTGTTCACTTACTGTCACACTTTTCCAAGGTGTTTATTTTTCCTTATTAATGCTCCAGTATTTTGAAGGAAAACAATGTTGTGAATAGGCTCAGGAAACTACCTACAAAAGTGCAGGTGACTAAATTCTTTGGACTTCACTGTAAATCCAGAGCCTGACAATGGGCTGGCCCGACAACTGTTTGTACTGGCAGGCTATTTCCAGCCTAATAGCTGTACAGTATCATTGTCAGCCTCTTATCATGGCAGGCACAGCCCCATTTGACACACTGACACCTCAATGTTGTATGTGTTTGTGTATCTGTGTGTGGGTTTGGTGCACTTGTTTGCATGCATACATCTGTGTTGGCAAATTGTAGTAATGTCTCTGCATAGTTTTTATTTATGTGCGTATTTATGTCAAGCTGTTTGTCTAAGAAGAAGATTGAAGTGACGAGGCGCAATAACTCCCTCTTTTTTTTTCCTCTTGTTTGGAGGCTTGAGAAAGTGTCACAGAGAAAGGAGAGATCATGAAAAGCCCATATCCAGCTGCATCCTCACTCTCTAATAGTGAGTATGGTGCCTTGAGATGGTTCTGATGGAAGATTATCATTTGCACAGCACACTTGTTAGTACCACCCTTATCCCTGAATCTCATTCGTGCTGAGGCTAATTTGTATGCTGTCCTTAATGGTTGTGTTTGGGTTAGTTCTGAGTAGCACAAAGCCTTTAATTGTGAGGTTTAACATTTTGCAATTAAAATCTCCCCTCATTGCTCTGAGGAATGAATGAGCCGTCTTTGATGTGCTTTAATCAGCCAAGATGTATTGTAGTTTAAAAAGCATAAAGATGCCAGATACATTTCTGATTTTAAATTGACACACTCTTCCACCTTTGAAGATGATAGTTTTTTTTCCCCCGCTGGCTTAAAGCAGCGAAAGCTCAGTCCCTTGAACCCCACTGTCAGATTCTGGGGCACAGATCTCTATCTCCCATTCTAAAGTGGCCAAACAGGATTAGGAAGAGGAGCGCTTCTATTTCACCAGGACCAAGGAAGCGTACACAATGATTCACCAGAGCTTGACTAAAGATCTTAGATGCACACTGTGACTGTGTCAGCTGTTATTTTCTCACCTGTTAGAGGGGCTTTTAGACATCCTCTGTAAGACATGCTGATGTGATCAAAAGAGCATTTTTAAAAAGCACACTCCAATACAAATTCTTATTGCTAATTTCTGTTGCACCATTAGCAAATGCTGGAGAACGTAGATTATTGCACCTCTCTCCAGAGGTATCCTTGTTTTGCTGTATTGTTGTTGAACAAAAAACCTCATTAAGATCAGAGGGAAAAAAGAAAATATTCTTATTGGAGAAAAAGAGGTGGCAGTTTGATGAAGGCTGATTGGGAGCATCTGGAGGCTGTTTTCAGAGGACGTACCCTGAGTGAGCAACCCTGGCATTTAAGTACGGCCTGCTCCTAGAAACTAAAAATCTCCCAGCAAGCAAATTAACGGGAGCAGGGATTTGGTAATAATGAAGGTTCTCGGCTTTTGTATCACCGTGACAGATGGACAGTGTGTGCTCAAATTGAATTTGGCTTTAATTGCATTGTGGCGTTTATAATTTATCTGCTCCACAGATTTTGTTTACAGGTTTATGGGGTCTTGAAATGCGTGTTTGTTCTCTTTCCCTCTCTTTCACTTTTCCTCTCCTTTCTATCCCCCTTTCTGCGGGTGTGTGTGTGTGCGTGTCTGTGTGTACGTGTCGGCCAGATCCTTTTTCATCCTCCACTACAGCAGGATAAAGGACACTGTAATTCTCTGAGAGTGTGGTGTTCATTACCGTAGCAGTTTGCCCTCCAGGGTGAATGTGTTCAATAAGCGAGATTGTCTTTTTTCCAATATACACTTAAACGGTATAAGATTGCAAATGTAAGCTCCGTAGTGCCCGTCTGCTCCAATGCTCAATGTTCAAATCATTTGGATCACTTGGATAGGTGAACACAATATAATCAAATATCTCTCCTTTTGAATAACTCCTGCACAAGCACACAAGGACACGCATGTTAGCAGACAAGAGGGCACACTGGCAGTCACATGCACATACATATGCACACAAACAGATCCATTTAGTTGCCTCGTACAAGAGAAAAGAGCCTACTTGAGTTATTTTCTCCTGGGTGCCTGTGTAATTCTACATATGTTGAAGTGGTTTTGCATCCAGGTGGGCTGGGTGGTTGCTTCTATCCTTTAATGCAAATAGAGGCAGATACTTGAGAAGCAGAAAATTATTTGTATTTCTTCAGAAAAAGACTAAGCATAATATATCCAGTCTGACATGCTAAGCTTGACAAGCTACTCCGCGATACAGTGATTACTCAGATCTCATTCTGGACACGTATATAAAGCCAGTGTTTTTTCGCATTAATTTGTGGAGTATTTTAGCTCTCTCTCTTTTTTTTTTTTTTTCTTTGAACAGACCTCCTGCAGCATCTCGCAGTGGTGATAAAGATTATATGCTTGTCTCCTGCTCCATCTAGCTCTTCTCTCCTCTCCTTATCCTAGCCTCTGCCACCCTCTAATTGATGCACCCCTGCCAATTTACACTTCGGCCCTGGCTCTGACCCCTATTAACTACCTGGCCTCACTCTCCCAGGGAAAGCACTGTGTTCAGGGAGAATCCTCCACCCCCAATCAACTCCTCTCAAGACTGCCGCTAAACACATTTTCATACTCAGCCAGCGAGAGAACTCCACTTCACACACTCAACTTTTATCTGGATGAGTGAAAAGGATAAGCCAAGCTGTGCTGTTTCCCTAAACGCATAGTGTCCCAGACCATGGCAGTTTATCATGGGCAAGCCTCAGGGTCATTTCACAAAGGTTATTTATTTATTTATTTATTTATTTTTTCCTGTCCTCAGATTACTGTCCTAGTAACACTGCACCAGCCACTTGTCATTGTCTGTTTTTCACTTGTCCTAGATTGGAAGTATTTTGAGGAATGTCCGCTCTGTGCTCTGTACCTGTCCCAGAAGTCAGCCCATGTGGGTTGTGAGAAAGAAAGAGAAAGTGATCCGTGTGCACCAGCATTCAAGCTGTGTCTCTCTAACATCTATGGCTTATTTGTGGTGGGCTTAGCCTGGCATTCCTACTCCGGGTTTCACTTGACCTGATGTTATGTCATCATGAACGTTCTCCGGGGGTCCAGACTCTGTGCTGATTAAAGGACAGCAGATAATCGTGTGTGTGTTCTTGTGTGTGCGTGCTGCTGATCGCCTGTGTTTATATTTAGATAATACGGCCAACTGAAGTGGACATATTTAGAATAGGAATTGCTGGGATGGCGACACTTCCGAGGGGTTAGTCACGTAGTTACATTTTTGCAGCAGACATGGTATGTGTACAAGGTAATGAAGTAGGGAATCATTCTGTGTTCTTTATTAACAGTAATCACAAAGCAATTGAAGCGTGAAAAATGAATTTGTTTCTTGCAATGCAGAACAGTTTCAGAACACACACGGCAAACTTATTAATTATACATCGCTGTTGAGCTAGCAGAATAATATTTTTAAATGCTGTCATGTTTTGTCTGCTTAATTGTAAGGTGTTGCACATTGTTTCTTCCCATTAAAGTTGAGGAGAGAAAGAAAACCCAGTTTTCTTTCTGAGTTAGGCAGTTAGTTTTAGATTTTTCCCTCAGCTCCACTGAGTAGCATTGCGGCTGTTTAGCCACTTTTCTCTGGGCAAATTGTTTTTGTGACCCATGGAATGTTAGAGGAAATGCTTCTTTCTCATTGGCGGTCCCCCGGGTGTGGAGGCCATGGCCCCTGTCATCGGCCTCAGTGCACACACAGACACACACGCACGTACATACGCAGACACACACACGCACACACAGGATCACTCTTTGCTGGAGGAAAGCAATCCACCACAGGAGAGGGACCTCCAGGCCTTTTTATAGCACCAATACTTCCCCCCCCAAGACTCCCAGACGTGACATCACAACAATCAGAGATCATTTTCAGTGGTATCATCATAACCACACACGTAGATGGATATTCACATTATCTCTTGATTTCTTTCTCTATTGTTATTTACCCTCCTCCTTTCTTTTTTGTTTAGCTTTCAGTTCGTGCACAGAGTTCTCATTAATTAACCCTTGCTTTGCAGAAATAAACAGACTCCAGACAGCATTATTTTTTTTCCCAACTCCCTCAAAGAGAAGTTAAAAAGTAATCATGAACAGTCCCAATTCGAAAAGGATTTCCCTAGAATGTGCAGTGAAATATGCTCCTCAGATCAATTAAGTGTTTACAGCCTGTAAGAATAAGCAGCACAATAGAGAAGCTGTCTCTTCTGGACCCCGGAGGCTACCGTAGCAATGTTTCATTAAGTGCACTCACTCCTGTGGCCCCCTATAAACACACATTAATTAAGGCACACAGAAACACAGTCTCTGAGCTTGCACTATGGTAATGATGATATGACCTCAAAAGGAGAGGTGCACCAGGGGTCAGGGAATAAAAGCAGGGAGCGTTTAATGCCAGAGCTTGGCTGATCTGCAGAAACACGGTCTTAACTGGTCCAATTCAAATTAGGCCAAGATTTGCTTAATTGGCTGATTTAGATGTGCATGAATGTAGATTCATTTCCAGCAGTGAGTATGGTTAGGGTGTGTTTTCTTGTCCCATAAAAATAATGATGAGGGTCAAGATGACAATTTCCTCTATGTCAGCAGTCAACGCCTGATATAACAATTTATATACACTGACAAAAGACCTAATAATAATAATGTCATAGTGTGTGTTGTATTTCCATATAAAACTAGAAAAGTTTATTATGCACAGTTAGATTGCCAAACAGAATTAATAATCACATAAACACTAAACACATCCCTAATAATTTTAATAAGCAGAGAGGCTGAACATATGTTCTTTGACATGCTCCCATGTGAGACTGAAGATTTCCAGAACTAAAAACTCTGTTTAAACCCTAATACAAAACTGAACGTGCTGTAACTGACCTGAGATCAGTCTTTGCTCATCCCTCAAATAATTTTTGTTTCAATCACCTCCTATAGACAGTTTAGGTAGATATGTCAGTGGCAAATGGGTGTCATCAATATGATTCCAAACATTGACATTTTCTTTGGTGGGCTAAGTGGAAAGTCCCATCCCATCCTCTCAAGATCTGCAGCTAGAGGCCAGGGGGCTGGTATCCATCTTCGTAACA
The DNA here is from genome assembly GCA_037833715.1 of Toxotes lorentzi. Classification (NCBI taxonomy): domain Eukaryota; kingdom Metazoa; phylum Chordata; class Actinopteri; family Toxotidae; genus Toxotes; species Toxotes lorentzi. Next base: position 6,747,725 of record JBBMJY010000007.1, on the reverse strand, counting down.
GTGACTATGTTGGAGGAGGAGGTGAAGGAAGAGGAGGCGAAGAGATGGAGGGGAGGGAGGCAGCATGTCAATGAGCCTGCCCAGTGTCACTGAGCACCACACAGAACAGCCATCTGGAGAATCAAAGACTCCTACCATCTGGCTGCCTCACCCACTCTCTACCCCCACAGAATAAGAATCAACCAGATAGTACTTTGCCGTAACACTCCTTGGCCTTTTGTAGAAAAAAAGTCAGGTAAAACTGCATTCAAGTTAGAAAAAAAAGGTACGCCTGTTGACATTCTTAAACACTGTTTAAATAAAGGTTTTTGATTTGTTGTGTCTACACTTTTTTCGGGGGAGGGATAGAGTAATCATAAGTTAAAATCAGACTTTCAAATGAACATACTTTCTACTGCCAAACCAGATATTGACTAATTCCATCTTTGTCTTGTGCTTTCGATCAGGTTCACATCTGCTTGGATAACACATGTATGCAGTATATATTTGAATCATGCAATCAAACCATATTGCAGTTTTGAAATTTCATATTAAATGCTAATTTGATGATAATTAACCAAATTCTTTTTATAGAACAACACTTTCCAGATAATAGAGAGGATTGTGATTTGTAAATGGATCAGTTCTGAAGTTGTTGCCTCTAACTTCTCAGTGTGTGATGTTCAAAGATCATTTGACTGTACATTCTCTCCTTGTCCTGATGATGGTTTTGTCCTTGATTCTTTGTAGATATTAAAGCTGTCCGTGTATTTAGTGAAACCTCAAGTTCTGCTTAAGGGGCTAGAAACTGTAATGCCATGAAAACTTAAAGCTTAAAGGAGTCCGTTAACATTGAACCAGTCTTGCTGAGTGGGCCTCCAAAGTCTTGATTTAAATTATGTATGCTCTGTAAGTATGTATTTAGCAGGAAAGTGTGGGGTGAGGAGGAGGGATGAATGCTGAAAAGTCGTCAGCCATATTCCAAAATGCCATTTCCGTGTTGCTGAGGTACCATTGTTTACAGGGCTTTGATGGAGAGGTGCCCTGATCGCCACTAGCTGTTTCTCTCCCTCTCTCTTTTTCTTCCCACTCTTAGTTTGAGAGAAATCTCCTGACGCTGTAAAATGGGCAATGATGACATATGTGGATGCAGGCCTGTTCATATCTTTGTGGGGCCTTTAGGGAAATAAATATCTGAGAACATTCAGTGAAATGAAGCTCACTCAATAAATCACCATGACACAATAAACACTTCTGGCACATGAGCACCCCCCTACCCACCATCCCCTGGTGCCCAGCCCCCTCACACACATACACACAAACACACACACGTATGCACACACTCTCCTCTCAGACACCACCTACCTCTCCCCGCCTCTTCTTGTGCTACCAAATGGTGCCTCCCCACAGGCCAGTAAATCAAATCCCAGCACAAATACAGTGGGAATTTATTTGGAATGGGCTTTTGTTCTCTTTAACGCCTGATTGTTAGGCCGACTAGGTCGCATGATAAATTTTGAGCAGGTTGTTTCTCTGCAATAGCTGTATGTTTGTTGCCCCCTGTACCCAACATGAATCATACTGCCTTTAAACTCCACTCACTTTGACCATTTACACCCAGTGTAGATAATAGCTTTTTAACTGGAGAAACGTAAAGGAAATTGCCTCACAAAATCTGTTTTTTCTCAATATTGTCACTCTGTCCATCTCAGGATAAGATGGAGAAGCTTTTTATGGTGCATTTTCACGTGCACATAGAAAAATGGAGATGAAGCGCTTGAAATTTGAAAAAAAAAGTTGGTGTATTGATAAAAGCACAATGCGACAAAGTGCAGTGGAAACAGACTAAGTGAATTAATCGTAATGCACATGAAGCATGTTTGTAGCAGACGAAAACGTCAGATCTTTGTGGATCGATACGGTATCCTTCTGTAAAACAGAAATGCTGTGTTTGCATATTGTTTACCACATTTTTTCGTTCGTCTGAGGTTTGACCGGCGCTCTTTTAGTTACATCATCTTATTGCGCCCTCTTCTTCAGCAATAGTGTAATGGCACCTGAAAGGAGAATTAGCACCACCAGCTGTTTGTTCGATAATAAGTGTCTATTGACAGTTTTCTGAATATTTGTTTGAAATTCGTTTCAAACTTTATGGACTTTATAGATACTAGAAAACCTATAGTTAAACTAGTCTGAATGACAAAATAGTACATTTAATGTACTACATTGCTTTTTCTTTTTTTTAATAAAATGAATTAGTGAATGGAAAATAGAAAAGACTGTTTGGGTGTTGTGGTGCTAACAAAGAGGCCTGACACCTCCTGAGTGACACTGTGAGAAGGATGGAGGACTCAGCTTTTCCCTTGGCTCACAGACACCCAGTCAGTTTCCTTTGGCAGCCGCAGTTTATGCCGAGGTAATATAAGCAGTAATATAACAGACTAATTGGTTTATCAGCATTTGCTATGGTAACCCACATGGATACAGTCCCTTAAACAATTATATTTTTAAACTGCTGGCCAGGATATATTTTGCTTTATCTATGGGCACTGTGGATATTATTGTGCACTGTTATAAATGGCACATAGTTAGTACACGGAGAGAAAGACATTGTTTACACTAGGCCTCATGCGGTGAATCTGTCCAGTGTAAGGTAATCTGCAGTAATAAGCTCCATTTGTTTTGTTTAGCTTTTAAGCTGAGGGAGAGAGGAAGGGAGAGGGGAGAGCGAAAAAAAAAAAAATCTCATTTCAAATCCTACCCACCTTCTTATCTCTATTTGTTCAGTTGTTTTTAATGCCACATACTGAAAGAATTTCAATGGCTGTTTTGCCATGAAGTCATTTGTTATCCTTCAGCGGGCTTTCGTCTCCCTATTGTGTGACAGCCCCCGAGTGCTCGAATCCTCCAGATGGAGCAGGTCAGACATTCACACACGTGCACACACACACACACACACACACACACACACACACACACACACACACACACACACACACACACACAC
>JBBMJY010000007.1:6686464-6744639 GCA_037833715.1 Toxotes lorentzi | reverse complement strand
ACACACACACACACACACACACACACACACACACACACACACACACACACACACACACACACACACACAGAGACACATATTCACTTACATGCAGAAGGACAGACACACACATGCACTCACAGGCAGGTTCACACACTTTCTTTTCGGTGGTTGACATAGATCTACTTGCCTTGTGACATATACGGAAATGATAATGTCATTTTTGGCAATTTGTCTTTCCCCCACTTTTATGTTAGTTGGAAATGTGGCTGTTAAGAGCTGCCTGGCAGTCATACAGCCCATGTCATGTTTACAAACAGTCCAAATGAAAATGTTTCACAACAGCATTCTCATTTTACACATATTGTCAGTTGGCCTGTTATCCACTTACAGGCTTTCCCTCCAAAAATTTGTGGACGCCTCACAGAACAGATGCATCTGCTTTGTCTTATTTGGCAATTACACTCATCTAAGGAGTTATGCCCAAAAAGCAAAACACAATGTGAAAGTCTTTATTGTGGAGATGAAACACATTATGGTTCCCCTCGTTCACTTAGTAAATGCAGTTAGTAAGTTATACTCTCCGAAAAATAGGTTTCTTTTTTCATTGTACTGACTTTTTCTCTTGTTTGCCCCCCCCCACCTTGTTTTTTCCTCTCTTTTTCCATGTGGTGTCCTGCTTGGATCCTGTTTGGATCTTCTGATGTACAGGTTAGTAGTCTTTATGCTACTAAAATACAAAGTACACCTAACCTCACCTGCACATAATTCTCTGATATTATTATTATTCATATTTTCATTTATTAATTATTTCAGTAATTATTATTTATGTTTATTTTCCCAGTATATTGATGCAAAGATTTTTCATGTTGTCAGTCACTTAATTTTTAAGCTGACAACTATCTCCATATGTTCTACTAATCCATAAACCACTGGGAAAAAAAAGCCTCTACTTTGTAATATAATACTTGTATTCTCTGTGAGAGACAGATGGCTTGAATGTGTACAGTTTCAGTTTTTCTGCATGAGAGACAGTATAAAGCAGAGTTCCAGGAAAATTTACAATAACATTTTTTACATGAAAACAACAGGTGCAATTCGATGATTGTTCACTTTCACTTGCCAGTGACGGTAATAAAGGTAAGGGGAGAATCCATAACAAGTAGAACGTAATAACCGTAACAGCCATCCTTAAATGATTTGATTGACTCATGCTAGACCTCATCACTCTATTTTAAACCTAATGGAGTCTGGGTATAATTTGACCAAGCCTTGATTGACAGCCCCTTTCTCTATCTCAACAGTAACCCCTGACGATGTACATTAGAGTCGGATTAAAGCAAGGTGCTAACGCATATTAAAAAATTAAGCCAAGCCAGTGGACTGGCAAAGCTCCCTTTTTTTCTCCCCTTTTTTCCTCTGTTCCACGTAACTCCTTTTGGACGGTCTAGCATTAAAATTTCAATGCCATCAAGTAGTGATAGGGACTTGTTAATACAGCTGCAACTTGCCCTTGTGAAGGAAATCAAATGACACAGTGCAGCAGGCCACAGTGAAAAGACAGATAGGACATTATACTGCTTACACACAGATAGAGAGCCTTACAAAAGTGAGGCAAGGATACAACATCAAATACAACAATGTAGCCTTCATAACTAGGTGCTTAATTTGTCAAAATGCCTCATTTTTGTCTAGGGCATATTTTACAGTGCCTCAGGCCCTTGGCATATTTAAGAGGACCATGGTAGTTTTTCCTGCGGCAGGATACCAGGCTTATTGTACTGCTTCAGCTGCTGTAAATAGTAGTAAATCTTTAGTGTTGCATTTATTCTAGCATGACACCAAAGCTTCCCACTCAGAATGATTTAATGTAACTTATTTGATTCTGCTTCCCTTCATTTGGGGATTTTGTGAAGAGTCTGGTTTGAAGACAATGTACTAACAAAAGATTGTTTTAACAGCTGCATGTCTTTGATTACACGCTTCTTTGAAGTATCACTTTAACTTAGCCTTTGAACTTGGATAGAGATCAGAAATGAATCTAGCTTCTTTTTGATGTAAGAGGAGGGGATTTTATTGTTGAAATGTTCATAAACTGCTTCCAACCGTTTAGAGAACAAGCTCAGTGTTGATTTTTAAATTGAGGCAGGAGAAAGGGAGGGAGGCACGGGGTTTGAAGAGAGGAAAGGAGGGAGGGTGCTGGTCTTATGTTCATGTGCACCCAATGACAAGGAAAGGAAAACAACGGCTTATATTCCCCTCAGTAGAGGAGTGAGATGCAGTCTTCAAGTTATTCCAAAGTCTCAGGCTCCGCATTTGCTTGTGTGACTCATTAGAACAATATGCCAAACATATGTTTCTCTAAATGATCGTTATATCAGGTCTCCCACTTGTAAAAGGGTTGTACGTGCGCAGAATCTAAATAGTTAAACCTTGCTGTAACAGTTATACTTAATCTGCTTGTTGCTTTTGACAGCAGTAATAATGTGCATTTGAGGTACTTTGTTGTTTTGGACAAAACTCAAATTCTATTAAAGGATTAAGTAATTGAACACTAATCTAAAGGACTTGAGGTTTCTGTTCTTTGGTAATGCCTTTAATCTTGGCACAGTTTTAGAAAAGGCAGTGAAGTACTGAGTCACTGAGGGAAAAGCAGATTAGTTCAATTTCATGTATTTTAGGGGAGAACTACACTAGCTTAGATGGATTACTGTTGAATCAGTGAAATGAAATGTAATGACTGAAAAATTTATCTATTTGCATAAACATGTAGCTGTTTCAACTTTCATTTAGTGTATTAACATAAAAACCTGAATCATGGGAATTATGTGGGGTGTCTGTACGCTCATATTAATAGTTTTACAACAGTAGCCACGCTAATGTAATATTTTGTTAAGAAATTAAATGAAGTTTGCTGAATATGGATCATGAAATCCCCAAACTACAAATTTTGCACAATACCAAATTTAGAAATATAATACACTATCAGCTGTAGGCCATTGTATCATTTTTCCATCATTTCCAAATTAATCATGCTCCAGATCCACTCCTATTGTTCAATTTTACTGTTACCAGTAACAATAAAGAAACAAAAGTTGAAGAAATTGCTTGCCCTACATCTGTCATTGTCATTGAGAGACTGGTCATAATACTTTATTTATATTCTGCTCTGAAGATATGTGGTTTCTGTTGTAAATGTTCATTGATTCAAGGTCAGACAAATATACCCCCAACACCCTACGTGACCCAGTATTGCAGTTTACCGGCCATTAAAATAACATGATAGACACAAATAAACTATACTCTCTATATATATATCTATATACTCTATATACCCTTGTAGCTAACTCAAATTACGTTTTGAATGTCGTCCATTCAGTGTCTTCTCGTCTTTTGTGCTTTCTTTGATATAAATAGACAGACATTCAGGGGTCTGAAGAGTGGAAGTTAGAAGAATAAAAAAGGAAGAGGAAATTTAGATATTTTTAAATGATGTCCTACATTTTGTCAGCTAAAATCAGGATATTGCCTGAGCGGGGAGAAGCCATGTTCTTCAGTTGTCAAAAGGCAGTAAGTAATGATTAAAATAGCAGTGTGAAACGCGGGGAGATTAAAGTGATGCTAATGATAAGTGAGAGAAGAAAAGGGCAAGCTATATTTTAATTCCTGGGAGAATGGTTAATGACTTCTATTGCCTGAGATTAAACTAAACCTGTCTCATCAGCTTTTTCTGCTCGCTGAGGAAAAAAAGCCCCCTGCACTTTAATTTATTAAACTCTTTTAAGGAAGCACATTGATCTACATAGGTTAAACTTTCAAAATTTGGGCAAAAAGACGCCCCATAAAGCTGTCATGCAGGGCAAAGCTGTTGAGTTGCTCAAGGCACACTATAAAGAATTCATTATCTCCAAACTGCCACATTTAATCAGAAAATATCAATTATTTAAAAGGGGAGGTTTGCTCCTGTTTAGAACATCAGGTTTTACTGACACACTGGATTATACTGACACACTGAATATATTTTTCCGCTGTCACTGCAGTGATGCTGTGGAGTTTTACATTTTCCACGCCCTTTTTTTTTTATACCTTTGGCTGAATAAATGTGCAGTTGGCCACTGTAAATGGGTCCATGTAATCACATCAACAGTGTAATATCATCCAACAAGTAAAATATTTATCTCCTGTTTTCAGCTTGCTGGGAGGACTAAGACTTGTGCTGTGAAAATTTTTCGCATGGCATTAGCACAGAAGCACTGGTGACCTCTGTAATGAAATGTATGGTACTGTTGACATGGCATTACAGCGATTCAACACTGTTCATTAATCTTTGTTTTGCTAGAACCCTTTTGGCATGTCCTTCGCCAAGGTGCGGAGCAATGCCAGAAATTGTAAGGCTCACCACATATTTCTGATGGCAATTAGCATGCATTCCAATCCACTGAGCCCCTCACATAACAGCCCAATCCTTACAGCGGCCAGAGTCTTTATCAGCACCCGGGTGATAGGAGTCATTGAACATTCTGCTGACAGCAGATTATTTTTGTTTTTATACAGATGTCAAGCTTGAGTAGGTGGTGTTTTCCACTCTTACTGTGGGGACTATGGGGCCCCTTAGACTCTTCTCATTTGCAGAGGACTGAGCAATACTAAGTTTATACCTTCTCACACTCTTTCTTTTAGTCCCCCTATTTGCCTCTCGCTGTATCTTCCCTTTTCTTAAACTCTGTCATTTCAGGTCTGGAAATAGGTCTGATATTTAAAGCACTGGTAAAGAGTAACTGTCATCCCTTAGAGGACAAATAACAACACTCCAGGAGCACTGAGTCCTTTGTGCCTCTAAATTCTCAGAGGATCTGTCAGCAGGAAGCAGGCATACAATTAATAAGCCTTTTACCTCCAGTATCACAGTTCGGCCAAATGGGAAAGAAATGGGAAAAAAATTCATACAGATTCCCACAAATTTCTATGAGGAGAGGAAGCCTGTTTTCAAAGTGCTGATGGCCCCATGTATTGTTGTAGTAGCCATGATTCTGATCGATATCATCAATGGCTACTGCTGCCGTGCAGAATTTGATCCAGGAGTCTCATGCTAATGTTCACGTGTGTGTCAGATACAATGTAATCTCTTCTTTTGAATCGATGAGACTTTTTTATGGTCTCATCGCTCTTCCAGTATCGGTGGTAACACTATTCTTGAATCACGCAATCTGGTGCCCTAAAAAATAAAGCTCTGAACATGTTGACAGCTGAGTTAACATTTTAATCAACATTTCAGTTGAACAAACTCGATGAAGGCTAGATTTTCTCAACAGTCTCAAGATGTACATTATAGAGTAGATTTGTGTCTCATCCACTACCGGGTTCGTGGTACTGCGCGTAACAGTGTGCTTCTCTTTGACATATTCAGATTTTTCTTTGGAATGTTAACAACTTAAATCTCTAGATTTGCCTGCAGTCAGAGGAAAATGTCTCTGTATTATTTTGTTGACATATTCAGGATGAAATGATTTTTCTGCCCCCACCTTCCATGTTGCGAAAAGTAATATCTCTGTGTTTCTGGGGACACATTACAATAATGCATTAAGAAATCACATTAATAATGCACATATTTTGTCACATATTTATAACTATCCCCCAGACATCAACATGTCACAGTTGTTGTTAGATTCCCTTTGGTTTCAATTAAAATCTCGCTGAGGCAATAAAAATAGCCAATTAAATTGGAGCAGGCTCTTCAGAGGTACAATTGGTCTGATTAGATTAACCTTGAACATCAATTAGGGTTAAAAATAAGCGTAAATGTATATTAATAACGGCCCACTATATTTGATGATAAACTATGCTACAGTTGTATCACTCATTTCCCTGTATTGATTCTGTAAGTGGCATTATTTTCACCTGATTAGCCTACATTATCATTTATTTTCTCTCATGCTTATTTGTAGCTTAATTATTTAGAGTATTTCTTATAGCGCTCTTGTGTGTTAAACATTGAGACTTCATTATCTAATTACAGGAGTGTGTTTCCAAGTTACAATAGACAATAGAGATGTAATGATGTCTAACAGTCATATCAATCAACAATCCAGCTTTTACAGCTGTACAACTTTTCTCTCTGTCACTTATCGTCTTTTCTTTCACTCTCTGTCACACGAACACGTACAGATACACACTTTGTTCATCTGGGATGTGGTGTGTCAAGCTTTTCTCACCACCACCAACACTACCACTGCCTGGCTGCCTTCAGTTATAACATCCCACCTGGTAACTAAGAGCTGAGCAGCCAGACGCTAAAAATACACTGACGATAATGTCACACCCCCTTGCCATTTTCAGGACCCGGTTCCCAAAGCCCAGGCTGGTGTGAAGGGAGGGAGCCAAGCAGACATCTTTGTAATTCTTTTAATAACATGTGTAAATGGGCAAGGGGCCTATCGGTCTTTATCAGGCCTGGTGAGCAGAGCGGAGCAGCTGATACCACCGAGGGGCTGGGAAACGCCTGATTCATCTAACAGCCCGTGAAGCTGATTAATTTCACTCTTCATTAAGACTGTGTTGTGGCATCTTCTCTGGACTCGAGCATATCTCTGTACCATCACACAGTCTCTTGGTCATGTTTTGCTTCTTCTCCAGCCTTTTCCCTCACTCTAGCTCACCTTCCTTCTTTCCTGGGCAGCGTTAGCAGCAACGGCCACCCTCCTCCTCCTCTCTATGCGCCCTTGGCAAATGAAAGGTCAAAGACGCTGCAGTGATTAATGAGCAGTAGACTCTGGGATCTCTCTGTCAACCCCCCGCCAGTCCCCCTCCCCTCCTGCCCTCCCCACTCCTTGCATTATTTCATCTACTAATCTCACACAACACTTCTTAGTTAGTGTGTTGCGGAGAAGACAGCGTTGTGTGTCTCTGTCGAGCTGCGTAGACACCAACTCTGATGAACTTTTCTGTAAGGCATAAAAGCGAGGAAAGAGAGAGCTCTGGATTATGGAGGAAGAGAAATGGGAGGTGGGGGCAGCGCTCACAGAATGTTTTTGGGCCAAAGAAAAGGTGCTGTTGTGTAAATGGTGGGCTCTCAGCTCAGCTTTTCATCTCAAGATGTTGCTACCAAGTCTAATGATTTTAGTAGTGTGCTCTCAGCACAAAAAACTCCACTTCAGAAGCTTGGTGGTTTTATGGTGTAATTGAATGTGAACGTCACCGCTCCTTTCACAGGATGGATGACACTTCATGGGCTCAGACCAACTGTTTATTTGAAAAAGTAATGAAATATTTACTCTCCATTGCAGTACAGATTAGCAGCAGTAATTGACTGCGACAGAGGTCTATGCACAAGTATGTGCACTTTTTATAGTGGGAGGGAGAGAGAAAGAGTTAGAGGGCCCCTCATGTTTGAATGCAGATCTTCAGCACACAATAGGCCTGTTAGTGAGGCTGAGTTTCTGCCTGTCACTTTCTCTCCACATGTTGCTTTTTCTTTCAGAGATAAGTGGGCCTAATGCTGAACAAATAGTGGAAATCAGAAGCCACTGAGAATCATTTGCCTCTCCTTTTCCCATGGCTCCCAAATAGACACCCAGACTCACAGACGGAGGGAGTGACGATGAGAGAGGGAGAGCGAGACGGAAAGGGGGGGAAAACAGAAGAACAAAAAAAAAAAAAAAAAACTCAATGAGCAAAACAATTTTGTCACCACAAGCAGATCCAATTGAAAAGTCTCCTGGATGGGGAAGAGCTGGAGTTGTCAGATCAGGCCATGGCAATGAATAGATCCAAGCAGGCTAAATTGGCATCAGGTGTGGGCTTCCCCTGGCCGGTGATAGGCTCTCACATTGTGCTGGCTAGACATTTGGCCATTTTCAAATATAATAGGAGAAATGAATGCAAATGAGTGAGTGGACTGAAATGTATTTAAATGCAGATTGAATGGGGGGCTCTGCGTAGCGCCTGATAACAAGTTGCTTTAGGAGAAGGGCCACATTGTGTTGGATCATCCCTCCAACCCCCACCGTTCTGATCCCCACACCAGCAGTCCTGTTCTCTCTCCCTCTGTCGCACTTGTATCTCATAAGGGGCCATTGTTCACTGGGTAAACTCTTTCAAAACTATTTACATTACTCATTTATTTGAATTTCAAATATTTTGGGTTCTTTTGCTTTCCCATATATAGCCGACACACATGCAGCATGCTGCCTTGGGCTATCCAGTAAAACAATAATTGCAAAAGGACAGGGGGCTGTGGCAAAAAAAGGGGGGGAAAAAAAACACAAAGAAAGAGCAGGAAAAGGAGGGGTTCAATCATTAATGATAATGCTGCTTATGTCCACAGCGTCATTAGAAGCAGTATAGCAGCTTGTAGCATGTGTTTCACAAACAAGTTCCTCCTGCCCACTGCCGGTCGACCGCTAGCCCACGGCGATCCATCTTCTCAAACGTCTCCTTCCCATATTTAAAGATCTCTCGTTACAGCCTTTCCCAGACCTGTGAATTTATGGTGCACTCCAAGCGGTTAGCATAATCGCCGGGAATGTAGTCATTTCAGCGGGAATGTGGGAATTAGGGCAGGAGAGAAAACGAAAGCTGTTGGTGTGTTAATTGAATTTCATAAGAATCCTTTGCAGCAGCTTTGCCTTGCTCACAGGGCAGTGTGGACACATAGGACTCTGAGTGGAATTTTTTTTTTTTTTTCTGTGTTTTTCAGAGAGATAAAAAAAAAAAAATCAAGCATCTTTCTATAGAAACCTTGATATTAAACAGCAGCTAGAGACGTAGCTTTTCTAAACTGTTAATTTTTCTACTCTCTGATCTCAGTAAATAAAACAAGTGAAGAGGGTGCATCTCCTCCTAAAAAAAACTGCTTTTTATTTTTTCCTCATCTGCATTTAAAATACAATTTACATGCAATTAAATTTGATTAATTAGAGACACTAACCTCTGCCCATCCTGTGTGCACATAATACAGTAAATCGTGCCTTTCAATGTCAACCAACCCATGTTTACTTCAACTTTGTGTTTATCAAGAACCATCATTATGTTTAGTTTCCACAAAGGCAGACATTAATAAAAAAAAAAAAAAAAAAAAAAAAAAGAAACTGATTTTCAGCTATTTGACATGTTAAACCCTTCAACATAATGCCATTCTTTGCTTGAGGGAGTTTACTTGAACAAACAAGTTATTCATAACTGGCTAGTAACTTGCTTTTAACTTTAAAGTAATGCAAGATAATTTTCAGAATGCCAGTTATTTAAAGTTGGCCCTGTTACCATAGGGGGCAGCTGGGGCAGCGGCTGCAGAGATGTTTCAGTGTCCAGAAGTTTCCATGCAGTGATTAATAGGAGGGGTAATGTAGTGGGGAAATGAGTAAACACTCCCTTGCTCCTGGCTTTGTGCTTCAACGGCTTGATGACAAGGGCAGAGCAAGGTGAGAATTAAACAGACCCGCAGAAGAAGAGAAAAAGAAAAAAAAAAGGGAGCAATGGACTGGAGGGAGGAGTGAAGCATGACAGACCTGGGCAGAGAGTGGGAGTGAGGAAAGGGCGACTGGGAAGAAAGAAGGCCGCTCTGACAAAAGTAGAAGTGGAAGTTTCTCCTCAAGAAGAATAATTAAAAGCGCTCAAGGGAGGGCAGTTTTAATTTCACATGTAAGGGGCTAAAGATTTCATTTAAAGGCGCGGCGAGTGGAGAGGAGGTTAATAAGATGAACAAAGCAGGGAATGTGAGAACATACAGTGTGAGGAAGCGCGTTGGACTTTCACCTGACACGTTTTTAATTATTGAACCTCTGATATTTCTCTGTTGAAGAGAGGGGGTAAAAAGAGAAGATTAACTGATTAATGGTCATGGTAACCAATTACTTACTCATGGGGAAATAGATGTAACTTCACCACAGTAACACTTCTCTTCAGCGCTAAATATCACAGAGTGTAGCATCACTTCCAACACCAAAGCTAAAAGCATACTTTTGGTTTTGCTGGCGGTCTCAGTAGCTGCCTACTGGGAACACAACCAGAGCATTGCATAATGCCTCCTTCTAAAAAAGTGAACTTGCTTCTACAGTTGAATATGTGCTCTTGATCACTGAAATCTCACTCCATTAGTGCTATCTGAAGTTGATGTATTCCAATTATCATAATAAGATCAGCTTGGTCCCATACTCCATGGGACTCCAAACTCTCTTACTGCCACAAAATGATCAAAAGGACTTTGTGAACCAGACCCAGAGTCCCAGCTGTGGGCTGATTTGTTCAGTAGTGGAGAAAAAGGAACTTTAATTGAATATGATGTATTTCTTTTTCTTTTACTTTTGGGCCCAGGCTGCTAGAAGAGAACAACAATGATATGCCAGCTTGTCTTATCTTGGCAAGATATCGACGCAAGAATACTTTTCTTTACTTAGAACACTGCTCCAGACTATAATAGAGTTCAATGTTTGCCAAACTGCACCCCAGTTATAAACTTCCTCTGTATGATGCCAGCAGCATGCTCTATAGTCCTGGCGTGTCCCCCGCACTCCTCCCTCTTTATGAAATCATTAATATTGTCAGTGTAGAGCATGGGAATGACTGTTGCACTGCAATCCCAAAATCCTTTTCCCCTCCTGCCGCCTTGTTGCACTGCTCAGACACTGCACACACACTGTGTTTGACACTTATGTATTATATGTTTATCAGTCTCTAACGAAACACTGACAAGTTCCCTGCACAAGGGATTCTGTGTTCCATTAATAGCCCTTAACGAACCTTGGGCACTCACAAAAAGGCTGGTCCTATTGCAGCTGACAGCAGAGGGGCCCTCAGTCCCGGCCCCCTGGAGAGGGAAGATATTAAGCGTTAGCAACGTCTGCACTCCCTCCCTCTGTCTCTCTGTCATTCCTTCCCTCTCTCTCTCTCTCTCTCTCCCAATATGCATCTGTCTCCCTTGGAACTAAAAGGTGTCTCATTCTATTTCTTCAGGCACACGTTACTTGACCACAGTGTTTAGTGTGGAGCTTGACAGAGAGAACAGTGTCAGTTAATTTGTCAGAGTGTTTGTGATTGATTTATTCATCTAGTGCTCAACAAATGTTTGTACTGTGATGAATCCTCTGAACCATAATCTACCAGATGAAACCTCTAATGACTCACACACACAAATATGTATGTACCATAAAAAATTTGAGTTATTTGAACAATAAGTTTATTAAGCACAAAAGTTGTAGTCACACCTAAAACCATGGAAGAAACATTTCAGAAGGGGCTATGAGACGATGGCACATTTTTCTTAACCTTTTTCTTTGTGTAATTGCAGACAAGGAGTGACCTTAATACAATCATTCTTTTTGTCTTTTAAAGGACTGGTGAAATTTAGCACATTTAGCAAATGTATACTTTCTCGCTTATTGCAGAGTTTTGTTCAGTGACATTTATTTACTGTTTGTGGCCTGTGTAGTTTTAGTTCTAGATTTTTTTCAAACTTGAGAAACCGTTGTCACCACAACTTTGCATGGAAAAGCTGCATCTCCCACATGAGACCCGAGATCTCTCTCCTATAATGTGACAAAACATTTGTTCTCACAAGAAATAATAGTCTGTAACATCCTCTAATGTGATTCACAGTTTATTTGCAAGTCCATCGCTGTGTTGAACAAGGGACTGTGGACGCATCACACATATGGATAATTTTAAGCAGATGCATCTGGCGTGGCTACCATGCTATGATTAGTTTCCACAGCGTTTGTGAGTGTGTAAACCATTGCCGACATGGATGAAATATAGCCTAGGTTCACTGGGAGTGCAGAGAGAAGAAATGTACCCCATCTGTAATACACTGTGTAGACTAATATCAGCTCCTTTTCTCTGATATTGCAGTGAGATATCGATCTGGTAAAATTGTCCCATATTGGAGCTGTCTGTTGTGATATTCATCATGCTGTCACCTCTCCCCAGCACCTACGCGTTATTAGAAACCCGGGTTTGAAGAGGTTGAAGGGTTTTAGTCTCTGAGATGTAGCAAACAATTCATCATGAGAGAGCGAGAGAGAGAGAGAGAGAGAAAGAGAGAGAAAAGAATTCAGGTGAGGTGATGCTTGGGTAAGATTTATGTCTAGTCCGGCTGTACATTAAGAATTATATCATCAAGCGAGAGGACACCAGCAGCTTCACTGCTATCTGCTGAGTAGGCCTATTTGCTCTCCTGCCAGGCTTAAATGGAGTTTTTTCTATCTCTTATGAAGCTTTTTAGAGAAATCTGAAGTCTCAAGAAAAGTAGTATCTCACCCAAACAGAGCTATTTGTGAAACGCACAGCAGCTTGTCGAAAGGAGTTGTCATGTGTGTGGGGATTTCAGCGAGCCAGACATTATATTTTGCTTTTCAATGCCAGTCACTCATCAAGAATAAAGCCTGTAACTGGTACGTGCCACCTTCAATTTGGCCCACTTCAGGGTGGGACTCCAGTTTGAGTTCTTGTTATTTCCTCTCTTTGCTTGCAGTCAGAGATTCTTCCGGAAGGATCACAGAGATGTACACAGATGGAATCCAATTCTTCCGTCTCTTGCAGAGGAGTCGGGCTTTGATTCGTCTTTAACTCAGTACAAATGCTCGTCTGGGAATGTGCAGGCTGGGGGCTCCCTCTGAAGTTGTTTCTCTCTCTCCCCCTCTCTGGGAAGTGTGTGTGCTCGCACGCTAAGCTCCGCTCTGTTAGCCGCGATGTTATTGTTGTAAACAGCATTTAAAGCACAGCTGGCCAAATTGATCAGGGCTTGCGTTGGAGTGAACTTGAGCAGCCGAGAGTGGGGCTGCATAAACAGGGCTGCTTGTATCTAAATATGCAAACACTCTCACAGCAGTCGACACTCAGGGGAACAGACACTGTTACTTCTGATGGGGAAACAGTGAAAAACAGTGAGGAACAGGCCCCAGCCTTAACCTTTCCATGTATCCAGAGAGAGAAGGAGAGAGGGAGAGAAGACAGGAACATTTCTTCTGATTATGTAAACATTTCTTTCCCTCCCCAGATCATTTTTGGACTCCTCCAAGTATTTACTTTTCATTAATTATTGAAAAAAAGAAAATCAGGAAAAAAATTGAATAAACAGTAGATAATTTTTGTTTAATGTTTCACACAGGATTCCAATCCTCAGTGCAATTAATGCTAATCACCATGGTCTTCCTGTTTAGCTTGAACTTGAAGTGTGTTTGTGAATCGTTGCTGTCTCTCTGTGTACAGCTTTTGCTCTGTTTCCCTTCCCTCATGCTCTCTCTCTTTTTCTCTGCTTTCTCTTGCTCCTCCATCTCCGCTGTTAGTCACTGTGTCTCCTCATGTTATGATTACATCACCTGTTCTGTCTGTTGTGTCCATTTAGACCTGAAATTAATCACATCCGACAATCTGGTGGTGCTATTCCCAAAGTTCAAAAGCTTTAGTGGTGAGAGAGTGATATATATAGAGAGCGAGAGAGATGGAGGGAGAGACGGAGCGAGATGGAGCGCATCAAGCATGTTGGAAGTACTTACCATTTGTAGAGTACAGTATATTAATTGCTTATCGGTTTTTGATTTCAGAGTCATTTAGAGTCAATCGAACGCATAATTTTCACAGCTATTGTTCTTTGGGGTTTGTTAATTGTCACCCCACTGGCAGAATTAAAAGCAAATTAAAAGCCTTAACTATTGACTCTATCTGAAGTCACTCTCCACAACAATTTCACAAAACAATGGGGAGGATTAATGAAAATGCAGCTTGATTTCTGTTCTCCAAAGCTTTTGCTATGGGGAACCAATTAACTACCCTTCAGGATGACTTTCACTTCTAACTGCCGGTCTGTTCCACTGCCAGAAACTGGGATTAATTCTCAATTAATCCCTCCACCAGAACAACTCTGCCTTTGTCTGCTGGGGAGGACATGAGCATACAACACCGAGGTTACCCCAAGTCTGTTTGGTGGAGGAACTCCACCCCTCCTAAGATTGATACACCCTGTAGACTAGCTCTTCTCAAGCTGAAAATAAGAGCCATTAAAAGGGAATGGTTGACAATGATTTTTGTTTTAGGATTTTGAGCTTTATTAGCCATGCATATTAATGAGTCAATTAATTCCATTCGTCCTCACGAGTGGTCTGTTTGTTTTTGCCTGACCTTTTATCTTAGATGCGTTCATGCTCCACTTGGTTTAAGCACTTACTCCATACTGTGTTTCCCATAGCCTCATGTCCAAAAAGGGAGTTTTTATGTGTTTAGCACTAAGATTCTCCCCCTCTCTTTTGTTTTCTCTCTGCCACTCTCCCTCTCTCATCCGTCCACCCTCCCCCTCTATCTTTTTCTCGCTTTTTCCCCCTCTGTCAGAATGCCTGCTGGATGTATTCCTCTCTAAATGTGACAGGAAATATGCTATTATAGCATGCAGAATATTTGCCTGATGGGATTTGCAATAAAATTACTACATTTCCTTTCCATTAGGATCACTAAAACCCCTCTCTCTAATTTATGATTACCCTGGCAAAAAGACATGTTATATACATAAAGACTAAAGTAGCCCCCAGTCCACATTTAGCCCGTCGTGCTTTCAAAGTTAGTTGAGAGGACAGGAGAAATAATTGAAAAGTGCAGCTGGACTGTGTACAATCTTGTAAGGGATGCCTAGAAAATGAGATTAATCAGTGCACAGACATTGTGGGGAAAAGTTTGCAGTGAATGCCTGACAGTCGTGCTCTTTCTCTCATTTCAAATGTTGGCAGGCTAGCAGGCAGCTCCAAGGGAAATGCGCTCCTTTCATACTTGAGTAATTGATGAATTGTATGCAATATGCAAATGAGAATCCATAAATCTTATGAATGACAGCTTAATTTATGTGAGCCTTAATGAATGCAGGATTAGATTTTAATTAAATATCCTCAAAGGCACCCTGACTGGGTAAGTTTTTAAAGCCTTGTTTTGAAGACTTGTTTCATATGCATCGCAGTTCATGAAAAAGAGAGATCAGTGAGAGTGGTTAGATGAAATTTCCTCGCAGTTTCAAGATAAGACCTGTTCTGTTTTGCTAACCAAAGGCACTTGCAATTAATAAATATTGGAGCAAAATCATATCTACCAATCTCATTTAGGCTTTCCTGGAACTGCTCATTCTCATACATTTGATTAACTGCATTTACTTTAAGCGCTATCTGATTTCTAACATTTGGTACAGTATCTTTTTAATTAAGAGAATCATCCATTAGGCATGGAAAAGTCAACCAATTAGGCTTTCCTCATCAGTTCCCGTGATGTACGAAGTCTGCTTACTCATTATCAGAGTCTGTTGATGTGATACTAAACAATCTTAGACTCTGTAGTTATGGGACACACAATTATGAAATCAGCTTTTAACATTAATGATGCATGGGAATAATCAGCAATTTATCGTGTTTTAGATCTTTTTTAGATTCTATTTCACAGCTGAGAAGCTTCAAACAGCTCTAATAGAATGTGATTACAAGACTAAGCTCTTTGGAGCTACTGTAACAGTGGTTTTCTCCTAAAGCCTGGCTGTGGTTTCATGACACAGGCTTTGAGGGCAGTGGTAGGAGTGTGACTGGCTCCAAGTTCCCTCGTACTATCAGACGCTCTGATGGTCTCACCCAGCATGGTTCTAATCAGGCCTGAGCCCAGACAAAGACACCAGGAAGGCACCCACTCTCCCAACTACTACTGATCGCAACCCTGCACATTAGTCCACACAGGGATCAGAGCACAGACAGCACTTTAAAAGGGGTTTTAGTGGGATTGATGCTAACTCTCTCCCGCCTTTGATTTCACACCATTTGATCTGTGATATATTGTTCCGTAACAAAGGTTCACAGTTTGCAGGCGGATGCAGCTGTTCCTACCCCTAATAAATAAAAGTGTGCTTTTTTTTTCTCCTCACACTCACAAACTCGCTGTAATCCAGCTATCTAGATCAGATAAGTGCGATGTGGCTACCTGTGCGAGGCGGTGTTTGACAGGTGCAAGGGGAAGCTGATTGAGATAATCCAAGAATAGGTTCAATGCAAACACAGATACAAGATGAGGGTGAGGATAGATGGATGCATGAAAAAGATGGATGAGTGAATACATTCCCATGTATCACACTGTGACTCTGAGATCATGATCATCACAACCAATAGACTGTCAAGGTCAGCAGGAAATATAAATCATCTTTTTTTTTTCCTTTCTGTTGAAGGCAACGTATATCCCTCTTGTTTTCAGTGGTTTTGTTCTGACAAATTATTAGAGTGCTCATTATGATTATTATGTAGGGCTGCAATTATGGATTATTTTCATTATTAATTAATCTGATGATTTTTTAAAATTATTAATTGTTTGGTCTCTTAAATGTCAGAAAATGTATAAACAATATCAATAATATAATTAATTTTAATGTCCCACAGCCCAAGGTGTCATCTTTAGATGTCTTATTTTGTTCAACCAGAAAAAAAACTCAAAGTTCTTCAGTGTCAGTTACTTAAAATAGAGAGAAGCAATAAATCCTCACATGTAAGAAGCTGGACTTTAGAAATTACTTAAACAATTAACTGATTATTGACATAGTTTTATTTCTTAATGTTTAATATTGTGGAATGTTTAAAAAAAGAAATCCTCTTCAAAAGGAAACATGCAAATAATTAATAAAATACTGCTTGGTTCCTCATCTGTTAGTTTGCATGGACAGTGATGTTATCTGTTCTGCTGTGTTTGCTAACATTATTGTCTCCTCCATGGCTGAATTTAGGGCAGGTGATCAAGTAGGTGATCAGAGGACTCTGATCACATTCACATCAGCTGCTAATCAATTATACATGTATGTTATCACCACAGATGCACTGTGGGATATCATTTTTTTTTGTACATTTTCACTCTTCACTGTAGTTTATGTTTAATTTTTATACTAATACTTGCTTGCCAGTTCCTTTTATTGCCACGAGGCAGCGTTTTCTTCAAGGGACAGTAAACAAGCTGAAGAGCTGCTTGTTTCTAAAATAACTCATTTCTAGAATTTTCTAGAAAGTTTAACTTTTCATCTTTTCCTCTGTGGGGATTTTAAATTGGTAGTAATACACTACAGCCATGTTATCCCTGTCTTTCAACAGACATAGTTAACCTCTCAGGGGATTTGTGTGCATATTATTACTTTGATTAAACCAAATTAAAAAAAAAAAAAAAACCCTCTAAACTCAGCATATTGAAGCCCCTGATGGTCTGAGGCCTCTGAATTTCTGCCTGACCTGGCACTTAAAAGGTAAGGAGCTGCTTTGTTTTATCAATAAGACCTTGTTTTCATGGCTGGTCACCACCCCAGCAAACCAATCAATGGGGCATGCTCTGCTATCGCTGTGAGAGAAATGAAAAATAAACCCCAGATAATCCTTCAGTTAAAAGGTTACTCAGGGCGATAAAAGCTATTTTGTTAATTTATTTACTCTCTGCACTGGAGAGATAAAGAAAAGGAACAATTAGGGAATTCTAGGTGAGAGATTTTAAAAGGGCAATGACATTGGGTTAATATTTTATAAGGCCTGATTGGCAGAGACCTGGAGAGGCCTTTTGTTTACACAAGCCCCAGACGGAATGATTCACTCGCTTGTTTTGGCCAACTGGGCGGAAATGGAATAAATATCTTCATCCTTACCTTTTAGAAACGTCAAACAAAAGCCTGAGATAAAAGGTTAATGGCTCAATCACAACCAGCAGGAAACAATATTATGCTCTTTCTCTGCAAACTGGAGTCACTATTGGCATAATCAGGTTGAATTCCTAAAGATATCCAAAGATGGGAGGAGCAGATGATTTTTGTGTGTAACTGAATCCACAAAGGGACTGTGCTCACTTGGGCTAAACATTACATTTGTGGTTTCGATTGATTTATAACAGATCATAATCACTGCATTAACGTCGTTCTGGGTAATAAGATCTCAGTCACTGCTTCCGTCGACAGAAAAGAGTCTGATAGTGAGATGTCAGAATTTTGCAGTGAGATCTAAAACCGTCCTGATATCTCATGCGATATTATACCTCTTATTATACCTATCACCTCGTGTTGGCTTCCTGTAAACGGGGTGAGAACGTGAATTTAATTATTGTGCTTTTATTGCATTGTAGTGCTGAAATTGGACTCGTGTGGAGTGTATTGTTGGGCCCCGTGTAATCTGATTGCCTGTGCAGCGTAGTGTGTTGGATAGTATCAGGTTCCAGCCGACTCTGCTGGGTCAACACACGGCCGGGCCATTAAAGGAAGTCTGGTTCAGGGAAAGTTCACAACTATTTTCTTTTCACCATGGCAGCAAAACAAGGAAGAGAATAGATGTGTAACATATTTGTGGCCCCGGCCCAAAGCTGGTGGGGCCTATTTTGTTTCCTTAATTGAAGCCAGAGATATCAGGGCCCTGAATATCTTTAATATAAATATAAATAAAGCAAGGAATAATATTCTTTCATGATTGACTTCCCATACAGAAATAATAGTGTCCAAATATGTCTTGTCCAAGTATGAGCTTCTTGTTTTCTGAAACATTTTAAAGCAGAGAAGAGAAGATGGAAATAAGGTGTGGAAATTCAGGAAAAAAAGACAGTGGGTAAGAAATGAAAAGTACCAGCATTCCAATCACAAATCCAGTTGTGCTATCTTTTTTCTGCAATAATGGCCTAGTTTGGAGCAGTTTCTGTGCCAGGCTATTTAGGGAATCAGCATCTGCTGCTTGATAAATAGCCTGGCTCTTTTGTTTGAGGCCAGGTTGAGTTCCTCTCTGGACCCAGCTTATTAGCCTGGATGGCTCTGACCATTGCAGATCTGTTTGGATGTTAGCATTGTGCCTCAGCTGTGGCGTTTCAAAGAACTAAATTACATTTTTTTAGGAACATTATGCCAAACTACTTGAATCACTTTGAATCGGCTTTGACAAAACAGAGGAAAGTAAGCATTGCACCCCCTCTATAGGAAAGTGTATGCCATTCCTGTAAATTCAGGCACCTACTACAGTCATAAGGAAAGGAAAAAAATAACATTAATTTCAGAGAGGCTTTCCTGTTGCTTGGAGGTTCCTCAGTTCAAAGCTCTTTTTCAGTTGGTGTATTGCTTTCATGGTTAGCCAGTGTTATTTGTGTGCAGAGAGTAGGTGAAATGCGATCCCTTTAAACACATGGACAGATTCTCTTGCAGCCTATCTAAACTTTACCTTTACTTAACTGGGTCTTTGTACCTGGGTTCACATCCTTTGACATGATCTAAGGTTGATGTGACATTTTTTTGTCCATTTGAGGGCCTTTTTGCTTTTAGTATTGTTGGTAAAAAGCCTTTTTCCCATCACATACCCTCTATTGAGGTCTTTCATAAATAATTCAGCCAGAGTACAAGTGAAAGTGATGACAGCAAAACTGTCTGCGATCTCTCCCTCTCATAAGATCAAAGAGGTGCTTCTATAGAAATAGGAATTACATTTCCAGACGTTCGTGGGTTGAGCGGGCACTCATTTCTCTTTCTGCCCCTCTCTCTCTCCTCCTCTCTCTCACTCTCACTGCCCTCCTCTTACCTTCTGCCGTTCGCTCTCCCTCTCACTACTTCTTTCTATCACTTGTGTGTTTTCCCTCCAAAGGGACACAGTTGAGTGAAGGTCTGCTTTTAGTCCTAAAACCTCCAGAGCTGGTATATGAGAGAGTCAGCACATTCAGACAGATAGAGCAAGTGCACTCTATTAGCAGGACTGAGGTAAATAAACCTCACAAGACACGGCTGAATAAATTCAACTACTAAGGCTGTGTGGTATCTGAACTAAAACACTGCACCAGCCTGTAGATACTGCCTTTGGGAAAAGTAGTGAAATGTACTGTAACACAAACAGCCTCATATACTGTACTGGTTAATAAAGTCCAGAAGAGCTCATCAGTAGGATACGTTTATTAATTTAATTGTAAACCTTTGTGGGATATAGTCAGTGATCATGTTAAAAAAAAAAAAAAATCACTTTCAGAAATTAAACCTCCATACAGTGAGAACATACAGCAGTCAGTGTCATAGTGATAAAAATAAAAAAACATTCCCTTTCATGATTTGAGGGACCGCAGTAAAGTATCATGGCAAAAGAATTATTATTACCAAAATAAATATATTTATGGAGAAAATTTGCCCTGGATTTACTAAAAAAAAATCACACTTTGCACCACTCTTGGCAGTGACATTCAAGTCTTATTAGCAGATTAATAAGTAACTTCAATGCAGTCCTCTTAGAGGGAGAAAAGCAGCTCCACAAATATGTCCCGGGTTTGATTTCCAGCCCAGTCCTTTTTATGTAAAACCTGCTCATGTTTGTTCAAGTTTCCTCCCATAGTCACAGCTCACTACAGAAACCCTTTGGTGTTTTAAAGATGGATTAAACTTAGCTCATATTGGAGCGAACTTAGTATCCTGCTTAAGCTTGAAATGGACTATTGTATGCGAAATAATGTATGAAGCCAATATGTCACCTGTGTCAAGTCACCATAATTCATCTTCAGCTGAGACATCCAGCTCGTTGTTCATAAAGAATATACCTCTATAGGATCTTGGCCTCCTCATAATATGCCCATTGCATTTTTTTTCCCCCCTGTAGGCTTTTCTTTGTAACTATAAGCCAGCAAAGTAGGTATTGATTGCAACTCGAAGCTGTATTAATAAGTGAATGAGTAAGATGTGTGGAAAGTCAGGGGTGTATCTGCTTTGGAGGCCTTTTCTCCTCCACAGTAAGGTGGCACAGTCATTTATCACGGCTGGATCTGTGCCCCTCGTTTGGTGTAATAAAACTCCCCCATCAGAACCGTCCAACAGGTCTGAATCACTCTGTCACACCACCTTCCAGCTAAGGCACGCATTAAATCAAGCAAGCAGAACATTTCCTAAGGCAGCCATTGCCTTTTAATTTCCTGAAGAACCTTAAAATATCATTCATTACCAGAACTACACATATTTGGTTTTTAAAAGTCTCATAAATCAATAGTGGCCTGACTGCAATAATTATAACAAGTTAACATGTAATTTCCAGGCCGAAAGCCGCGCACTGGATTTTAGCATATGCAAACGAGGCAATTCAAATAGTGTGGGGATATTAATACGGAGGAACAGGTAACGAGGTACGGGTTATGAATTATGCATCAAAAAGTGGTTGATCTTCAATAAAGGAAATGAATTCACCGTGTAATCTAATTAGTTATGGAAGTCTATTATGTTGAGCTGCAGAAAGCAACTGTCCTTGAAAAGAAATTTATTTACAGTACATGTTAGCTCTTTGGAATGGAATTGCATTCTGGAGTGCTCCAAATGTTAACACCCCCCCTGCCACCACCACCACTACCACCCACACAACCCCTCCTCCCTCTGCCAGTCTCCTCCACGTCTCTCACCCGCGTTCTCCCCCCTTCTCTGCCTGGTGTTTTAGCTCCAGACCCGGCCGGCCTCCGAAGAGGACCCAGAGTGTGACATCACCAGAGAACCCCCACATCATGCCCCACTCAGTCCCTGGTCTCATGTCCCCTGGCATGATCCCACCCACAGGTATGGTTTGGTCTTAGTCTGTGGTGCTCTGTCGCTGTTGCTAAGGCTCTGATTCACTCTGTCTGGGTCTCTTCTATCTCCCTCTTTCTTTCTGTCACACACACACACACACACACACACACACACACACACATACACACACACACACACTCATGCACACATACACACATACACAAAACCTCCCTACGAGTGGCCTCCCCGCAGCTTGTCCTCGAAATGGCAACCAGTCCAAAGTGACACATGCACCCAACCACCAGACACCAGCCGCTCACTCGTTTACCAAAAACAGATCCTCTGCTCAACCCCCGGAAACCAAAAGGGGGAGAATAAATTGGAGTGGAGATCTTTTCTCTCAGATTATTCCAGTAGATGTTGCATTTTGCCTTGAGTGCATTCTAATTAGTGCGATTAAATCCACTCCACTGGTATATGTACATAGGCAGTAGTGATGCTAAAGCAAGCTTATCGCCACAAGAATCAACAACAACCATTTGTGCCCTAACTTAGCCCTAGGCCAAGTCTTATTGCAACTAATGCTTTTGTTCTATTTGTGGCTGGCTTCATTGTGACTGCTTTGATGTTGGTGGCTGTAAGTGCTCTGATTTGCATATTTTGCTCTTCTTTTTGATATGTATTTAATGATATTGTACTGTCGAAAGGAGCTCTTTGAATGCTCACTTGGCATACGGTACACATTGTATTTAACCATCTATTAACTGTAGTACTTTACAAAGAGATAAAGTACCACAGCTGGTTTTCCGTGGTGATCTTTGGTGTATAGCAATTTTAACAGGCCAGTAATTATCTTACCTCACACATTTTTTTCCATCTCTGTAAAAAGTCTGCAAGTGTTTTTTTGTTTTTTTTTCTTCAGCAACGCAGCCTCTGTGAGGTGTTTGAAATTCACTATTAAACACAGATCGGGCCATCCTTGTGATTCAGTACAATGGAGGCTCACAGGCTGGTGCTTTGAACTCTGGGAATAGGGTGAGGTCACTCAAACTTAAAGGCCGAAGTGAACACAGAAGAGGACAAAGTGAGAAAGACCCGTGTTATTTAGTGGAACATAAAGCAACAGAAAAGCCTTTTGATATCATCCCCTTTAAGCCCAGAGGGACTCTATGATCTTGACATTTAGTCAGGGTATTCAGGGGGCAGAGATAAAGTAATTGAGGTTTTTGGTCTTCTCGTAACTGCCTTAAGCTTCCTAACTGTGGCGAGACAGAACTTTTCCATCAATTTCCGTTATAATTAAACCATTTATTGTTTTGATGATATTATTAAGGATTAAACATCAAGAAAGTTAAAGATTTTGACAGATTAATAATTAAGTATAATTGACCACACAGAAGTTAGCATCTAAGTAGGCGACTAATTGATCTCCCTGTCATGTCCAAATGTTCTGATTGATGATAAAAAAAAACAACATTGAGAAACTGTCTTAAATAGTTACACTATCATGTCATGTCATGTTAGTTCATTGTTCATATGAGCTAGCACCTACACACAGGCGGAATATGTGCTGACGGATTTTTCTGAGACTTCACCAGTACTCCAAGACTCCATAAAAAAGCCTCTGCACTGTTTAATTTGGGCTGCAGAGAGAGAGCGAAACACTCCGTGAAAGGTTTTCCTGGTGTTCCATGTCCATATGAATGTTACTGATGCTTCTCCCCCCAGCCCCTTCAATAGTGGTTTATTCGAGGTCAAATTGGAAAAAAGGAAAAAAAAACATGATTATTATTATCTAATCCTATAGTCTTCTAGAGGAGAATGAGCTGACAGAACCAATGCGTCATTTTTTTTTACGTTACCCTGTTTGTTTTATTTTGTATGTTTCGATTACATCATGCAAATCATGATCAGTAAATATTTTTTAGATATTAGACATTGACATCAGACATAGACTCTAATTGTATTTGATTAAAATCAATGACCATATTCAACACAGTTGAAAGATGTCTTCTTCACACTCTTAACAGGACCAGAGAAGCCTATGTGAAACACATTGTTAACATATGTATCTTTGCCCTTGACACCAGTTCCATTTAGAAAAGGACATCTTAATATGCTTAGGTTTCCAGTTAAGGAAATACCCTCATACGTGTGTGAAAGCACACGTGTGTATGTATGTGTGGGTGTCTGAATGCGTGCATGCTTGTGTCTGTGCCCGGGGGGGGGGGTTGCGCTGGAGCCTTTCCAGTTGCTGATGCATTACAGGCAGATTGGCCCTCAAATCGGATTATTTGCTGTGGACTGACACCACACTGAGATGACATCTCCTTTAAAGTGGAGAGGGCCTCCACTCACACTCTGGCCACTACTTAAGCAGCAGCTTCAATATAATTCATTTATGTCCTGGATATGGCTTCAACCTTTTGAATAACGCAAGAGTACTGCATTTACCATTAGAGAAATTAATGTCACCTACATCTTACCGGGGTGCATCCTGTACTTTACTGATAGAAAAACAATATTATCTAATGCTATGTGGCTCTGCATCACTGTATAAGTATGTGTGTGGATACCAGTGCCTCAGAGAGCTGGTTACAAGTACAGTATGTGGAAATGTATTGTAATATTTATGTTCTTTTGATGTACAATTAGCACGTCAGCTTCTAGAGTGGATCATCTAATCTGGTGCCACTTCAAGCTGCTTTAGAATAGATCCAGTATGCACCAGGTAATTTAGTGTCAGTTCTTTGTGGCTTTACCCCTCCTCTATCAGTCCGCCGCTTGTCATAAGGTTAGCGCGTTCTGTAATTGATACTAAATTTGTCATGATGTGGATAGCACAGTTCAAGTGGCGCAGTGTACCTAAGAGTCGCGTTGTTCCCAACCCCAGTTTGTCATTGCTGCGCTGCCACCAGTCCATGCATAAAATTAGGCGGCCATGCTCATTGACATGGAGTGTCTCTTCTCTACTTATCCTGCTTGCCTGATAAATAAAGTGTGTTTTCATTGTTGCCCATGGTGCAGTCCCAAACAGAGACAGAGCAGAAACACAACAGATAAGCGCTGGTTATTTTTTTTTAATCACTGCTAGAGAAAGTCATAAAAGTCAGTCTTTTGTGTACTGATGTGAAGTTAATCTGATTTTAATTTAATTATACGAGTTAGTTGCGGAGGGCACAGGCATTGGGGTGTTTGTTGTAAGAATGTTCTGACATTGGCGCAGGTATGGGGCAGCTAGCATGTTAATTAATGATGAAGATCCTGACAATATGCAGAGGCATGACAGCGTTAAGCCAGTCGGCTGCTGCTTCCTTTGCATATTAATAGATCCTTCATTATTATTTAATATGACAGCTGCTCCAAGGGCTACCATCAGACCTTGTCTCTGTTATTTGCTGTTTTGTGCTCCCCATGTGACAGTGCCATGCTATTCTCTATTTGTTGAAATGTTCCCTTTTCTGTCCTCTACATGCGGCTGTGATGTGATGTTTGTTTTGTGCTCAGGAGGATTCTGACTTGCCCGTGTGTCTATATGAGAAAAGTGTCTGAATCTAAAGGTGACTTTGAAAGAATATATGAGGCTGGATTGTTTTGTTTGCATAGTAATGAATGCAGATTAGCGCTGAGTGGGATTGGTCTTGTTGACGTTTAGACTTCTAGTGGCTTAATAGACTTGTTGCTGGGCGCCAACATCTCCCAGGCTTCCTCATTACATCCACTGTATTGAGGTGTGTGTTATGTGAATATGACAATTGATCTGGTGATATGAAACAATTATCAGAACAAAGATTTCAATTCATGGAGTGTACGTAGTTAGAATGAAAAATGGAAAAGTGATTATTTCATGTTTTTCACAATAATACAAATGAATTTCTTTCTTATCTTTTATTTACTTAATACACATTTGATCAAAATCTGTTGCTTTCCTCTGCATGGATTAATTTACTTTTTTCTTTTGTTTATTTATTTATTTATTTTTTTGTACAATTCATTCAGTTCACAAAAGAAAAAGAAATGTTGAGGACACACAGGCTGCAGTGCAATAAACCACAGTGTTCTCACAGCCAAAGTTAGAGAGCATCAGAGAGCACCACTGCGGCACTCCTTTGAGCGGCACCTGATTTGTGGGGGGAATTTATCACACAAACAGCCCAGAGGTGATTTCAATATTTACTCGGCAGTCTGTTCTGCATACGTCTCATTTGGAAAACAGTTGACTCTTGCCCATTATACACAAATGAAGGCTGACCTTCAGACTGGGCAGAGGCCACATTCATTATGTGGAAAAGTATCACCTTCTTATGAGGCAATGGCTTTTTTTCCCCCTGCTCTGCCCATGCATATGGAACAGAAGCCAGGGCCCATTGCAAACGAGAGGGCCCTCGTTGACATGATGTATACTGTACGTCAATATGGTACTGATGTATTTTAAGATGCAAACAAGGCTTTAAATTATATGCACCTCCATGTCAGTGGCTCAGAGTGACTCTCGCCATCTGCCTATCAGCTGAGGATGAGAGGAGAGGGTGCCCAGGCCGGTATGTTCTCGTGTGCGTGTTTGTCAGTGTGTGCTTGTGTCTGGATGTGCGCATGCTCGCATGTATCTATTAAAGCCACATGTTTGATTTCTACCTCTCCTTGTACTTGTGTCTCCCCTCGACTGCATGGCTAATAGCTGCTCTTGAGTCCCATCACGAAGACGTGACAGCTTAGTGATGATAAACGCAGACGTTGCCTTGTTCTGCATCAAACGTAAGGCAAACCTGCATATCAAGTATAAGCAGCCTCTGTAAAAGGGCAGGTGATATACCGTATTGTGGATATGAGTGATTTCACTAATAGGTACATATCTTTCTCTCGCCATGCATCTTTGATTTTGTTGCTAGGGTTGGCAAGAAGAGTCGTGGGACTCTCCTGAGACACACCGGGCCTACAGGAGCTTTAGCACTATCTGTCCCTGCTGTTTGAGACCAGCCTCATGAATAAAGATTTCAGTCACGTTCAATACACCAGAACCCTGGAACTACCACAATGACAAACCAGTGCTTTATGATCTCTGCAGTGTGCTCAGCATATGTATGTCTATAATCTCTTAGACTTACTATATCAATCATATAAAGTCCATTTTAATCGAGGTGGACGACCATGTAAAATATTGCTATTGCTGTACATATTCAGAGGCAGTGGAAATGTGAATGATTATTTAAAATGTAATGTCAATAGTCATTTAGTCTGCTCAAGAAAACAGCAGTGTTGAGCCTGAGAAGAATCCATTTAAAATCTCAAAAATATCTGACATGTTGTCAGAAATTGATAGAGAGTCAGAAACTGATAAGTACAAGCATTGTGTAGGTTAGTGTAAGTGCAGAGGCAATAGTTTATATTCAGATTTCTGTGTTTTTTCTATAGCTTTTCCTGTTTTTGAGGATAGTTTTTCAGGTTTTATGGGCAGTAAAAAAAACCCACTAGTCTTAAAAATGTCTTACAAACAAACTACACAATAGGTATAGTCTATCCTCAGGGTTTTTTTTTTTCTTTGGTGGCCATTTGCTCAGTCTCATACCTTCATTACCTTTATACATTGCTCCATTTTTCTTTTTTTAATGGATCGTACTCCTTAGTTAATTTTCACACATGGCTCTCTAAGTACTGAATAACCTGAAAGCAATTTACAAGTATTAAAGAATAAAATACTTGAACCCATGGTACATTGTTTACAGTTTTCCAGTTTGCGAGATGACTCGCCTTGACTCTCACAAGAGCCCTCTTATTATGGAGCACTACAGTATATAGCTGTGAAGAATTTGAATACTAGTGTTATTATTCGTGGTGATTCGATCTGATGAATACATTAGAAGGTATCATTGAAATGCCCTCGCTAAGAAGTTTTTTAAAAAACTTTCTTGCTCTGTATTTGTTCACAAGTTGAACCTCTCTCACTTCCTGTTTCACTTTTTCTCTCCATGATCCCTCTCATGTCACACTGTATCACTAAGCTATTACATAGACACATAAGTTGTGTATTGCAAGTTGTACACACAAAATGCTTGCATCATGCACTATTATCTTGACTGCATCTATTCGCATCAAGGTACAGATACATCAATAGAGTGGTGAGGAATGCCAGAGTTGGTGAAACATTCATAAAAAACATATGCTGCCACACACACAGGGATCCATCCCATCAGCATGATAACCTGCTGTGAAGATATCCCCTGTCAGAAGATGAAAAACCAAGCTGGGATCTCGTAGGCGCTTATCCCGCATAGTATATAAAATTATTCATTGTTTTATTATTTCAAATTCCTTCTTCATTGTTTTTTTTTATTTGCCAGGGCAGGTTTCTGAAGTGTTTTGCAGGTACAGTGGCTCAGCCCCAGCAGACATGTAGCGGTCTGTAAGCGCTCTGTCTCCTCTGCCTCATCTCTCCAGGCCTGACAGCAGCGGCGGCAGCTGCTGCCAACGCAGCCATCGCAGAGGCCATGAAGGTCAAGAAGATCAAGCTAGAGGCGATGAGCAGCTACCACAGCAACGCCAACCACCATGGGGCCGACGGAGAGAATGGAGACCTCAGCTCCAGTGTCGGTGAGGATGCCCTTCACACACACTGTCACAAACACGCCCATACTCACATTAACGGAAGGCAGATGCTTACTGCAAACTGTTGTACAGACAAAGACATAAACACACATATTAAGACTTAAATACCTATCACCATTTCAACACACATTGAAGGAACTCATACCTCTTCCATAACCACACAATCATCTATACACTACTTGAATAATAAAAAGAAAATTGTTTAAACATTTACAGTATAATCTGCATAGTCTGCAGTCTGCATCTGCATCTAAACACATATTGATGTTTGAGACTAATGCAGATTTGCTATGACAGTCTTGATTTAAAAAAAAACAAACTCCCAAATCTTTATTTGAAATTAATTTGCAGAAGAATTCATCTCAAGTGAGTCTCGTGGGTTCTGACCATTTAAATTCATCGAATTTCATTTGCATCACCTATGAGCAGAATACCTTCACGTTTTGCAGGATTGCTAAGAGTGAATGTGTGTACCTGTCAGGCACATTTGGTTTGAGCTGTAGTCCATGCATTCAAGAGATGTGGTAGTTTATGTGCAATAGACCGCAACTACAAGAAAGTGGCAATCAATTATAACAAAATGGTAGGGCGTGTCATAAAATGAAAAAAAAGCTCACAAAGCTTGATTAAGCTATGAATTTTAAGAAACCCTAAATTCTGTCCAAAAGATCAGGGGGTTGTAGAAGACTGAATTTCAGGTGAGTCACACTATGAATAGAATAGAATATGGATAATAAACTAATCAAAACACACATGCACATAAATATAAATATAAGTGTGTTTGTGTGTGTATACATATGTGTGTGTGGATATTTTATGGCTGAAAAATGACAGTGATAAAGCTGACATGGGTATGTCCCATACTGATAAATTCATCTAAAGCCAGGGAATGCAAATTTAAGAAAAAAAAACAAAAACAAAAACATACACGTGTCAAGGTTCAACAGTCATGCATCAAACCCCCATCAAAAGTCTTTTACAAGTGGGCACGTTTGCACTGTTGCTTTGGATTCACACCAAAAGCTTATTCCTTGTTCTCTGACCCACTGCCTAACGTTCTGCCAAATTTAATTGAAATCTGTAGTAGTTGTTTACTTTTTGAGATGCTGCTTAATTAACATACAAACAAATATACAGCAGAAACTAAAACCTATTTGCAAAAGGTAATAACTGGTCATATACATACAGCTTGTCCTAAACCAAAGCTTTGCATGACACCATCTCTGCTATGCTGCAAATTTGTTTAAAATATTGTTTTTGTTCCTTTTGGATGCACTTTAAATATTAACTTTGGTTTCCTGTTGAAGTGTTAGACTTTGTGTTGGTAGAAAAAAAAAAACATTCTTAATAGCTAAGTGAAACTGTGAACACATTTTCCCAAAGCTATCAGCTTTTAACAAGGTCTAATTGAATTGCTGTGAGAACATTGGTTTTGCACTATGTATGTGCCATTTCAATTAATTATTAGCCCTAAAATGCAGAAGGATTTTCATAATATCACACAGAACCACTTAGTATATTAAAGAGAATGATAATGTATGTTAGTGCGTATTCATGAGCCCGTTCCAAATTATAGACCAAATGTAATCCCTGTAGCTTTGGTTGCTAAATGGAGGTTTTGATTCACTTACAGTAATAAATGGCTCGACTCCTGAATACATTTCAACAGTAATGCTTGACACCATGGAGCTTATGGTGTGCGAGATGAAAACAGGATGTGTTTCTAAGCAGATTTAACAATGCAAAATGCATAAAGTGTGAGGTCATCACTCTGAGAGAATGGAGTGTGTATAAAAGAGAATACGAGCATACGAGGTCACGGAAATAAAGATAAATGTGAGTACCAACTGCAAGGCTATGGCAATGGAGCTAATAAGAAATTGTTTTATCTTTTTACAATTTAAATTGTAACCTTGAGCCCACAGCCAGCCACACAGGCTCCCGGTAGAATCATAATTCTGGCAAGGGGTAGCAGCTCTAGGTGTGGGTGCATGGGCCACAGCATTAGCTCTCTGAGTGAAATATATGGCAGTGACGCCTCTCGGCCCCATCCACAATCAATTGGATTCTTTTCCTTTAATATTTACTCGCAGCGATGAGATGCTCGTCTGCATGGTGATGAACAGTCTGCCACTGGCGTTTGAAGGTGACCTGTCAGTGAGTATGGACAAATCTCTCGCTCGCAGAAATGTAGAAAATAAATCATTAGGGGCAGGCAGTCAGACAGGGGCCTCTCTCTCTCCCTCACTCTCCTCGGATTTAAATCAGCTCAGATTTATGATTTGAATTAATGCTTCGTTTGGTCAAAGGAATGGTCGCAGAGACAAATGATGTTTGGTACTGAAACCATCCTAATATTGATTACTGGGTGTCGCAGCAATCTCTTGTTTATATCAAGCACTCTCCTATGACAGGGTGGTCACCAGGAGTCATCCTGATAATACGCTGGAGAAATATGGCCTGTTCTGCACTGCAGGGCCATGAAACACAGCTAGCAGTATGCTGTCTTCTTCATCTGGCCCCAGGCTTTCACTCACATGCTTATTTTTAATGGAAGCATTCTGTAATTTCGCAAAAATATGAACTGACTTAAAAGAGAGCATAATTGCAAGATTATTTAACATTCCAAAAGTGTCTTACTCTGGCCTGTTTTCACAAACTATTTTGGACTGTGAATGCCTAATATGTCCAGCTCTCAAGTTTATTATCCAATAGCAATCTAAACTTATAAATCACTTCACTGATATAGCATGGAGTGGGCAGAAGGAGAACTGTATTTGGCTGTAGCTTTGTTGGGACTGGACTGACTGTGGTTCATACCACTCTAACAAGGTATGACTTCATGCCGTTTTTTAACAGACTCAGGCCACAGCTGCTCTGAGGAAATGGACTGGAGTTTTATAATCATCCAGCTTAAACTAAGACTCACACAAACGGATGTGTTTACTTACACAAATTATGTTACCAGACATGATAGGAATTGATATGATAATGAGCATGCCTCTGATAATACCACAAAGGACCTAGATCCATTTAATCATAAAGAGCTACTACATAAAAAAAAAAAATCCTCGGGCTAAAATACAGGTGCCTCATCTCAGTGTCTCTCTGAAGCATATCTTGTATTGAGAAGGCAAAAGCACCACAGAGACAGCCAGTGAAGGACACTCTGTTCTGTTTGTTGAGTTGGATTGCCCGTCGCTGTCTTTGTGTTGATGTAAACTGAACAGGCTAATGTTTCTCCCTCGCATTAAATATTCATCACAATTAGACCTTCCTGTTTGCATCGATGTTATTAATTATAAGGAAAAAACAGCCAGTTCAACTCTCAGCCAAAATAACCAAAACATCCTGAGTGAGGGGAGAGAAGGGAAACAGATATGTTTGTAGGAGTATACAAGGCAGAGACAGATAAAAAAGATGGAGATGTCGTGACATAAAAATGTAAAGCGAGACAGAATGAGAGGTGTGTGGGGGTGTCTTTACTTGATATTTCCTTACACTCTTTAGTTGGGCAGACAGAGCCCTCTCAAAGCACAATGTGGATTGTTCCTGCGCCTCTCAGGAAATGCCACAATTACAGATCACAGACCAAGCAAAACATGTGTGGCGCAGGGCCTTGAGGGGGATAAACAGCCCGCCATTCCCTCCCAGTGCACTGACCCCAGCCACAACCTTCATTACTGGGAGAGAAAATATTGTCAGCTGCCCACTAACAAACACCTGCCAATTTCAAGAGAAGGAATTGCTTTTTTCAGCTGCAGAAGGAAAATAAAGTGTTTCTTAGACACCTCAGAAAGGAGTGGGAAGAAAGGAAAAGGCAGCGTTCACCCTTGTCCTCTTTTCTCTCTTTCATTTGTACTCTGTCTCACTTACTTCTCTGTGTTTCACCCTCTGTCTCTCTTTGGCCACTGGGTGCTGCCCTGCCACTCATCTGACTTCTCACCACACAACTCTAATGGAGCTGAAATCTTGTTTGTAATTAGATATGGGAATTCCATTGTCATCAGCCAGATGATGCCACGACATGCCAACCGAACAACTCGCTGACAGACAGCACCACAGGAAAAGAAGACACAACAGTGACTGTTAACTTTCAGACTTTACTGTACATTTTAGGTCTGTCCTAAACCTGTAACACCACAACTAAGCTACATAAAAAGTATAAACAGTTACATTCTGCAGTACTCCTTAAAAACCTAAAAGCCCTTTGTCTTACATCTGTGGCTTCGGTCCAGGCTGTCTACACCCAACAGGGAGTGGTGAGCCGCATGCTAGGCTGAAGCTGGACGGGTGGTGACAGGTACCTGGAGTGTTGCCTGACTGAGAGTTGAGAGGAAGAGGTTCTAGGTGAGATGATGAGGAAGCATCATTCTCTCTTCCCAGGGTCATCAGGCTAATTTCTGCAAGTCCCACCCTGACACTTGCATGTTTGTGTGTGTGTATGTACGTAACTCTGTGTGTGTGTGTGTATGTACGTAACTCTGTGTGTGTGTGTGTGTGTGTGTGTGTGTGTGTGTGTGTGTGTGTGTGTGCATGCTTGCGTGAGAGAGAAAGAGGGGGCCTTGGCCCCTGAGAGCGCTCTGTGAGGAGACCACAGCTGTACACTCCCAGCAGCTAATTGGTCCTTATCTAGCTGTCCCATTCATCTTCATTTTTTACCAATTACTGAGCATTATCTGTGTTCTCAGTTGGGTATGGGACTTAATCCTTTTTGGTTAAGCTGGTGCTACAGCTTGCAAATTTCAAATGGAGGAAAGGGGGGTGGGGGGTTGGGGGGAGAGAGAAAGGTGGGAAGGGGAGGGGGGCAAAAGTCATAGCAAAAACAAACTCTGAAACTTCCCATCATTCCTCTCTGGCAGGAAACAATCAATAAACAATGACATCACACAAAGGGGGAGGGGGGGGGGGGGATGGAAGAGATCAATTATTGGCGTTATAATTCAAGTCCTTGTTTGCAAACGTTGCAGCCTCATTGATTAGGCCGGTCTTGTTGCACTCACCATTATTGACTTGTTAAAACCATATTTTCTCATCATCAGTGGTTATGCGTTCGCGGTCACACAGATAACGCTTTAAGGGGCATCATTAATTATTCAAGATGTATTCATTTTAAAGCACAGCAAGTCCAAATCATCTTGTTTACTCTACAAACAATACAAGTATAGTACATTGCTCATCCAGAAGGTACATCAAGACGCTGCAATCTGGGACAGTTAGCCTTAATTTTCTGAGATCAATGCATAACTAGGCTCCTCTCTATATGGGGTCCGCGCTTGGCCATGCTGCAGAGCTGAGTGGAGTCAGCCTGGAGACCATGCACTAATTACTGGAGTGTTTACTGCTCTGCTGGATAGCATTTGTACCATTTTGGATCATATCAGTGAGTAAATGTGCTTTGCGCTAGACCGATAAATAAGACATTAAGATGACAGTGTGTATGAATGAAATTACAGAGGAAAAAATTATAGTCATCAATTATAGAATAAACAGAAGTCTAAAATGGGTAAAATGAACAGCCCCACATGTATGTGTACTTACAGAACATAGAGGCATGCATGTGAGCAGACACAGACAGTCATGCACACAAAAGCAGGGCACATATAGAGACACTGCTCCTGCACTTTGATAGGGATCTGTTTGGTCA
Source organism: Toxotes lorentzi (assembly GCA_037833715.1). Classification (NCBI taxonomy): domain Eukaryota; kingdom Metazoa; phylum Chordata; class Actinopteri; family Toxotidae; genus Toxotes; species Toxotes lorentzi. The sequence goes on along the minus strand of JBBMJY010000007.1, from coordinate 6,710,950 downwards.
CACTCTCTGCGCCAGCTGTCAGCCCAGCTCCACTGCTGCGATTTAATTAGTCTGTTTATGTCCTTTCTAATAATAAAGCTCTCTGGGTGGAAGGACACATCCAACTAGCTAGCTGCGCTCTCAAACCTGCTAGCTGCACTAGTGCTGGTGGCCCAGCGCAACTAAATGTGGGCCATAATGGAGGATGGTGGCTACTTCCTGCTCCTCTAGACAGAACAATGGCCCTCAGGCTCAGATCTAGTATCACCCCCTACTCAATCCTAACCTTAACCATTAGGGGATAAAGCACATACTGACCTGATATGAGTGTCTAGGGGCAACTTCATCCATCTTCCTCTCTATCTCTCTTGTGGGAGCCTTTGTCAGCCGAAGCTCTTGAGAGAGACTAGATTGTAGCCATAGGGTGAATAGAATTCATTTCACGAACATTTCATAACACCTCTTTCACTGTAACAGATTATTGTCCTGTCTGATTTATGCCTTTACAATGCGTTCTGCTTTGATTTTCTTATTCTGATATCGAGGCTGAGCTTGACAAAACAGGGTCCGTTTAAGCTGCCAGTGTTTGGGATAAAGGACAGTAGTGGTGGTAACTGAGTCAGACACACTGAACTAGACAGAGAGTAGCAGAGCAGACAGACAGCCTTCCAGCCTGAATGAAGAGCTTGATGGGTCTCTGTCTCTCTTGGGTTTTGGCCCTCACCATCGCTCTATTAGTCTGCCAGGCTCATGGGAGCCAGGTGACAGATAAGTGAAGAACGACACACACATTTTAATAGACATTTCAAAAGATAAACCTGATAATGATTTCTCTTTTTAATGAAGTCTGATGTCCTCGTTCTAATTCTAGTTGCGTCGGCTGTTAAGCATCAGCGTAATACTTGAATATGCATGATTGGGAAATTGTGAGGCACACTGATGTAGCTACAAAATACACAAACGCAGACAACTGCAGAAATAGATTACTATAACTGGGGGAATTGATTAAACATTATTTCTGTAATGATCCATATCAAGTTCTATCATCTTTGAGTGGCAGCGGAGTTGTAGCGATACAGAGAGGAGGAGACACGAAGAGAGACAGCAGGCTAGACAAACCTCATGTCACGGAAATATTTGTTTGATTGTCTCTTGCGGTTAGTTCACAATAGCAGGAGGAGAGCTATAAAAAACAACTGACCAGTCGAGTTGTCATCCCTCATCAACATTAGGCCTCATTCTTCATTAATTGGATAGATTAATTTGGAGCGCTTTGATGTGGGGGTGATGCATGCGTTCGGCTGTCCCCTCCTCACTATTCTCTGTCAGGTTGAATTTAGCCAGGGAAGGGGCTGACCTTTGAAAGTGAAGAGACAACACAATTTGAAAAGACAATGTCACTTGGTGTAAATGTGATACGTGTAATAAATGACATTCAACCTTTCAGTGATGATGAGCTTTCGCAGGTTGGAGTAATGTGAAATATACACAGCGTGTAATTGCATAGATTGTGAAGCAGTTTTCACATACATAGCAACACAAGATGGTGCAGCATTAGAGCCAGGATATCATGTGCTCTCATTTCACTATGATTATGTCTAAGAGGACACATTAGCATAGAGTAATAATATTACTGTGTACACAGTAACAGTAATGACAATACAGTGATGACAACAAGAAAATGACAATCTCTTTTACCGTGATTACGCCGTAAAAATGTTCCATTGCTCGACTACGCAGCAATCAGGGGGAGAATCAAAGAGCATTTGTGTGATAGAAATAGTTGGTTCTGTTCCACAAAAGCACTCTGTTGGTTCCCTGAAACGAAAGGTGTTTCTTCTCAATTATGATATGGGAACCCTCATCCAAATAGAGCTATCAGCCATACTGAGCCCAGACATCTTCGCCATCACACAGCCGCTCCTCTGGGACCAAGATAAAGAGGGAGAGAGCAAGCAAGTTCAAACAATGTTAAGGAATTTCACAATCTCAGCATGTCCTTCACGGTGTGAACAAATAGAGGAAGGAATTTCTGGATAAATTGCGTTTCCCTAACAAAATATTCATTCCAGCAAAATAATTGAAATAACCTCAACACAGTGTTATTTTTTTTATTTAATCTGTGTACTTAAAGGTAATTAAATTCAAACCAACAACATTTTCCCAGACTGTTGTGATATAAAATTCACATTACAGTCAGATACATCACGCCGTTCACCTTGAACTCATTAGCACTGCAACTATAAACTATAAACTGCATTACCGATTTTCTCTCATGAGGTGATTGCAATGGAGGAAGTGAGAGCGCAGGAGGTAGTGACGCTAATTTTGTAATTAAAACGGATGATCTGATGACCACATGCAAACTGATCTCCCCTTCTTCCACCAAAGTGATATGACGACAGAGTGGGCCATGATTGATAACGCTCGTCAATATATTTCATTTCAGGAGCCTTAGTCAAATGACAACTGGTTGTCATTGACTGAAAGCAATCTTTTTAAAAGGGGAGCCTTTGCTAAGTATCAGATGAAAATGATTCCTCTGTCTGCTTGGGTGTCACTGTCTGTGGGAGCTTTATTGATTGGGCTTGAATATATTGCACCCGCAGTAGTAACAGCTGCTAGTAATATCTCTCCTCTCCTTCTGCTCCCCTCTTCTGCTCACAGCACTTTGTGTGCCACGGCTTATTGTCAGTGATCGGATGTTGGTGCTCTCACTCTGATATTGTGTGTTTATCAAGAGTGATGTGTGACAAATGTAAAGTGAGCCTGGTTCTGACCCAAATTACAGAAGCGAACACTGCTTGTTAATGTGTCCTGAAGGCCTGGCTGTACTGGCCACCCCCCAACCATGTGCATGATTGCGTTAACTAAACCGACCATTGTCTCCCCCGCTCTATACGCTCAGTGTTATCAAGCACAAGGATGTTGGCATTGGTTGGTAAAGGTCATTTACTGTAATGAGATTTGCCACATGCAAGCATATGGCTTGATTATTGCCCTGTTCGTTAACATTTTCAGCAAAGAGACAAATAGACAGCTAAAACGGGGGCTGGTGTGGGTGGGGCGACGGCGAAACGTGTTTAGCATTTTCTCTTCAAAGAGATAGGAAGAACTTTTTTCACAACAGATCTGTCACAGAGATGATTGATCTTTCAATTTCGTAAGGAATGCGTGCCATTAGAGCCGAGGATTTAAATTATCCCATAAAAGTTGCCTGCCTTAGATTTTATACACTTAAAGGACAAACACCTCTGTCTGTCTCCTTGATAATTTCTACCACATGTTACACTCCAGTGGTTTGGGTAGGAAAGCAATTATGTTACCTCATCAAACCAGAAATGTTTTCTTATCATGGTTTCTCTTACATTACATTACGTTAGGCATCTTGGCAGGAAATCTTTGCCCACCTGAATCATTGGAAAGTGTATCTCTTTATCCTGGCATGCTACACACATTTTATTTGTTGATGTGAATGAGCTTGAAATGTATCCAATCATCGTGGTTTTTGGAATGTAAAGCACATTGTATGTGTGTGTGTTTTTATGTCTGGCCGGCTCCATGTGCGTACGTACCTATACGCAATTATCTATACAGCATCGCTGTCTGAGTGTGTACCCATATGTTTTCATGTTTACCTCTGCTTGTTACAGCAAGATGTATTCTTTTTATGTGTCTGTTTGCGTGTGTGTGCGCCTACGTGAGTGTGCAGCAGGTATTTAACAAAGGCAAGATGTTTGCTTTATTATCAACATTAACTGCGTAAACACAAAAGGCTTCAAAGTTTCATTCAATGACACTGAGGGGCTGTGGGTGGCTACATCAAAGCTCAATACCTTCCTCTCTCCCCCCATTTTAATGAGAAACAGGACTCACCAGCCTTGACTGAACCTGCCATCTGTGTGTGTCTGTTTTTTCTTGTTTGCGTGTGTGTGAATGTGAGAGCAGTTGTGTTTCTGTGTATATGTAAGCATGCACTTGTGTTGTATAAAGTGGCACCACGATGCCAGACAGAATATTTATGGAGGTTGTGTTTTATGTTTGATCTAATGGCTATAAGGCTCCCTCCAGCTCACATGGCAGGGCTTCTGATTTTGGAGGAGATTAACAGTTATAGTAAAGATGAATAGGTGATTAGTGCTATAGAAAGACCTCTAAATGTCTTGCTGCATGACAGACACTTTTTCACGAGCCATTCATTTCCTTTTGGGACTGGTGTGCAAACCCTTGATACGACCACAACAAAGACTCCATGTGTGCGCACCACCGTCTCACCTTTGTTGGAGAAATACATACACGACATGGGGGCATTTTACAAGTGCAATTAGGAGGAAAACTGAGATTGTTTTGCAGCAGCAGACTGCATATGCATTGTGCAGTGAGTCAGTCCCTTTAGCTGCTTGACTGGAATGGTCCTGTTCGGTTTGACAGATCAGAAGAGGAAAAAAAATATCTCAACACCATGAAAACCAAAGGCTTAGCACTGAGCAAATCAGCCCTTTGTCTTGTTCAATTCAAATCAAAGGATAACCAGGAATGTTTGTTTGACAACAGCATTTACAATGCATTGTTCTGAAGCCCAGAGCCTCCCAAACAAAGACAGATAGGCTTTAAACAAGTCATTTAATTAGCACCGGATCCCCAGCTTTGGCTGCGCCAACCAATTATACATTCCTGAGGCATGTGCAGGTCCTATTTCACGGGAGCGAGAGGCAGATCCTCTCCAGCCCTGTCTCTTACAGTACATCTCTCCCCTTCCATTTAAGAGAAGGTAAATAGCCCAGACAGACAGCTTCATTAGCCAGCGTCTGAAGAGCGCGGGGCCGATTGTCGCTTAAATAGTGTGCTTTTACTTCAGGCCCAGCCGGCGACCTCCGATCAATTACAGCTGACATTATTGTTTGTCGGGAGCTTTTTTCCTGGACAGAGGGAGTAAAAAACGAGATCAGGCCTGAGCTCTGGCTGGAAATGTAATCTTCCCCCTCTCTTTGGTTCTTTCGCTCCACAAACAATAAATCATTCAGTTGAAGAGATAATAAAGTGCCAAGTAGGAGCTAGTTTAATTTTTGTCAGGGGAAATCTGTCCACAACAGAGTTAAGGGTAAGGGGGCTGGCTGTTACCTCCATACCATTTTCAATGACAATGGCTTAGTTCCTTTTTTCTTATTTTCCTCTGTAGGGTTAGATGGCCACAACGGCTGAAGTCCTGTTTAGATGAAGATTAACTGCAGCATAAATCACTGTAGGTTATCATTTCTGTCATCAAAATAAATTACTGCCCTCTTTTTTTTAATCATTTTAAAACATTCAACATTCAATCTTTTTTTTCTGCGTGATTCTTTTAAGTGTCGGACCTACCGTCAGCCTTGCGGTTTGGTTCTGATGTAACAGCTTTTTAATCATGTTGTTACCAAGGGCTGTTTTAATTCATTCAATTCATCCTCTGTGATTCAGATCTTTGCTTATCCATGCGTGAACTCCCAAGCACTGCACGACATAATAGCTGAGCTGTTTATATTGGTATTAAGTGATTTGTAGTTTTAATGATGGTAAATAGGAGTTCACCTTTGCAGGTCCCTCAGGCTTACTTCAGGTAAATTACTCCAAATGTATTGTTTATGCCCTTCAGGAGCGAGGGGGGCTTGTGGGAATTCACCTCTCATCAGGTTTGAACTTCGGTATCAGAGATAAACAGAAACTGATAAATATGTTTCTGACGGTTTGCCCACCGGAATATCTACACAATATCCAAGTGATTAATGAGTCTGACTAATGTTTGTCGATTGTGTTTTTTTTTTTTGTTTTGGAAAAGAAACACAAAAATCATTGCGTATTATTACCAAGTTAAAAATTGTTCATGACAGCGTTCGGTGCTTATTTTTAATCCTTCCATTTAACAAGAGTAAATCGAGCAGATGGGAACACATTGCATATGAATGCAACGAAAACACTTAACTGTCTTGCAAAAATGCCAGATTTGTTGAATGAACCAATATCCTCCTCACCTGCCTCTTTTCAGCTACGAATAAAGGGATTTGGTGGACCCTCGTTGGTCTGTGGCACATTCCCCTACAGTGGCCTGAATGGGCCTTTATGGAAGAAACACTGCTTTAGGATGGGGTGACATGAAAGGGGCTGAACAGGCACTGAAAGCGAGACTAATACCCACTGGAGGGAACAGAGGTCCAGTGTTTCCCCACCATGCTGTCTTTCAGGTGGACACACATCACTGAAATTCATATACCATCAAGTACAAGCTTTAAGAAAGAAACTGAAAGGCAGAGGAATGTCATTTACAGAGAGTTGATGTGTATTTTTTTAAGGGTGATTCTACACTTTTTTTTCGTACTTTATTGAATTGGTGAACATCTGTCTGCTTAAGTCAATGTGTCTTTATGCATGTAGCTGTATTTGATTGAATGGGTGTAATGTATCCACCTCAAAGGCAGAATAAGTCTCTTCACTCTGGCCCTTGAGTGGCCTTGAATGGCTGATAGGTAGCCTAGACCTCTTCATGTTGTCCTACAGTAAGTACCCCCGCAATCAGGCCCTCTGTGGTGTTTTTTAATTGAGCTTAGCCTGCTGAGTAGTAATTGATTCAGTCTGAGCTACAGCAGAGGCGCTGATACAAGGTGCTGCTTGGCTTCCGCTTTTCTTTAATCTCCCCTTCTTTATATTGTTTGGGAATACTCGCCACTGAGAAACTGCATGCCATCTTTCTTATGGAAATCAATGCTTCTTTTGGAAGGAGGGGAATGACAGAGAGGAGTACTTCTCATGTCCTTTCATTTTCAACCAGTGTCCTTCTCTTTAGAGGCTTTGCCACGCAGATCTCCTTGCCCTTTGGCTACTGATGTTTTGTCAGAAAAGAGGAGTGGAGTTGTTTTGTGGATCAGCTTTCTGTAGTGCAGTATCTTTTTTCTCTCTCTTTCGTTCACACAGCTTTTTACCTTGAACCAGGCTGCCAAGAAAGAGAGAAAAAAAGGAGTGAAAAATCAACAGAGAGGCTCAATCAGATTCAATAGTGTCTATGAGGTTTTTTTTTTTGTTTTTTTTTAAAGCATTTGAGGAAAAGCATCTGAGCAGTGGAGGAAAGAGACCAAACTGTTCCCAGTCACTTTTGATCCTGCCAGTTCAAAGTCCCAATAGAGCAGAGGGGGAGGGAGGAGGGTTTGCCTTGGTTGGGGGGGGGTACAGACACCTAGCTTTGACCTTCTGTCTGCGCTCACGTCCTTTGAAAGTTGGCTTGTTTTCATTAAGCCATTCAGAAGCACAGTGCAGGGCCACAGTTTGACTAACTACTAACCCCCTATGGTATCTTTATTAGACATTCTTTACATTTTCAGACTACTAATGTCTTCAGTTTTCCCAATTAGGCGTCTGTTGCCAGACAGCAATTGAATAATTTAAAACATTTGTAAGATATCTCTGATGTTGTAATGGAATAATTTGTGTGCATATAAAAGAGAAAGAAATGAAAACCCCATTATTGTGCGAGCCGAAAGTGACTCTTTTTGGTCTCGCTCTCTTCTTCACCCTCTCTCTGGTCTGGAATATAGGCTGCTATAATTAGCCTAAAGTCATTGCCATACTGTAGTCTGATGGTACTTGTTTGTCATTAGCACATTTAACTAGTCATTTGGGTAATGGCTTTCGAGATTGCCTTTGTTTTTACAGTGATATTTTTTATATGTAAATATTGAGACAATTTCCATAATGTGCCCTTTTTATTCATCATAGAATAATTGATGCAACTTTATTGCTGTGTAAACTTTGGTCTTTGAATGACTGTGTATATAGTTATCATCCCCGTTTTCTTTATTATTATTGCAGTAGAATCTATTATTAACATATATTGTAAAACATTTATGTGTATTATGTTAACATGGAAGGATACCCAAGAAGCAATTAAGTTGAATTATTCAATTTTCTTCCTGATGGACTGCAGTGTAAAGCTTTAGTGTTATTGGACACCAATTTTAAAGGGTATCTCAGTGTTGGAAATTACTGAAATTACTGAATTAACAGCAGCAGGTTTTGAGTTTTCATTCAGAGCCTCAGAAGTTTCCCCTGTGAATATCTCACTCATAATATGCATCATTGAGTAACCAACGACCTCTTCATGTGTCTCAGGCCTGGAACTCCCCTTCATGATGATGCCACACCCCCTGATCCCAGTCAGCCTGCCCCCAGCCTCTGTCACCATGGCGATGAGCCAGATGAACCACCTCAGCACCATTGCAAACATGGCTGCTGCAGCACAGGGCCAGAGTCTGCCCTCCAGAATGGTCACCTCTGTTATAAAGGTAAATTTTAAAAAAAGAAAGCAGCCGTGTCATAATACTGGATGGTTTAAACATAACCTGCTCCTTTCTTTGATGTAGTGTCTCTGTCTACACTGGATATTTATTTTGGGTGTGTGTCTTTTGTGGCTGCTGGGGTTGCAGGAACGTGTGCCGGACAGTCCCTCCCCTGCCCCCTCCTTAGAAGAGAACCGGAGGCCAGGCAGTCACCCATCATCCCACCGCAGCAGCAGTGTGTCCAGCTCCCCAGCCCACACAGAAAGCTCCTCAGACAGGATACGTATGTCTCTTTATTACCTTCCCACGCACTTAGTCACACAGCTTAAAAGCCAAACATGCCATGCGAACTCTTGTAGTTTTGTCTGAATCGCAAAGTGTCCTTTGTAATGCTTCTCCTATTTTGATATCCTCTCTCCAGCGGCACACCACAATGGCCTGTCCATGAACCAAGCCCTGCTAGGCCTGTCCCCCAACATTCCGCCTGGACCTAAAGAGGGAGACCTGGCCCACGACATGAGCCATGAAGCAAAGAGGATGCACACTGACAAAGGTGAGTCAAGTTTCATTAAAAAAACAAAACAAAAAACAATATGGTAGAGTGGTGTAATCCACATTCAGTGTATGTGTGTTTCTTTTCTAAACTCAGCCAATGATTATGATGTAATTCTGGGAATTAAATCCACTAACAAAGATGAAGGCTCACAATTCAAGGAGAATAGAGCAGGTTTGTAAGTCTGCACTGAATATTCTGAACCAAGTTAATATCACAAAATCAAGGGAGGTGGGAGGAGCAACAGTGAAGACAAGAATCCAACAGTTAGTTAATTTGTCACCAAAGGCAGAACCGCTTTCTGAGGCCATTGTTCATCAGAGTTCATTAAAGTTAAATCAACTTAGAAGACATTTTTGTACCAATTGCAATAGAAGGCTCCAATTTCTTCACCTAAAAAAATAAGAAGAAGCTGTTGATCCAGCAGAAAACACCCTGTATGCCCAGTGTTAGACCATTAGTGTTTTGATTTTTTTTAATCAAAAGAAACATTTTAGAAAATCTTTTAAGATCTTGAACATTGATAATACAATTTGAGAAATGATAAGCCTTTGACAGGATTAGCAATCTCCCTGTTTCTTCTTCTTGTTCCCACTTTATTTCAGTTGTATATTGTATCACTTTAACAGTACTCCCAAAGTAGCTAGTCAAATCCTCTAAGAAGAAGTTTCTCAGTTAGATTTGCATTTTTTTGCAGACCAAAAGTCAAACATGCGAAAATAAGAGGTAACCTGTATCAATGCAAATATGTGTGTGTAAATGTATGTGTGTATGTGTATAAATGTTTGGATGACAGGTCACATGCATTTCGTCGGTCGGATCAGTTTCTATTTTGGAACTCCACAGAGGCAAGGTGTTACTGTGTCTACCCACCGTGGATGGTTTAACATTTACAGCTTATGTCAGCCGATGACATTTAATTTGACACCTTTTCACAAGAAAAATAAAATGATAAAGTGCATTGTTTTAAATCTTTTGCATTTTACCTACAATTCTTGAAAGGCTTTCAACAAATTTTCTCTCAGATGTTATGTTCCCATGCACCCATGACCTCTGCTGTAACAGGATACTGTTCACTGCAGTTACAGTAAACAGATGTAGATGGCCCAAAATATTCTTACATTAACAAAAAGAAGAAAAAAAGGATGTTGAAAGAGCTGGTGATTACACTGCTCAGTCCTCAAGTTCTCTAAGTAATCACAAAAACATTAAAAAAGGGTTACTGCTGATTGTTAGTGTTAGTGCTACTACTGAAACCTACAAAAATATTTTATAATATCAGATTATGCATTACTGCATTTTGCAATGCATCAGGGTTATATATATATATACCAACTTAATTCTTATATTTTAAAATATATATGGGAAATAATGAGCCCTCACATGTTAACCTCAATCACATTGTCCAGAGTAAATGTTTTATAACTAATTGTTGTGCTTATTTAATTATAGTTTTGCTGGGCATTAAAAAAAAAAAAGGAAAATGACAGAAACAGAGATCTACTAAGCTTGGCAGATTAAATACAAAATCAAGCAAATAATAGATTTTTGTATTCTCTGTTGGTTTTAGCAAAGCTGCGCTGTACTGGGTGACACAGGGTGGGGTACGGCTGATAATGATATTAAAACCACTATGGAAATCATTGGGCTGTATGTTCCCTGTTGGCAAGGCTGACGTGCAGATCAGTGTTAGCCCTTCCCTCACAGGGTGTGAAGCAGTGTATAGTAATAATTAGCACGATCATGAGCTGAATTTATGGGTCACAAACTGTCTATGCACATGTGTGAGTATTTGTGTATGTGTGTGTGTGTGTGTGTGTGTGTGTGTGTGTATGCCTGCAAGGGTGTTTGTGTGTTGAAAAAAATGATTTAGGCAAACAAACAGAGCAACACAAGCAGAGAGAAAGAATAAGGTTTAATCAAGTATCCACATACTAAATCAACTGAATGTTTCCTCGGTAGCAGAGATCTTACATCTTAACTGAAGTGCCTCCTCCATTCTCAGATAATCAACACAAATGGACTGTAATTTCTTCGCAATATTAGAGGAGAAAGCAAATGACCAGGCAATCCACACCAATTCTAGATAGTTGACCCACACACATCTACCCGCAAACACACACTGTATTATCTTTGAGATTGTCAATTCCTAATATGTCACTGGACTTGATTAGGATTCTGAGCTCTCCAGTGTGTGCACCAGAGGTCTCAGGCTGTGGAAAACATTTTTATAAAATAACCCATTAATGCAGAGGAGTGCAACTAAATTAGTTACCAATTTGCTGAGCATGAATTAATGAAGAGAGCTTCTCCCGGCTCCCACAGTTGTAATTTTCATAATAACCCCAGACCTTTATTTGGCAGGTTGTTTAGTTTTTTCGTTTGAAGGTTTTCATTAGTCTAATGAGGACTGTGCAAGGGCGAGCAGTCAGCACAATTTACATGAGGAAGCTATCATAATAAATGAGGCAATTTGAATAACATGCACAGGTTTATGCAGCGAGATAAGAGAGATTGTAGCAGCCAGATTCAGAGGTAACCAATACATTAGAACCAACTAATAACCAAAGTAATTCCAATAAAAGCTTTAAGTGAAGGGAATAAAATTAATGATAGATATATTGAACTGTAATGATATGATACATGATGCAATAGATTAATAAAATAAATGCATTGCATTGTTAAAGAGGGGAGAGGCCTCACCATCCGAAGCTTTGTTTATGGTGAGCTTTTTAATTAGGCTTGTTCATCGCATCAGTTTGTTTAGATAAATGAGATAACATTCCAATGGTTTAATGATATCTCTCCACTTGTTTGATCTTTATGATCCTGGCAGAGCATTAAATTAATCTCTTGCAATGCACTCTTAGAAGAGAGCACAGTAGGCGCAGAGGAAGGATGCAGTGCCCCGGCTCATATGGAGGCTATTTAAATAGCCAGACACCTCAGAGACAGCCACTGTAATGTCACATCACTCATATCCTATGAACATGTCTCATCTTTTTCATGTCATCTCTGGTGATGAAGGACAAAGGCTGTTTGTTGTCGTCTAAAAAAAAAAATAAAAAAGAAAAACGTTTCCAAAGTTGTGTCACCCAGTGCAGAGTAACCAGATGGTAGTTTTTTTTGGGGGGGGCTGTTGTTTGAACTTGATTATTTTTTGTCCAAAATTTTGCCTGAGAAAAAAGGGAGATTAGATGATGTGTGAGAAAAAAGGCTAGTAGAAAGCTAAGTGTTATCTCACATGTGACTAATTGAATTGCTTCAAACAGAAAGTCTGTGGCGATAGCTTCCGACAAGCCTCTGTCTCGTGAAACAGCAGGTAGCTGACAAACAAGGGGAAATTTGAAAGGTACGGAAGCCTTTGGCTGTAAACTCACTTTGGACATCAAACACTTGACATCATTTTATTTCCTTGGGGAAAAGGTGTTTGAAACACAAGCCATATGCATGTACGTTGAAGTGTAAGACTTTCTTTAAATACCATGTGGCAGTTTAAGCATTTTGCCAACAACAAATTTTACCACTTTACCTCAACTTTCCCACTGCAGTTAAGCATGCCACATCTCTTTTACACTGAGCTAAAATGCCTGACAGGAAAGTCAGAGGCTACTACAGTATGTAAACTGATTCTGTAAACCATATTTTAAAAGCGGGTGAATCACTGGTAATATGATATTGGCACTTCCCTGGTAAACGTTATATATCCTTGTTGACACAACAGGAGATGCACTCATAATGTCCTCCCAAGCACAAATGGAAGCTTGTGGTGTATTATGTCACCTAGAGGTCCATCCTTTCATACCTGCTATCAACTGAGCAATTGCTGATGCATTGAGCACCGGTGTGACCACAATGGACAAAGCTGATTTGCCACGCCTTTCCTTTGTCAGGATGCTGCCTAGATGTCCAGCTGATGTGCTTAGGGCTGGTGCACTGTGCATCGTCTCCAGCCCCAGTTTACAGTCTGAATGATGAAGAGGTGCAGGTATCAGTGTCACAGCCTATTACCATGCAGCTGCTTTGGCAAGGGCCTGTGGACGCTGTTGGGCTCAGGTAGAGAGGGAGATATAGTTTGAAAAAAGATGAAAAAGACAAAAAAGTGATTTCCAGCCTTTGTAGTCTTTGTTCTGTTCCTTCTGTGCATAAGCATTTGCAATGATAAAAAGGAAGTTAGGGGACCTTGGGTCAGGCAAAAGTTTCTGCATCAGTTTTGTGCTCTTTTTGCGGTGTAAATATTTCACTGACATTGATGGTATCTCCATACAGTATCATTAAAAGTTCGATATGTTCCGTGTAAGCTCCTTTTCTTCATCTTTCTGACTTTAATGCATGGTGTTTTGTTCAGTCCTCCCGATGTCCTTGGCGTTGCAAGCTTCAAACACATGCTGACTACCTGACTTTCCCTAAGTCAGGAGGCAAGATCATTAGCCATCACAACCCTGAAATGTGACTTGGCAGACAATAATGCTTTATGATCAAACAACTTGTCAGTGCGTCCTGTTGAAATGAAAGAGTGCAAAAAAATAATTCAATAGAGGATCAATCAAATTTCCCCAGCCCATGTGAGCGAGATTGCTGATGGTGCAGAGAGGGGCTATTCCTCGAGGACATGGGAGTTCATTTGGATATTTGTTCTCCCCCTCATGAATGTTCCATTGCGTGACACCATCTCCTGCTAATCACATTTCACTGAAAAGGGGGGATGCTTTTAGGGACGTTGAAAAGAGAGAGGTTCTTTTTAATCTTTGAAATGCCTCAAAAGTGACAGAATGCTTTCTCCTGCCAAGACGTGAGCCTCGGATGGGGAGATAAATATGCTGTGGTCAGCTAAGTGTATCTAGTGAGCAGAGAGGCAAATTTAATAATGCATTATCATTCACTGGCGAAGGTGAAATCTCCCTGTCCATCAGAAGGCTGAGGCCTGTTTCATGTTACCCTTCACTGCAAATGAACAAGTGCTTTACTCAGCCATACCAGAGATGCACAGTAGGCACCAGTGCTCTACTATATATGCTACTCTGGACTATCAGGAAACAGGTCTGTAATCAAAGCAATCATCTTTTGGTCTTGACTGGAGACATTAACGATCACAGTCCTTATTCCTGATAAAACTGTTTTGAACAATAACCTTCTTTTTTGTTTTTTTCTTTTTGTTTTTTTTTCTCTCCCTGAGAACACAAGGTGTGCTTTACATATCTGAGCATCTGCTATTATGCAGATTATGGGAACATATTTACCCGAATGCCCTTGGACAACAGCATTAAACAATTATGAAGATTATGTACAATGCAGAAAATTTGCGATTCAAAACAATTCATATCTTAGCAGTGGCAACTGTTGCAGACAGATAAGGTTGACCCTGAGTGTGTATTTCTGTACTTTTGGAGACATTCTGTGGGGTTGTTTGTATAATTTAATATTTACATGTAAACAGTAATTAAGTGATGCTACCGACATGCCAGGGCCAGGCTCTGCCAAGGTAAACACCAGCCCTGGTAGTTTGCCACAGTCCATCATGTTTACAGACTTGCAGAGCCGAGTGCTGTTTGTGTGCTCTTCCTTGGCAAAGCCCATAAAACACAACCAATTGGATGCCGAGTGTTGAACACAGTCACTCTTATCGTCTGGCAGTCTGCTCACTGACTTGAGGACATTGTGAGTCAAACCTTTAAATTTTCACTCTGCGATAATTACGCTGCTATACTTGAGCTTTTATATCCTTTCACTGAGAAAGTAAATCATTCCTAATAAAGAGAGGAAGAATAGGGGGTGGAGGGAAAAGTGCTTGAGGACTAATTCTCTTCACTCCCTCCCTCTCCGCTCTCTATTCTGCTTTTTGAAAGCCTTTCCCTGAGTATTCCAGTCACCTTGACTTTGCAGCTGCAGCCTTATAGTCTGTTGCTTATCCTGCCTAACCCTAGCTTGTCAATTAGGTGTTTAAAAATTAATCTCTTTAACTGGAAATACCATGCCAGCTTTCTTCCGTCTGTAAATGAAGTGTTATTAATTCACACAGCGCAAAGCCAGTGTTATGAATAATGTTATCAAAACAGATTTCCACACGTTTAACACGTTGCTCCTATTAAAACCCCTTAAGTATTTTTATAACTGTGAAACCAGGACTACTAATGGATTTGCATCCATTTTTGAGCTTCTACACCAAGCAGCCATGGAGCAAGTGCTCCTAAGCCAGGCCTTTTAAAGTTTACATTTCCCATTTCCTCTTTTGTTCTTTCATCTTCATTTAAAAGCAGCTCAGTATATCCAGTCTGGATTAGCGCCAGCCATCGTCGACGCTCGTTCAGCAGTAACAGAACAGCAGAGCCTCTCCCTGTAGGATTGCAATGCCAGGCAATGACACCAGAGTGTCTCCCTGCCACCCCCCCTCCCAAATCCAGCGAAGCTCTGATCTAACAGAAGGCTATCTGGCCAACCACACCAAGGTAATACTTGTTCCATTAAAACCTGGTGATTACGGGGGATTTCCTCTCTGTTTGTTTGTTTGAATTCTTAATTATCAATATGTAATTGGCGCGTGTATTGTGATGTTGGGTGCATATTCGGTGGCATATTTTACTGGAATGCACATTGCTATCGGGTAGAAACAGGACTCCCCAGTCACTGTCTAAGTTAAGCTGCATGAGAAGTTGCTCTAATGAATTAATAAATGCTAAACAAAGGAGAACTAAACAAAGAGTGAGAAATAAATGGCTTGATGATTAGTGGGTCAGAGAGATTAGTGGAGTATACAGTACAAATGATCCCCTTCTGAAATGGGAATGATTCAGGCAAAATACCCAATCAATACTTGAGGCCAATTTAATCTCTGGGATTCTTCTGTCAATAAATGGACGTGGTCAATGGAAGTCAATATGCAAAGACAATCTAAACACCTTCAAAGTGCCTCACTATAATGTCCTTCTCCAAGTATTATCTTCTTGACAGTTTGGGCTCACAGTCAATAGGTGAATTACAGAAATCTATTCAAGTCTGCCTGGCTGTCGTTTCCTCTTTTGAGCCACAAGTATTTTTTAGCCTCCACCCCAAGCCTTGCCCTCCTGGTTTATCTCAAAACTAAAGTCATGCATTTAGCGCTGTGATCTCTAACCTTAAACCACCTTGGCTCATTCTGTTTTGACCACTCTTAACTGTGACCGTCTCTCTACAAAATGCCATTTTGTCTCCACTACTGTTCACTTTAAGAGCTCATTTGAAGGTGTGCGCTGGCAGAAACAAAAGTCCTGTGTGCTTTTATGCAGTCATCACAGTCAGCCAAGCCTGTAATCCTCAGAGGTCCGATAATGACATAGCCCCTGCATTTATTACATGGAGGAGAGGAGAGAGGGAAAACGCTGACTTTGAACAAATGAACACTCTGACCTTTATGCAATAAATATGACATGGGCCGCATAAAAAGACAAGATATCTTCCTCCTGAATGGAAGTCAACATGGATTCTGCTCCCTTGCCTCTTGCTCTCTCTGTTTCCATTTCTCTTTCTCTCTCTCTCACTGTTTTTTTCTCCATCTTTTTCCAGCTAACAGTTGAACAAATGATCAAATCTGTTTTAATTGTTTGCACCATAATATTGTAATCTATGCTCCAAATGGACAATTTGTAGTTTATAATTACCAGCCACGACAGCGGGGCTAGTATTGTTTTCACCTAGTGAGTTTGTGTGTGCCATCATGGCAAAATATGGTCCTGGAGACACCCACTGTAGCGGGAACTACCACAGAGGTGGTTTTGAGTACTTCATATGTCAGTCTGTCTTTGTTACCATGATAGCATCACAAACGTGCAACATACACTCATGAAACTTTTCAGGTTTCTGGTTAAATCAAAATGAAGGTGTATGGGTGAGGTCTGACCCATGCATGTGTAAAGAGTTTCTGAGCATCTTCATCAGGTGTGTTTTCAGTGATCTAAAACACAGTTTGCGTGTGGACAAAAGGCCAAAATGGGTAATATTTAATGTAAATAATAATGTGTGTGGACTAGGCCTTACATTTAATCACATCAAAAATAGGCCTTATCCATGCCAAGAAAAGGACAGTTTTAACAGAGAGAATCAACCTTTCACTGTGTCTTTTGTAATCTCAGTGTGATCCCAATTGAGCATTGCGATTGTCTTTTTTTGTCACCTCAGACCGCCTCTCTGACAGTAAAGGATTTATGGTTATTTCCTCTATGCAGCCTGTCCATCTGTGGCTCTATCTTCATATGGCCTTGAGAATACGATTCAATTTATTAAGGCAAAGCAATGGACTCATTACTTTAAAAAGGTGGCAAGAGAGAGAGAGTGAGAGAGTGGGAGAAGTGACACACTGAATTGGTTATTAATGGAAAGGCACAGCCATAGGGCAGTTGAAATTTAATGATATCCTACAAGAAAATATGAGGGTGTCACTCTCCAAAAAGTCATGCTAAATGTCAACATTTTAAGGTCCCGGCGCTAATTTTATGCCTGTGCACAGTAATGTTTTGGAGAGCATTTAGGAAACACGGCCCAGTGGCCAGCCTGATTATCCCGCTCACCTTCTCTCCTCTCTCCAAATGGGTTTGTGCAGCAAGCGATTTCATCTCTAAGTGAAGGGAACATTAGGGAGGGGAGAAAGAGAGAGCGATAGAGGAAAACACGCGGTTTGATTTTCATGCTGTGATAAGAGAGTGGGAGCCAAATGTTACCTGTTAATCTAGCCCAAACCGACCGGGGCTCTTGACTTTGTCCCCCAGCAGGGATGGGGCAAACACTCATTTTCCTCTCTCCGTGATGAAAAGGAAATTAGCTTAAATGTGATGAGGGCACATTAGTGTGTGTGTAGTGCATGTGTGTAATGAGTGTGTATGTGTTTGAAGGTTTTTGTTTGCATACATCTGTGTGTGTGTGTGTTTTCTCTCTCTTCACAGTTTATACAGTACATTACACACACATATGCACAACATATGCAAGTGATAGTCACTCTAAAGGAATTTGTCTTGTATGGATCATCACACATATTCATGCAGTATGTCCAGCAGGTTTTCCTGTAAGTCAATCTTACTCTCCAGTAGTTTGATTATATACTACTGTGTACAATTTTTCTGTCTAGGCATTGTGAATAATTTCAACCTTGGCTAACACTTGGAAAGCTGCTTTCACAACTGTGCAGAGATTTCAATTTAAAAAAGAGAGACATAAAATAAAATATCCAGTTAGCCTATTACATATTGTAGTACCAGTTTAAAACTTTCAGACAGTTAAAGCTCAATTTATTTAGCCTGAAAGACCCTACAGAGTGCAGACATCATTTGCAAGATAAGCCAGTCTCATGTTTTTTTTAAAGTGCTCAAATTGCATGCAACTACTTTTTTGCCCAGCTCTGCATGGCTGCATTTGTACTAGAAGACAGATATTTCCCTTGACAAGATTTTCCAAATCCAGCAGTTTAAGTGCAGGTGGAATAATGCTGTGTTAGCTGCTAATGGCTGTCCGAGAGGTCATAACTACTCCATTTGAAGGAGGCTGGTTTCTCCGCAGCCCTGGCAGGTCAAATCAAATGTAATTGTGCAGTGAAAAGCAGTGCCTTGCTTTGTGTTTGCCGTGCTGACAACCTCCAGGTTTAGCATTCAGTTCTCCTGCTGGGAGGAACACAGGTTTGCAAGGACAAAGGCTTCACCTGTCAATATATCACACTGACTGGCCGGCCAAATGTACCTCTGCACTCTCTCTCTCTTTCCCTCTCTCGCCTATCTCTCTTCCTCTCTGTCAGTCTTTCATTCTCTACACACCCATTCTATTCGACCCTCCTCTTCCTGAGTCTCTGCCTCACCTATCTATCCATCCATCTTCTGTCTTTAACCATCTATCTCTTGGTCCTGGCATCCTTCTTGTCCTCTTTCTCTCTTTCTTTTTGTGTGCCTTTCTGCATCTTCCTCTCCTCCCGCTCACGGTGCCTTCGTGTGAGGATTCTGCTGAAATGTCCTGAGGGACCCAGTTTCAAACACAGGAACCAGAAACATATGGCACATTTTCAACTCCCAAGGTCAATTACAGCTATTTATCCAGAGATTGCAGCTAAATTTCCCAAGGTTTCTTCTAGATTTACCACAGATTGCAATGTGTGTCTGTCACATTTTAAATCAGGCCAGTTTCCTCTCCTTCTCTCCACTCCCTGCAACTTCCCATCAAATATTTCAAAGGCTTTCAAGTGGGTTTTAGACATATTTTATCTCTAGTTATCATGTGCCCCATCTTTTTTGCCTTAGCTTTGCTTGGTCCAAGTGCTGCTTGCAACACAAATCTAATAACATGTACATTGGAGATAAGCCCAGATCCCTCCAAGTGATATTTTTTACATTCATAGTTTGTCAAGTCAATTCCTGGGCCCCTGTTTTAGCAGCACAACACATGAGGGGTGAGAAAATTAACTGGATAGGTGATTCATCATTGCTAGCACACTGTCAAGGACTCCCTCTGCAGCTATTGAGAGCAGGGTGGAGGAGGACGGAGAGAGGAGGGGGGCGTTGTTTTAAATTATGGCATTTCATTCAGAATGCATTGTATTTACAGCGTCCCATTTTTATTTGTGGCTCCTATTATCCGCCGAAACAGTTGTGCATGAAATGTTATTTGTGACAGGGGTGACCTGCGAGTGTTTTTCCACACAGTATTTCATAGTCTGGGCCTTAACTGTACCTTTACCGTACGGTAAGCACAAGAGGCTGTCACAGCTGCTGTTGGCAGCCTTGCTAGTGGAGAAATATCACCTGGAAACAGAGTACTCCATTCCACCAGCCCCCATCACTCCAACGCCTGTCGCTGTAATTAAGTTGAAGTCAATGATTCTGAAGCGATGGTGAGAAATAAACATGAAAACACATGCCAGCATTTGCAGCCAGGCACCGGGAAAAATAGGGGTGGGGTGGTGAGGGCAATAACATTAGAAGCACAGAAACTACAGATCTCGATCATGTTCGCTGGAATTTACATTTGACTTTCATTAAGCCAGTTTTGATTATATTGATTGAATTAGTCACTAATTAGCTTCCCATTTCTTTTTTTTTTTTTTTTGAAAATGCCGCTATTTATGCATAGCTCCTGGTGGAAATGTTATCTGACAAGAGGTGCTGTTCAGTAGTTGGAGTCTGTCGAACAAAACACGCTGTTTGCTTTTCCCAGAGCATGACAGGTTGTTTCCCCTGCAACAAAGCCATCAAATATTCTGTGTGATCCAGCATTGTGTTGGAGGGGAGGCCTGCTGAGTGGGAAGCCGGAGTTTGTTAAAGCAATGATTTTCTGATTAATGCCAACACTAAATAAGGGACAAAGTGCCTACAGTACAAATCAATTACAAAGCTACAACAGCAGACCTTTCCCCGAGGTCTACTAACGTCTCTAGTTGTTATTGTGATTTTATTGGAGGTGGGTGATGCATGCATATAATGCATGCAATACATCTATATCAACCTGAGCTGGAGCCAACTGTAATGCTTTTGATCTTTGATTAGTTATTTTATTGAGATAAAATGGGACTTTCATGTTATGCCAATGTATAAGGAGTGCATTTTATACCTTCCACCCAGACGCCCACCTCAAAATGCAGACAGGACTGCACCAAACAAAACAAATTACCACAGGAGTGGCTTCTTAAAAGTAGGCAATTCATTATTTTTATGAAGTCAAATTATAAACAAATTTTAATCCATTAGGCAACCATCCATTCTAATTAATCAACAGGAGTGAACTCCATCTGAAAAAGGAGAAAGGTTGTTTACTCTCTCCACGGACCAGCGGTGCATATTTCACCATCTCAGAAAAAAAAAAAAACGTTCTCCAAATTACAAACCTAAACTGTGAATCCTAACACTCGACTTTTGGCGCAGAGATGTTTCCAGGGCATTTGCAGATGCTTGAAATAATCTCCAATGTTTTTGCTCAATCTGCTCTGAGGATGGGTGAAATAAATACTTTAAACTAATTAATGTAAGACCAGCTGTTCCCAGCACTTGGCTGGCGTTGGTGAATATTGATGGGAGGGAGAGGCAGGGCTGTTCGGCTCCACTCGCTGTTTGTACAAGATTCAGCCTGCCACATAAACAGATATGAATACTGGATGAGAGCAGAGAGGTGCTGTGCACAACACAGCCAGGGTTCCACATTACAAATAAAACTTTTCCCCCTTTCATTAAATTAACAATTAAACAGCTGATGGTGCAGACTCCTGTGGAGACCCTCTTAGACTGGATGTGTTTAATAAACTGTCTCCCTGCAAGATGGTAGCACTTACAAATTGTTGGCTTGATGAAAGCTCACTGGACAAAAACATGTGTCAGATCTGATGGGGCAACAAACGGCAGTGGCTGACATACTGTTTTAGTTTGACCAGGCTGTATCTGTGTCTGCCGGTTTGCCTCCTGCTTTCTCTCCCTCCCTCTTCTGCTCCTCTTTCCTCCTCTGAGGCCTTGTGAAGAGGCTGGACAACAGATGGCAGGGCCCTACCCCTCTGCCGGTGATGAATGGAGTATGATGTCATCTTAGGTTTGACAGGCACCCGTGCGTGCGTACACAAAGGAAGCCCGAGCCTCTGGGGTTGAACTGCAGGCCTGCATCTGATTTTGGAGTCCACATGACATCTCTTAAATGGGAGAAGCTGGATTTATGTCCTGGTTGATATTGTTTAACTCTACACTTAGGCCTTGAGAAGAAGCAATACAAAGGAATCTCCAAAGGGCTAGTCCACTATATTTCTAAGGAGAGGGGAGAGCTGGGATTGGCTGCTGGAGATCAATACTGACCAGTTGTTGCTACTGTCAATTCAAGTCAGAGTCAGTTTATGTCAGCATGGCCAAAAGCTGCTCATGTATTCTACTACTTAGCTAGTTTTCCAGTTGCACAAATAGTAGTTTTCATGAATTATAAATCAACTCTCAGGGCTACTATTTTTCTTTGCAGAGGACCACCCATTGTGCACCCCAACAGCAAGAGATAGCTATGAGAGGTTGTCGCTGGCTGGACAGGCTCTACCTCCTGGCTTCCCCTCACCATTTCTCTTCCCCGATGGCCTGTCGTCAATAGAGACTCTCCTCACCAACATACAGGTATTGTCAACTGACTTGTGCCAACATAACAAGGCAGTGTTCTCACATTTTTACAGCAGAGAAGCTTTACACTGACCCTCAACCTCATGTAGGCAAGCCTCTATCTTGCCAAACTAAAGAAGGTCTGGAAAAATTCACATACATTGAAGTTCATTTTTGACCTTGGAAATGGTACTTTGTCAAAAAATATCTTAACTCAATGTCAACTTTCTAGCTGTTCAGCTGCTGTTGTTGTTGGCTGTTGTACAAACTTCACTGAAAAAGACTGTGAGATATGGTTGAAAGCTCTATTATGTGGGTTAAAGTCATTGTCACGATGTATGCTCTTTAAGAGCTCATTTTTTGTAAGAAAATTCTCCTTCCTTGATACAAAGCAAGGACCACAGATATACTCAGTTTGTAAATCTACATACCTTAACAATACCCATCTACTCTGACTGCCATTAAGGCTGCAGCTCAAACACCCTCAGTCAGAAAGATGAATGTACTAGCCTTCTGTCTGAGTGTAATGATGTGTGTACACTGCTGCCCTTCTCATTGCACTTGTACCGTTGGCATCAGAGTCCTGCTTCTCCTTTGGCTCCGCGTGGTAATTAGAAAGCCACAAGTAAACCCGTCGCAAGCTCCCACCACTCCACTAAGTCATTTTTGATAATGATCTTCACATTGAATATTTATATACAAATCAACAAAATGAAACCAAGCAGAAAATTAAGATAAAGCAACTTAGAATAAATTGGGGTCAGAAGAATCAACAATTAGTAAGATATAGCCCAGTGCATTTGATATAATTGCGTGTGGATGGGGAATAATTGTGATGAAAATGGCCACGTTACTGTACACATGAGAATGCAGTATCTTTCAGTTAAGGACTGTCAGGAGTATATTTGGAATGGCAGTAATGTAATTGATACATGATGAGATACTTGTCATTCATATTATTCATTCCTGCTGTGCTCTGTGTGGAGCTTGAAAATGTGCCACAGAGACTGATACTGTGTTTTTATAACAATCCTGTTACAGTTGTCAGCTGTGGAGCGAAGAGAGCAGTATGACACATAAAAATATAAAGAGTTAAAATGGAGTGTGAAGAAGCTGACTTCATGCATATAAACTTTTTAGCCTCTACTTAACGGACTGGAGCTTTGTTCAAAAGATACTTTATCTCAAGTTTTAATTTGAAGGCACTGATCTGTGTTTCTTTCTTGAATTTTCTCCTCCACATCTCCCAATCAAGCAAACTTATTTTAGCTTTGGTTCCCATAGCTCCAGCATATTAAGTCTATCTCCACTTGTATTTCACAGCTTTGACCAAAAGGGGTCAGACATATCCACTCTCATTTTATAGCTATGATTATTTATTACTTATTGTATATTATATACTACTTATTATTATTACAAAAAGTCTGATTGATCTGTGCTCATGTTTCTAGATCTTATACGAGCTGTGGAGCAGCTAAAAAATAATGACATCTTCACAGATAAAAGGACCAGTAAAGCTGGTAGTACACCTGAAAGGAATCATGTAGCAGCAGTCAGCTTTTGGCCTTCTGTTCTGCTTCACTACTGTGGGCACTACAAAGCACTGCTGTGACATACTTTCAGTGTGGTTTGCTGTCACTTCATCTTGAAACCCTTAAATAGCCCACATCACTCTCTCTCCCTGCTCCCCGCTTTCCCATTTTGAGTATATGTCTTTGTGTATATATTCTTGTGTGTGTGTGTGGGTGCAGGGCCTGCTCAAAGTGGCAATTGACAACGCACGGGCTCAGGAGAAGCAGGTGCAGCTGGAGAAGACGGAGCTGAAGATGGAGCTGTTCAGAGAGAGGGAGCTCAGGGAGACCCTGGAGAAGCAGCTCGCCATGGAGCAGAAGAACAGAGGTACTGCCTGATAACTGCCTGGCACTGAATCCTCCCTGTCAGCCGTGTGTGTGTGTGTGTGTGTGTGTGTGTGTGTGTGTGTGTGTGTGTACATGTGTATTTTTGCAGCAGTTCAGACTTCAAAGGCCTTTGCACATGTAGATGTGATAGTTCTTGAATGCACATACACAGTTCTGCATGTTCCAGCATGTTTAATGTTTCTTATTCAGACACTGCTGAAAGTCACTGTGTATTTCTTTGGTCGCACTCACAATGATCTGCTTAGCACCAGTTTTCTTGCTAATAGTCAGTTAACATAATTGGAAATACACATTAACTTAGAGAAATTCACACTCTGTCTCATGTTAAATGCATCAGCTTCATATGCTAAATGTGCCGTTTATGTTTAATGAGAGAAATTCATGAAAAATATCCCAATAAATTTTTCAATTTGCTTTAATTCCCTCCAGCAGTTTCCTCAGCCCCAGTCAGTATTTGCTAAGAGTTTCTTTTATAGGGGAGATCTTTATATATTATAAAATATTTAGGTTTAATTGATTCGGCTGTTTCTGTAAGTTTTTTTTTTTTTTTTTTTTTTTTTTTTTTTTTTTTTCGTGCTCCTCTTTCCCCCCCAGAATAATCCGATTTTGTCTAAATACCTCTCCTCTAATTTGCCCCAGAAGTCATTTATTGTAACTACGGTCTTTCCCAA
>JBBMJY010000007.1:6670734-6686364 GCA_037833715.1 Toxotes lorentzi | reverse complement strand
TTTCTCAGCCCCAGGCGGGGTTTTTTAAGGGTTTTTTTTGTGGGGGGGGGTTTTTGGTGTTGGGAAAGATTTGGGTTTGGTTGGTTTGGGTGTTTTTGTGGGTTTTTTTTTTTTTTTTTTTTTTTTTTTTTTTTTTTAATGATCATCTTTCCCCACTAGAATAATCCGATTTTGTCTAAATAACTCTCCTCTAATTTGCCCCAGAAGTCATTTATTGTAACTACGGTCTTTCCCAATCTTAGCAATCATTCAGAAGCGTCTCAAGAAGGAGAAGAAGGCCAAGAGGAAACTCCAAGAAGCTCTGGAGTACGAATCCAAGAGGAGAGAGCAGGCAGAGCAGAGTCTGAAGCAGCCCTCGCCCTCTGACAGCATGCGGTCACTCAACGGTCAGAAGCTCCACAGTGAGACACTATTACTATACGTTTCCCTTCCAAGGCTTTCACTTAATTTATTGGCTTTTAATGGGACAAAGGAGAACAAAACAGCAAATGTGTCAGTCCAGAATGTGACATATGAGTTTTCAGGAGATAAATGTTTCCTTGAGGAAATATTGAGATGCCTCAGATAACTTTATACTCAAAAACAGAATTGTTTTTAAACAATGCTAAAACAATAGCTCACATCTTTAACTATATCTTATTATTTACTTTAGATTTATAGCAGCAATAAGTACAACAATGCTGTTTTGGTCAAATGATGCTGTGTGTTGTGTTCTTGATTAATTTATTAATCATTTAGTCTGTGCAATGTCAAAAAATGGTAAAAGACCCCAAGGTGATGTCTTTTTTTGTCTCTCCAAGAGTCCCAAGTCTGAAGATACTCTACTTAAAATGATAATAAACAGAGAAAAACAGCAAATCTTTACATTTGAGAGGAATGAACCCGAGGATCATCGGCATATTTACAATTAACTGATTATCAAAATAGTTGGCAATTAATTATTTTCACTTCTAATCCACTAAATGGTTAATTAGCTAATTGTTTCAGCTGTAATGTGCACAGTGCACTGTGAGTACTGTATGCTCTGTGCACATTGACATCATACTGTCATGTGCAGAGTGTAGTCATGTAATTCATACTTACAAGACTTTTCAGTTATGGCTAGAAGTAGAAAATAACTAACAACATTTACTCAAGTACTGAAACTAAATGCAGTTATTGTTCATTACTTTAACCTGACACCTCCGCTTACTTGTGTGCAGAGTTCAGGACTTGCATAGAAAACAAGATGAGCTCATAATTGTCAGTGGTATACTTTGGACCAGCCAGTGTGTCAGGCAAGAACGCTTTGCCTTCATAAAATCTAAATCTACATGTGCATCTACTACATTTAATGCAGAGATGTTTCAGCTTCAGTCTGCCACAAGCAGCAGACAGGACAGTACGGATTTACAAAATCAAAATATGACTATGAATATTTAGTGCCAGTCTGATTTTACCTTTAACACTTTTTACTCCCAATTTATATGTACTTTTATGAAGGCAAACAATTGCATACAAGGTCATACTTTTAATGGATAATTATTCTAAAGTGTAACATCAAGGATTTCACCTTTTTTTTTTTCACCACTGATAATAATCGCTCAGTTCATCCACGTGCACACATGCGGAGAAGATATAGCTCGAAGGCTAAGCCTCTTGTTTTGAATGAACGATGCTGTGAAACTGGCATTGTGATAGGTGGATGTCAGGGATGTTTAACGGCGGTGATCCCTCTCTTCTCTCAGACTCTCTGACCCCTGAGATGGAGAGTGACCGCAGCAGTGGAAGAACAGATGCTGAAAGGACAATACAAGGTACAGGGGCTCAGATGAGACAATAAATCTCTCTCTCTTTCTCTGGCTCTCACTCTTGCTCTCTTTCTCTCTGCCCCGCTCGCTCTCCCTCTCTTTCACACACACACACACACACACACACACACACACAGAGCTTCAGTTTATGAACATTAGTGTTTCTGTGCCTGCTGTTCAGGCATACAGCTCACCATCTGGGCCACAGCACTGGGTCAAGATCATTGGTTTTCTCTAGGAATAATATTGTTCTTTTGCTTGACTTTTAGTGGCTGTGATCCTTTTAGGAAACAGATCTTTTTTAGAAGAAACAAAACAAAACATAACTCAATACAATAAGTAAAACAGTACAACAACTGAGCTAGAAGGATGTACAGAAAGAATGAAAGAAGTGGTTTGTTTACAGCTCAGGAAGCATTAATGAGTCATAAAAACCACAAAAAGCAGTGGAATACCCCCTTTGACAGTAATAAATGGGGCAAATCAATCCATTTTATGAATAAGCCTTGTACATTTTTAATGGTTTGTTTGTTTGTTAGCCTTGGGGGTGCACTATGTGTTTGGGGAAGGGCGCTCTAGTGATAACCTCTGTAGACTGTCTGCTATCTGTGTTTACCCAGATACAAGACACCTTGCAGAGGTTGGATATCCTCATTATTACTTGAACGTCTTCCTTTAATACGCCTCAGCTGCGTGTGCTCAGAACCGCCCTTATCAGTGGGAGAGGTCCCAATTTATCTGGGAAAATGCTCCATGTAATTTGCTGTGAAAAGTGGAAAATATTCATCTTTGTATGCAAGAATAAGTTAGGTCCCTTTAATTCTTTAATGTTTGATTAGTCTACTTGAACTGATATTTTGTGAAAGGGCAAAAAGAAAGAAAATGTACTAAGTGAAACGATGACTCCTCCCTAATTAAATGTCATTCAGTCACTGCAGGGATCTGAAACAGTTTGATGTCCAAAAAAAGGAAATCCATATGTCATCATTTAAATACAAAGATGACTTCCAGATACAGCATAATTATAGCCCCCTATTTCATACCAAATTAGTATATTTAGCCACTTTTAATTTCTAACATTTTGCACTTATATGAAGAGCTGACTCTTTGTAGTGTAATTGTATGAAATTAAATGTGTTAAAGCTTTACACTTATAATAACAGTGGTCATTGTCCTGCTTAAATGTATAGTGTAGGTTGAATTGAAGCAGAATTTATTTCCCCCCCTTTTTTAAATTGTTTTTTTTTTTTTTTAATCTGCTCTCTGCTTGGAAGAATATGATGCAGCCACAGAACATATCATTTTTGCGGTCTTTCAATCACTCTGATCATTGCCTTGAAGAGCGGAATGAAGAGCGGAATGAAGGAGGAAACTGAATAACAGGCTGCACTTTGTGTTTTTGTTCAATTAGAGAAGCATTTGTCTGCCACCCATGTCTCCTCTGCTGTACTCTGCAAGCCTCGCTGTATAATTAACCTCAAATGGCAAAAAATGATGTTGATAAATTACACAAGCAGAAGGGGAAAAAACAAGCCTATCACTCGCATGAAAGCCGAGAGAAATGTGTGGGTATATTCTCAACTCCAAACTCAGGGAGGCGAATGGAGAGAGAGGGAAAAAAATATAATGAGGGCATAATTTTAGAGAACTAATTATTTCTATTTGTCTTTTGTCACACTTCTCTAATTCTGCGATATTAACACAGTCTGTGTTTATTAATTGCTTTTACAGTGTTTTGAATCGGGTCCAAGAGGGAACATGGCTCTTTTCACAGGCAGGCAAGCTACTGGGACTGTACCTCGCCAGTACTGCCTGGCAACGGTGCACATGCGAATATCTTCCCCCAGTATCTTCTCTGGTTCCCTGCCGCTTCCCACTCGATGTGTTCGGCAAGTTTACACGACCCTGTGCACAGAGATAAAGTTCTTTGTTGCAAGATTAAACATCAAAACAGTTAAAGTGAAATTAAAATTAAATGAATGAATGTCACTGAAGCAAAAAAGACTGTAATTAATGGATCCCTTAATTGTCTTCATAAAATATTTGCATGGGCATAATTTGCATAATTTACATGTATTAATTAATCTTTCAAAGGAATTTTATGCTGAGAGAAGCCAAAAATTCCCTTTGTTTTATTTAGCATCTAATGAAATATTTATTCTCTTTAATGAACTTTTCATCTTGATTTGAATATAAAAATACTAAAGTTTTAACATATTTTAATGAGAGTCTTTCATAAAACAGTGTGTCAAGACGTCACAATTTTTTCTATTTGTTTATATGAAGCAGATGTTTCCACATTTGCACTAATGTTGCGCGCTTTGAAAAGGGATTTGAATCAGTGAGATTTGCTTATCAAGCCCCCTCTCTTACTCCCTATCTTTCATGATAATTTTATCTACTAGAAGTAAAATGCTGCGATATCTAACATCCTCCTGACAACGTATTAAATGTCATCATCCGTCAAATAATCAAATCATCTTAGTTTTCATTAGCACCCCCTATAAACTGCTCCAACTGTGAAGCTGGGGATGGGCAGGCAGGCAGACTGTGAGGTGAGCATGTGATGTTTCAAGTTGCGTATCCTGGCCCGCACTCTTAGCACTCCACACCACCTTGGCTTTTCCTCTCCTATGCCGCTGCATTCATGCTGTAATGACTTTTACACAGAACTCGGTAGTTGTTGCTTGAATAGAGGCAGCCAGAGTGCAATGCCTTTGAGACCTACGGCAGTGCTGGGTAATTAGCCTGTGTGTTTGTACACCCCCACCCCTCCTCCCCAACACACACGTATCGTATACACACGAAAAAAAACACACACACAACAAGCCTTTGTTGTCTCCGCTCTCTGTGCACAATGCATAAAACACAGGCTAAAAGGGAGAAGATGACTAATTGATAAAATATTGATGATGTAATGAGTATGGCTTATAAATTGAACAAAAACAAGTTTAAATCCTGACTGATAAAATAAGAAAATTAATTTAATTATAGAAAATAAGCCTAATGCTTCGATGTGTTACCCAGCAGAGGCAAGCGTAGTCTCCGACTGTAATCAGGTGTCGCCATATCTCTGAAGAATAGGACTCAGACGTCTTCTCTGATGTCCTGTGCGGCTTGTGTCATGTCCAACAACTTGTGCTGCTAAATGTCTTTGTGTGCGTTTCTCTTTAACATTGAATTATTTAGGCGCACTGCCATAGAGAGGTGTGCTTCTTAAAGGCATTACTGTAGCATTCTCCGGCAGAGGAAATGTGAAGGTAATAAACGTCAAACATGCTCCTGAGCTGTGCCTAACAGATGCTTTTACCAGCTCAGCGTCGGAGCAGCGCTGCTCGCTCAGGCGAACACTCAGACAAGAGTGTTCGCTGGAAATGGACAAAGCTCGTTAGATTGGAGGTGTCTGGAGATAACATAGCAGAGGAATGTCTGCTGTTTTCAATAAACACTATTTCCATGCAGGAAATGTCACTTAGAGAGCGCTTTACATCATGAGTGCAGTAATATGTTCAAACAAGCGTATCAGTAGAGATGTCTTGAACACATGCGGCACACAGATCTGATGCCTTGGGTGTGGTTATCATAGCTGCTTTTACAGTGCGTGCTTTGTTAGTAATAACACACGTATGTAACAGTGTAATTATATTTGTATGTCCTAACTGATGGACTGTATATGGTGTTAAATATGATGGTAAAACTGCTGTGAACTAACATATTAAATGATATAGTTCGTACACGATTGTTTCTTATATGTGTTGCTAGTAGGACAGAAAATTAGTGTACATGATATTTAATAAAATTTGTCATGGTCGCTAACTTTATCTTATCCTTAAATTGGTTTATGAATCCATAGTAACGCTGCTGAAACTGAAAGGCTAGAGGGCAACATTTCAAAGTTACGTCTCATCAACAATCACATCCTGAATAGTACATTTGCGTCAGCAGGATGTTAGCTGTTGGCTAATCCTTGGCTCCTGTGTGTCCTCTGTTGCAGATGGAAGACTGTTCCTGAAAACCACAGTGATGTACTGATAAGGCCGTGAGGAGCTGGAGGAAATAAAAAATTCAGAAAAAAGGAAAAAAAAAAGAAAGTAAGAAAGAAAAGAAAAGAAAACCATGAAGATTCTCAAGAGCCCTTTTCCAGGCTGATTTAGTAGTGGAAAGAAGTCAAGCTGCTTGTAGGAGTTCAATGGAAATGCTGTGTTCACCCAAACGCTGGAGGAAGTTGTGTCTGAATGTAGAATAAGAAGTCTTTTTTTCATCACAGAGGCCAACATGAAAGAGTTTGACAAAGCAGGTTTTGGCATAACGGGTTGGCCAATGTGAAGGATAAACATATATATTGAGCACAGTAAAAATGTACCCATGGTACACTGTTGGTAATAACTCATAAATTCACAGCACTGAAGATTTTTATACTGTATCTCAGCCAGCGAGAAAGCTTCGAAAAAGAAATTCGACTGAAGTTTTGTTTTGTATTTCAAATTGAATTTTGAGAAGCTAAAAATGACACGTGGTGATGAACCTTGTGGAAAAAAAAATGTGAATCTATCCATGTGTTCATCAAAAGAGAAGACTGATGTTTGATTTTAATGTTTTCTAAATTAGATGACAATACAATCAAGTTTCCTTTTTACCATTGTTGTACATACAAGATCTGATGATAATGATAGGAAAACTCACTCTATCGAACCTGAGTGGACTGATAAGGTATGTGTATATAATGTTAAGAGGTATTGTGTATGCAGTAGAGTTATTAGGCAAACAATACCACCATTTATATAAACCTACAGTTTTGTTTTGTTCTATTTCTGAGCCATCATTCTTTCCTATAGCTGCCATTTTGGTGAGAAAGCATGCAGGCATGTAAATGTTTGTCCTGGAATTATGATATTTAATAAATCCTATATTGTGCTGAACAAATACAAGGGTTGACTCACTCAAGCCCAGACGATTTTGAAAACATAATTATCAAACATTTCACTTTCAAAATGAAGACTTTTGCTGTCAATAGTACTGTAATCTTTGTAACAGAGGTAATATTTCTTGGAATTTACTGTACATTTGTCATGAGACATGCTCAAAAATCAGCACCTCTCGATGCTTTTTTTAAAAAACAAAGAAAAAAAATATCCAGACTAATTATGATCACGTGTCAGCTTGAGCAACAGTCAGTCATGACACACTGTTTTGGATCTGAATACCATTTAATTACAAATCCCAGTTGAACCTACACAAACACACTCTTCTTTTTTTTCAGACTGTTTCATGATATCCTGATGATGAAAAAAAAAATACTCATAATAAGTTAAAGTTTTGCTGTTACTTTCCCTGAAGACTTTTGAATTTTGGTGCTGAAACACCTGTGTATATTCTCTAGACATAAGCTGATGTCAGTCCTTTAACTGCAAAACAGTTTAGACCTTATGTGTTACAATCAGGAGAGGAGGGGGAGGAGTGTCCCATGTTCACAATGTGTTTGTTCTTTTTGTTCTCAATGGAGTGTCTAGGTCTGTCACTGATAACTTATATAGCTTCTCGAATCATCTCTTCATTGTATTTCAAATTCAAATAAAGTTAACATGTTGATGATAAACTGTGAGTTAACTATGTTGCCCGAGGTCTCGAACACTCTTCTCTGTTGACGACGCTGAGTGGTTTGAGGTAGACGTCCCACATGATACTGATTTAACATTCCACGTACAGCCGCTAACACATAAACATGGAGATTATTACCACTGAGACAGCCCAACGTAACAGTCGAAGATGATCGGACAGAAATGTAGGCAAGTGTTGGGGGCAGCTGCTTTCTTTGCAAATCTGAATCCTTGTTGTGTTTCCAGCGTATTTGTTTTTGAGACCTTTACAATCAGCCCTCAGTCTTTTAACACATTTCTATGTACTGTGTATGGCCTAAAAACATTGCAAGTATACTGTGCTGTAGAAAAATAAATGAGCATATTGTTCTTCCCTTTATATTGCAGGAAAAAAACAAAAAACTGTATGCGTAATCAAATGATGAGAAAAACTTGTGTACGTTTTACCTTTATGTTCACTGAGTGTGTATGCGAGTGTGTGTGTGTACCCTATGACGTGCACATGTGAGTGTGTTTTTTTTTAAAAATGCGTAGGCTAATCCTAGAAAAAAAAGTGTAAATGAGGGTGTGACCAAGCTCACTGTAAATAAATTATTTCATGTGTACTTATACATGTGTATGACACTAATTCACAACACATCACCATAAAATAAACAATACTCTTACAGCTTGATCAGCTGTACATGGAGTAGGGTTCATGCATCATAATACTCACTTTAAATAACACGAGTTATGATGAGAGAGTTGATACGAAAATGTTGCATTTTTCAAATTATTTTTTTGCTAATTTTTTTCAAATGTGACATTGTTACTGTGGTTTCCTCCTCTCTTGTAATGATCATTTGTAGTGACTGTTTCTTGGGTGACATAATTTATTTTGCTCTCAAGACACAACAGTTATCCACAGCGATCATTTCAGAACAACTGTAACAGGTACAGCTCTTAAAACACATAAAGAACATGAAATCGACATTGAGAGACAAATTTCTCTCGTAAGCAATTCTGAGTGAAATGTGTTGACACAGCATGCTGGGCCATTCCCATTTTGCATGCTTTTTAATGCGTGGCCATAACAGAGCCACAGA
The DNA here is from genome assembly GCA_037833715.1 of Toxotes lorentzi. Lineage (NCBI taxonomy): Eukaryota > Metazoa > Chordata > Actinopteri > Toxotidae > Toxotes > Toxotes lorentzi. The sequence goes on along the minus strand of JBBMJY010000007.1, from coordinate 6,677,892 downwards.
GATGAATAATTGACTGATTGCTGCATAATTCAATGCTGCATTGTAAAAATTCAAGGCCTGAAATATTTCAAGCTTTTCGTCTTTTTATTAAAAATGAGGTTAAAGTTTCAATCAACCTTGAAAGAACAATATGACACACAATGGGCAATCAATCATCAAACCGTGCTCCTCGTTGAGTTCGGACTCGCACTGACTGTCTCAGCTCCTCTCGAAACTTAAGCTCACTCTGGAGTGAAAGAAACTCCGACATCACGTCCACTTTATCCATGTAATGACTCAATCGTTCCTCCTTTTTACTGCAGTGAAAGATTCGCTCGCCTCCAATGAGCTTGTGAGACGTGGGCTGTTCACAGCTATTACTCAGATATTCTGTTTATTTCTCTATCTGATGCCTTTTTCCTGCACTGGCATCTGAGAGAAAAAGGCCCTGCAGCTACATGTTTCATATCACTGCACATTTTGTAATAAATTCAATTCAGTACAAATATGACCATGAGGCACAAAGACTTTAAATACCAAATGTGCATTATAGCTGTGTTGTTGCGTTTCACTTCACTGTAGTGTGGAAAGCACAGTGCTGATTGCATATTCAAAGCATTGAAAGCCATGTGAGCTGTGTGCTTTTTTTACTTGGCTTGACGTGGAGATGTGTTCATGAAGACATCATCCAGACATAATTATTCCACATGATCCCATCTCTTCTTTCACTGTTTGCCTAATGTCACATTGCGCAATTTGTTGTTGTTTTTTTTTTTATTTGTTTGACCAGCTGAAGAAAAGTATTTATTCTGACACTGTTGACAGATTTATTTTTACACTTTAAGGATTAAAAAAAAAAAGTTTCACCCGAGAGAGATGAAGTTGTATTTATACTTCAGCATAGTCTCGATTTCAGTGTTAAACCCGACCGAGCTAATTCTTTGCTCATCATCACGACCAGGAGATGGCCATTTAGTGAAAGCAGTAATTTCGCATGTCTCTTGATAACTCAGTGGTGCCCTGAGTCTGTGGAGAGACATTAGGAAGGTGCAGGCTGATTGTCTGAAAGATAGGACTAATGTCACCTAATCAGATAGACCATTATGTATTAGCGAAACTACAAAACAGTTTTATCTGACAAGGGCCAGGACACATTACCTAAATTAACATTTTGCAAGCGTGAACATGAAAGACCACAGAGGCAAGGGGAGGGCTATAGGACTGCGGCCTGCGCTTAGACATTCGGCAGTAATTATTAATTTATGATTGTCTCTGGTCTTAATGAAAATGAAAGCCAGGAAAGAGAACAGGGAGGGATAATGTGGCGTGAAATTGAGTTTCATTTGTACAGGGGCCACCTTTTAACTCTGCGCTTCTTAGGCGGAAATGGAGCCGAGCGCTTCCCTCTCTCTCTCTAGAGAATGTATCTCAGTGTTTTGTTTTTCTTTTTTTCTTTTTTTTTATCATGCTCTTTCTGCTTTCAGTCTTTCAGTCAAAGCGTGTTCATATCCTCTCATCCTTTTGTGATATTTGGGGCCAACACGCCCTTTAACATCTCCATTACTTGTGTAAGGCCTTTTCAAAATGACACAAGGCTCTTTGATGTCTGATAACTATGTCAACAAGTTTCTTGAATGGAAATGTCTCAGCACAGTGCTTCTTTAATGTCAACAAGACACCGCAGAAAGGTCTCAGACCAGGTTGGCATGAGAGGGGCCAAAAGAAAGGTAGATTGCATTACACGAGATTGTATGGACTTTAATACCCTGTTGACACAGTACGAGACAGAATTAAGTTTTAAGTGATTCGTTTTTTTTTTCTTTCTTTTTAATGGAGGCATATGCTGGTAGTGCTGATCCCTGTGGAGAGTGACATGCCAGTTCAAGGCTTACACTTACACTAAAGCGATAATGGTTTAACAGCAGGAGTGATGGAGGTGATAAGGGTCTTTGCACAAACATATGCATTCATAATAGGTTTTAAGTCATTTATGCATTATTTTATAATTATTTAAACAACATCCTAAATATTTACTCTATTATTTATTTATTTATTATTTTATTAAGACACTCTACTATGCTGGATAATCACTTACGGCTACAAGCAATAGCAATGTGCATAGTGTTAAAAAGGGGTGTTTTTTGGCCACTTGAGGGCAGCAAAAACAAAATTAACACTGTACTATCAGCTTTGAAGTTGATACTGAAAATTTACTATCAAGCAGTTGGATATTTACACATCCAGTAGGAGCAGAGTTAAATTAACACTGAATTTCAGTTGTGTTTCTGGATTCCTGTCAAATACGTCTTTTAGCTCTGAGTTTGGTCTCTACCATCTACTGAGGCTCTCTTGCTGAGTACTCCACTGTGTTGCTGAAAATACCTCCCTGCTACAGCTGAAAATGATGCCGTGAGAGCGGTGAGAATGAACCATAACAGGAACATTGCAGGCCATAAAACCCAAACACTGAGTGGAAGATGTTCTCATCTTTGTCAGCAGAACTGAGGGGAGCTGCCAAGTCAGATGATGGCTCAGTGTGGGTTCAGTACTACAAGATGGTAGTCGTACCAGTCGTCTTATGTTCCATTGTTAATAGAAAAATTGATTAAAGCTGCTTTAAGTAGTTCCTTTCATCCATAACAATATTCATTATGTAAAATAACCTTTCATTTGAATAATATCCGTTATCACAATAAACATCAGAAAAGGGAGTAAATTCACAGAATAAATCCCAACAAAAGTTATTGTTTCAGCATCAATTACTGACATTACTCTTGTAATAATTTTTCTGTCATTTTTTTTTTTAAATGAGCTGCAACCACAAAACGTACTTTACAATTTTTAATTATAATGTCATGTTACATCAGTACAATATTAGACTTTGAAGCTGCTTCAAATATGAAGTGGCATCTGCAAGGTTTCGCAAAATTACCCACAGCCAGAGTATCCAAATCACCAGGGTTGGTAATATTAAGTCAATTACATTTTTACAATTGTGAGCGAGGGATGGTTAATTTAGTTTGACCCTAGAGCCCCCGACACTCCCCCAGATAGCAGATGGATGAGACGAGTGACCACAGGTGTGAGGGAGTGTGTGTCTGACTGTGTGTGTGAGCCCACTGGATTAGTCTTCATTTGGTGCCTCTGTCATAAGGGAGTGGAGGACCGAACACTGTGTGGAAGAGCAAAGAAAACACACAGGGTCAGGTGAACACACACAAACACAAGCGCACGCTATTAACCCTCCCCACCCCCCCACCCCCAGCTCATCAACTTTATTTTGCAATCTTCCCTCAGAACCATTAGAATACCCTGAAGAAATGACTTTCCAATTAAAGGGGATCTAGAAGAAGAAGAAGGTTTTTTTTCTTTTCTCTTTTTTTTTTATCTCCGACTCCTGGAGTTCTTTATTCCAATAATTTAAATTGGAATTGATTTTTCAATTTACCCGCTGACTGCTATGGACGCAGAGCACAGGGCCAAATAGAGCTACGTTCCTAGAATATTTGTCATGACAGCGCGCTACATGTAAATTTGCGCAGGACTCCTAAACAGTAATATGTTTCATCCTGTGAGAACAATCAGGCAGGACAACAAATTTAGTCCTTTTGTTTATACAGTGATTATATAGCTGCATCAGTTATTTATCTCTCACTTTGTGTGGTGTTACTGATCTTCCCTTAATAGGTCTGCACTAATTATACAAAGGAACCATTTTTTCCATTTTTGGGAGCAAACAAACATAAACAAACCTAACCTATCACATTAAAAAGTTCCGATGTATAATCTTAGCAGTTTGTTCAATAGACACACTACTTGTAGATTTAGTGTTTATGAGGTTCTCTGCTCTCAAAGCCATCACTCAGGCCAAACTTTATTATTATTACGCAGCATTTCCCACATGTTCTAAGAGCAGGAGGAAACAGTAGTCTGTACCAGGCAGGGAGCTAGAGCCTCACATGCTTAAGTTTGACAAACTGTACCTATGAACTCCGCAACAACAGCAGTTCCAGCTGCGTTCTAATGAGCATTTATTGCATCTCTTCTACAGCGAGTGCTTTGCAGAGCCGGCTTCAAAGCCAAGCGGATTCTACTTGGGCTGTTTTACAGATGTGTCTAGAAATCCGAGGCCGTTCTTCTGTGGACGAATGGTTCTGTCTTTTGCTCCTGACAGCTGCGCAGGCTTGTTGTTCGCTCTCTCCTGAGTTGTTTTAATAAAGTTGTGCTGCAGGAGTAGTGAGAGAAGATTAATGGACGCACAGGAAGTGTGGCAGTTGTGAGAGGATGCAGGACAGAGCGGGCCAGCAGCCATCTGTTCCCTCTCCTTTACAGCTCTCTTAATGGAGAAGCAAACCAAACAACATGGATCTGAGCCCTGCAGACAGACACACACACACGCACGCACACCTCAGTTGCACACAGCTAAACACAAAACATCACTTTATGTGACAGAGATGAGAGCTAGGCTTTTGTCATTGTATTCCCCCTTGTTGGATGTGTGTGTGCTGGTGTGTGTGTGTGTGTGTGTGTGTGTGTGTATGTGTGTGTGTGTGTGTGTGTGTGCGTGTGTGCTTTTTTCTACCTTTCAGCGAAATAAAGTTGGGTGTGAGCCACGGCTGTGAGATTTAGATGAAAGACACAGCCTGGATGGAACGTGATTAAGAGATATGTTCTTGAGGCAAAACAGGACTTGGCATTTGCCGAGACAAAACCTAATCAAATTAAAGCAAAACATGGCCATTGTTGTGGAGTGTGTTTTCTGCTTGTGTCACGTTTGAAATGAAACACTGTAAAATAGATATGGGCTTGTGTCTGCACAGCATCACCAACACAGTTGCTTTATTCAGATTTACACACAGGCACTGACTAATGATGGTTGTGCTCAATGATGCCTAAAGCACTTTATAGAGCTGTCTGGGTTATAAAAAATGTTTACTATGATAGAGCTGAATGGCTCACTGAAAGAGTAGTATTGTTTACAAGTTATTGTTTTAGATTAATTCACTCAGCAGAATTGTTAAATTCTCTATCCAACAGTCATGGCCACTACCAGTTCATTCTTCTGTCAGTAAGGATTTGCCATGAGTTCCCACTCTTTGCTGGTGCTCCATATTTATTATTAGCCTATAATGAAATCTATAGTCCAACTGTTTCTCATTTTGTTTGTTTTGAATGAACGCAGACCATGTCACGTTAAATGACAAGATGCATCGTCTCCCTCTTTCTCCCAGTGAAGACATCTGTACGACATGATGAAGTTTCCTCTCTGAGTATCAATCCTGTAATTGAGCTCAGGGAGAGGAGACGTGATGTGCACACAGAGGACGTGAAAGGCCTCTCTCTCGCTCTTCCCTCCGTCCCTCTCTCTCTCAGTCTTTCCCTCCTGTCTTCCCTCCCTGTCTCTCCTGCACACACAGACTAAAGCTGTGCCCTCCTTTTCTTCCCCCCATCCACACACAACCCTTCCGCTCTTCCCCTCTGCCTGCTTTTACATTAAATTTGTCAGTCAGCTTTCTTTAGATGCACATCAGCTGAAATGAGTGCATTAGCATTAGCTGCCATAATATTACTACAGCCCAGGACTCAGCAGAGAAGAGAGACACAAGTGGAATCTCATAATAGTGTCTTCACAAGCTTTTCACAGCACTACATCCTGAGTGAGACAGCGGCCTGGAGCTACAATGTCTTTACTCATGTCTCTTTATCTGTCTTGTAATGTTGCTTTCTTATTCTGCTCTTACGATACTGTGGATCATGAGGAACCTGAAGTGAGACCGGATTAAATATTAACACAACCTGACACAGTCCCCACCGGAGCTCCTATTCCACTTCACATGATACAATTAAAAACATTCCCACATGCATTGAGCGGAGCACTTGTCAAGAACATACTGCTTTACAGACTTAAAATAAATCTTATACTAATCTATGGAGAACCTGACAAGGAGGAGGCCAAGGTTTCCATGCAGCCACTTAGCTGAGTAGAGAGTTGGAAAAAAAAAAAAGAAAAAAAAGGAGAAAGATGAGGGCCTTACATTATTTATATGCGCTAATGGTGGTTGGCTGTGTGTGTGTGTGAATCAGCAACAGGACAATCTGCTAAAATAGACACACAGCTGTAATCAAGGCCATACATTTCCTCTCCTTCTCCTGTTCTCTGCTAACTGCAGGGTCAATTGGAGCCAGTTTAGTAGCATTTGAAACTCTTGCAGTAGATTATCTCCTTTTAATGGAGACGAAAGACAAAGCAGGAGTAGATTGCCATTGCCAAAGGAAAAGATTACCTCTGTAAAGCTATCCTGGCTAAATATGTGTACAAAGGGAATACCTCACACAGTTCCTACTGTACATAAGATATCATTGTACATCTACCACAGATAAGAACAATAGCTCATGTGCTTAATCTAGTTTTGTCCGCAAAAGGAATCCATTAGTCTCATTGTGCAGCCCTAAAGCTCAGCATCACAGGGGGGAACCCACTGCTACATCCACACACATGTGCCTCTCATTTCCTATGGCAGTCCAGGAGTATCCTTCAACATCCTATTGTAAAGTTTACCAGGGGAGAGGTTCAGTGTATTAAAGTGCCCAGAGAGAAACGCTAAATGATGTAAATGCAGGCAGCTGCTTGTTGCTAATGCCGTACAGTAGACGAAGAGGCCCAGGCGAGGCTGGATGTGTACAGTGTCTATATAACATTATAGGCTCTCTTTCATGTCCTCGTGCTCTCTAATGGGAACAATATGAAGACTAACGGTATAGTAAAAGTGCAGGGAACTGTGCTACAAACCAAACTGAGACAGTTTCTGTTTCTGTTTTTGTGTCAAACACAACAACACATTTGGGCGGCAAGAACTGCTTCAGGTGTGTGTTTACGAGGTTACAGAATAAATGTGTGTGCCAAATTAGGTCATATGAAAATATTACTGTGGCTTAAACCATTATTGATATTGAATAGTCGTGTGGTAACATATGAGGTTTGGCGGTGTGGAATACTGCAGACCAGCGCTTCCTTACCTTTATGGTCTGACAAATTAACTTAAGTATAGGTTCATCTGAATTGATTTTAAACTGAATGTCATTTGAAGTATACAGAAGTACAGAAGTATCTATCTATCTATCTATCTATCTATCTATCTATCTATCTATCTATCTATCTATCTATCTATCTATCTATCT
>JBBMJY010000007.1:6659349-6670634 GCA_037833715.1 Toxotes lorentzi | reverse complement strand
CTATCTATCTATCTATCTATCTATCTATCTATCTATCTATCTATCTATCTATCTATCTATCTATCTATACACACACATAGATATGTGTGTGTATGTGTGTGTATTACATATTCGGAGGGGTCATTTGTACCGTGTTTATAACAATATGAATATAAATGAAAACATACGAAACAAACTCTTAAGAAACACTTTTAATCATGATAAAGATAAATAGGGCAACAAAGCACTATTCAGGAAAACAAATATAGAAACACTGTCTCTGATCATCATTTGATACTGTGCTGACATGCAAACTCTATTAAGCTGTCTCAAATATGCAAAAATGATATGATTTTACAATGATTACATATTCACTTCCCCAGCTGGCTGGCTCCAAGCGTCTCCATTTGTCATCGACTATTGTGTCCAATTATATGATTAGCTTTGAACACTCCAGCACTTCGAGAGCTCTCGTGTGTTCTGCCGTGCAGAGTGATTCACAAACAAAGTCATTACAACATGTATTCACACATATCAAATAACAAAACAGATGGCCACTGCGCTCACCGCCTGATTTGTTTTCCACACGAGTGGTAGAAAAAAAAAAGTATTTTGTGTGAGCTGTGTTTAATGCTGACTGTTTTTATTCCCAAAGAAGAGCAGCTGGCTGTCGCGCTGTTAGATCAGCTCCTATGAAAGACAATCTTGTTTTCATTAATTTCTCTACAACAAAGGCACTTGTTGGGAAGATTTAGAATTACAGCCGGTAAAGCTTCCGGATAATTCATCACAGGGACTTGACAGGAAACTTAATTGTTTTAAATGCCAGTTGCTGTGAGCAGTGTGCCTGGTTTTTCTTTGATGTCTAACAGGTGGGACAGATAGATGACCCTCTGATGTTATTTTAATTTGACCTTTGACCTCTTAGTTATAAATCCGCTTGTAGTCCACCGGCCAATAAAGCTATCATCATGTGATGAACTGCAGTTCCCAGAGTTCCATGTGAGATGGAAAGCTTGTGGTCTGCCTTCTCTTATTAAACACAGTGTAAATCTACCTCTTCTATTTGTCAGTCTGGCCATTTCTTGACTGTGTACGAACCAACCAAGAACCATATGGACTCTCGGTGCAGTTTATCCTTTTACTGCTGTGGTACACTAACATGACTCACTGGGAATTTGACTGGACTTGCTTGTGAACATGTGATAAAACATGACTAAAACCAGAATCTCTTTAAGGAATCGAAGTGTATTTAGCAATTGATCTCTCATACGATAACCATTCCAAGAATAACTATGGTAGATGTGGTCACACCACAGGGTGCATTGTCTGTCTAATTGCATGAGGCACTACACAGTTACTCGGCTACACTGACTCACTGTCTAATCCAGTTAAGACTGTGCTGGCGTGACAGACACACTAACTTGATTATTTTAGTAACTGGTACCATCAAATCAATTCTTAGCTTTGGTGACGTTTGTGCAGGACACCTATTAAAACCGTCACATTCAAATGTGGTTTTTCCCCCCTTCATGTAAATTAAACAGTCTCTTCTCAGAGATAGAACTGTCCCACTTTCTGTACCTTCTTACTCATCACTTGTCTGTCATAAATTGTGGATAAATTGCGGGGTCTCGCAGCACAGTGCTTATAGACCTAAAGGTTTTCTTTTTGAAGGTTAAGGTTGCTTTAAATCTAGTAAATAGCCTCCCTGACGTCTCTTGAGGATGTTACTGTAAATGCACTTGAAATGACTGAATCATTTAACGTCTAATCAATATGATTCGCATTGCACCATAAACACACTTCAGTCTCATTCCTGGTTGAGAAAGCTGTTACGACCGTAGTTAACAACTTCTCTGTAAGGTGGAATGGTTATTTCACAGATTAAAAAAATGAAATATTTGCTTTTATAAAGCCAGTTGAAATGTAATAATAAGCAGGAAAAAAAGGAACTCCACAAGAGAGGCACCAAAATTCAGCACTATCCACTCGAAAAGTAAAGAAAGCTCTGTTTTGCCTTGCTCTAGCAGGTGGATGTGATCTAGCTGTGCCATGCTGCCATCACCTGGTCAATACATTTCCAGCAACTGCCAAGATGTTTATGGTGTGTGTGTCATAATTATATATTTTATGTATTATTTATTTGGCTGTGATGCTGCACTGAGCTGCTGCAGAGGCAAAGTTACAAGTATGATGTAGCGATCAAACAAATTTAGCAACCTTTAAGAACCCACCATAATTTCCTGTAGGCTTCCCCACGTGGAGGCTGTCTGGCTTTTTATAGTTGCTGAGTGGCGTCGTGAGAGACCTGAGAAGAGTTTCAATATTTATACATAATAACAGACCAAACACAGAGATACTGAGATGCTTTAAATTATTACCAGTTCTATTTTCGCCTGCACGTATTACACCTGAGCCACAGACACCCTTTCTACATCTGCCAGAGCAAAGATGCACAGAAAACATCTCAAGTCTCATGGGTGAGTCAATCAGCTCTGAACACAGATGTTTTTGCCACAACAGCAGCACTCCCATACTGTGAGTGTAAATTACACCTTGGAAATTAATTGCAAGTTTTGATCCTTTTGATAATGAACCATGTACACACTGATGCATTCAGTGTTACACTGTGCCAAAAGCGTGCACAGTACATACAGGTGTGAAGTTTGACATGAAAGTTTGATGGCTGCTTCATATCATTGCACTGGTCAGGTTGCTCATTGATCGAACACTGCCCGTGTGTGTGTGCCTGCTCTTTCGCCTTACACTTCGCAGGTAGTTCCTATACAGAATCACACTGATCACCCTGTCCTGGAACTGTTTGGAAACAATGTAGTACAGAATAATGTCTAACACTGTGCTCATGTTCATCAGGAATGTGGTAAAGACTGCCCATGTGCTAAACCCCCTATCTTTCCCCAGCAAACGGAGCACTAGACACACATGAAAAGGCACAAAACACACCAAGACTTGGATAATGAGTGTGATGATAATCCGGATAGACTTCTGCTTCACTTTAGGTTTGAGTTTCGAGGTGCGGCCGTGGATCAAATTATCCACTATGACAACATAGCAGCCAATCATTATACATATGGGAACCAGGAAAAAGAAGATGAGGCGCACAAAGTTGACAAGGTTGTCATAGCGCAAGTAGATGATGTCTTGCATCTTGATGCAAGTGGTGAAGTTGGAGATGCGATCGGGGTCATGTTCAGAGAAGAGCAGGGGTACAGTGCTGCCCATAGTCATGATCCACACCCCAAAACTCGCCACCACGGCCTTGGGCACATTCCTAAGCTCCTTGCCGTGCTTTGGCTGGACAATAGCCATGTAGCGGTCAGCACTGATCAGTGCAAACAGCCACAGAGCTATGCAGGGGTAGAAAATGGTGAGAGCACCACTGATCCGGCAGAATAGGTCTCCAAAGGGCCAGTAGTCCTGGTGGTGGTAAGCCATCCTGAAGGGAAGCAGCATGATGAAGGTAAGGTCTACCACTGCCACGTTTATCATGTAGACAGTGACTGAGTTCCTCTTCTTGGTGGTGAGAGCAAACACCCACAGAGCGGTGATATTGACTATGACTCCTACGATGAAGACGAAGCAGTAGAAGATCAGGCCTGCCATGCGGTACTCCACTGGTCCCTGCTCTGGCCTGACAGTGCTGGACTCCACAGACATGTTGGAGTTGTTCAGATCCGGTCTCATACTGAAACTTGGAGAATTCAGCAGAAAGAACATTGTTTAGTGAATTATTATATGACAAGGCACTGCTGTTTGTATCCATGGAACCATTTTTTTAATTTCACATACTTCTGCTAGCTAAAGGCCATTTGATTTCCCTAGGTTATGGGCTTGTCAGTTCACTTATGTTAAAAGGTCATGTATCTCTGGTAAAGTTTTAGGAAGGAAAAAGGGGTATTTGGTCTGTGGTGTCTCACTGGAAGACAAATAATAAAACCTGAGCGGAGCAATTCTGTAACTTCATATCAGCTACAGAAAAGTTTAAAAATTTCTTCTTGGATTATATTTTGAATGAAATAGTTTTTAAGACTTCAACTTTCAAGTTACAAATGATCTGAGGAGAAAGACAAGGCGATGCTACTTACTTTTAAACATTATGTGGAAATAATCCCTCATTAGTCCATGCGAGTTTGAAATCTTAGAAAAAACAAACAACAAAAAACATGAAAAAGAAAAAGATTTTCTTTTCAGCAAAAGTCCTACACAAGCACAGCTCTGTGTTTGAGAGAAAGAAATGGGTTTCCAGAAGTTACACTTGAGTTGAAATAGCCAGAGGCTGCTTCTAAATATGGACATGTCTGTGTTTTACAGTTTGCAGAACCTGCTGCTTGATAATTTGAATAATTATTTTTAAAAGCTGTGCAGCTGCATAGTGAAAAACAGAGGAAGACAAATAGACAGTGTGTCTAGATGTGTCATTCCCTTATAAGCAAATGTGTAAATATTTATATATAAACATTCACATATAAATATATAGGTGGATATATATAAAACAATTTACACATTTGTATATATGTATATATGACAATGTAAAAAGGGCAGAATAATTTTATCTGCAGTGGGGATAAAAAGGTGGAAGTGAGATTGTTATCCCTGATGAAAATGATGCTGCCTTGATGAGAAATCATGTGACCTTTGTGCTTCACATTTCAGAAATCTTTTTTTTTCTTTGGTACTGTACTGTCTGTGCTTTCTATTGTATATAATGTCATTTGTGGGTGTACATTAAGATTAAGAAACTCAACAATTACTGTAAAACTGAGGACGAGCTGAGGAAATGACGAAAAAAGAGATTTAAATCAGCTTGTCTGAAAACACAGCACCAACACACACATACAGCAAGAAGCTATAATACAACGGCCAAAATTACTTTTTGTTTCCATTTTAAAGGTCAAACTGATCAGGTAGCCTTGCCTGGACAATAAAAGACTGCACTTACCACAGAATTCAAACAAGCATCTTGTCAAGCTTGCACCAACAGGTTTATGAAGCGGCACAGCGATTTATCTGAGCACTTTGCTCAAACGGCCAAAACAAGGAAGTGAATGCTTTCTCAAAGGGCAATGCGATGGAAATGGTGGCGAGAATGAACGTGGTGTAAAGCCCCCATCACTTCCTGTGTCGACCGTGGGCTGCAGTTTCTGTACTTTAGATTCCTTTACAGTATCTGCGTAGTTGGAACACAAAGGGCTACAGCTTTCCACAGTCTGCAATTACACCCCCTTAAAGAAAATGATGTGCCATTAGAAGTGGGAGTGTGTTTGGCAGGCAGAGAGATGGCAGATTTAGGGCGAGTTATTGATTGGAAAAGTGGGGTCTGTCACAGCACATTAGTTCTCAGGGGAGTAATCCACAGCAGGTTGCTGTGAGAAGCATCTGCTGCTGGAGAGAAGTAATTAAAAACAGGATGTTGAGGCAGTTGCCATATAAACAGGAAATAAGATGGTGGTAATAGACACTTCACGCTGATGCTGTGAGATGGTTTTACACCACGTCGACTTAATGGATGCAAAGCGCATACCTCAGGTGAAATGCTCAAGGTCAGTCTGGACCTGGAATGAATACAGATGAATGTGTGTGATTAATGTCTGTGTGAGCTGGTAACAACTATGAATTAGGACATTTGGTTCAAAGAACATGGTGCAATCAAAACTTCTTCCTCTGGTCTTTTAAGTTGAGGTTTTCATTCCCATAACACATCATATGAAAGAAGAAGTAAATCATACTTTCCCACAGCACCATTTCTCCTTTGTGCCTTCTAACCGCTTGCCACTGTCTGTTCGACAGTGGCATAAAAGGTTACAACTATGTGTTACATATTTGTCACGTACTTTGTTTGAGGATGCAGATTTGCCGTTTGGTCAGTTCTGATGCTCAACCCTTTTCCATGGTTGCTACATTATTTTTACCCCTTTATTTTCAGCACAGTGAAGCTGCTCATTCAGTCAAAATTCTTATTCCTGGGAAATAATTATCTATGGGCTTGTCCTCTCGATGTGTCTTAAAAATCTCATAACAGATGGTACTTTGTGTTCATCGCAATATGTTGTTATGACAACAGTCTGTGTGATGTTTTCCTCTCCTTGATACTTGTCATGTGGTTGCCTCAGTAAGTTGCCCGCTCCATAATAAATTCTTTATTATTCACTTGCATTATGAGGAATATAAGTGCAATTTTTCCTACAGATATGTAGATAACACCGGGTTGCTGGGTTGTGTCTTCCCTTAAAACATTTATTTTATTTTGGTTAATGTCAAACAGACAAAAGAACAAGTTCAACAAAAGGATTTATTGATCCTCTATTGTCAGGTCTGTCAATATTGAGATTAGGTCTATGAAGACTGTGAAAAGCTTTACTTCCTTCCCCGTCACCTCTTTACCCTGTTTTACACTGTCCTCTAGAGGTTGAAAATAAGTACTGCAAAACTCAGTGCCCACTACCCGTTTTTGTCTTTGGAATAATGAATTTCTTGTTTCTGCATATAATACTAGGATAATATAAACCTTTGAATTTATTGCATGCCATTTTATCTGTAGTAGCTGCTGCAGAAAAATAACTGAACAGGCTTTTAAGCTGCAAAATAAAAAGTCTTACTGTGGTCATTTAACATTTTAGGCTTTTCCAAACTCAGTTTACACATTTGGAAAGGTAAAAAAAAGTATCAAAGGTTTAAAAGAGACTGAGATTGTATGTGGTTATGTGGAAATATTTCTGATGTCATTGATCAGACTTACAGAAACTAATTCAAATTCAATTTTCAATTGATCTATTGATTTTTTCCATATTATCTCAGAAAATAGTCAAAAATGGAAAATGACAACTGACTGACTGACTGTTAAAGAGCTGATGATAGATGATCATCTGATTAGTTGTTTCAGTTCAAATTCCCAGTATTTATACGCTTTTGCCACAGTTGTTTTACTACTGTTCTAATATTTCCACAAATGTCACATCAACAAAGTTGATGAGGACTTACATTAATCTTGATTAACAACCCTCTTATCACAAGATTGTTATGTAACAAAAAAACCCCAATAAACATTGGGAAAAATAACTTTTGTTGTAAAATTTAAACGTATCTGACCAGAAATATAATACAGAATATGCTGTATACTGAATGTTGTTCACTGTGAGCATGTTTTGCTCCAGTCTTGGCAGTGGTTTTGCTGATGAACTTTGCAACACAATGAAATGAATGCTGATGAACTTTTCTCCAGTGCTTTGTCTGGCTGCTTTGTACCTTCAGTTGTGTCTTCTTTCTGTGCCAACTGTTACCGGCGCCTGCCCGATGTGTGAAGGAGATGATACGTGAGGACTGGTTGAAAGCACTATTGTTTGTATTTTGCTTGCCAGTCATTTCCCAAAAGTTTGCAAGTAATTTTTTCTGACAAGGGCTTCTCAAATAAATAAATACATTGCTGAATTCCTCAGACAAACAAACAAACTGTATCATAAACAATGCAGTGTATTGTATTTATCAGCTCAAACTGAGAACACAATCGTAATCTAACAACTTCCTCAGACTCCAAACCTGAGATCAAACTTCTTTAACAGTCCTCTTTCTGCACCTCACCAAGGCCAGGCTTTTGTTACAGTTTGCTGACACTTTGCTGACTCTGTCATCTGCATTTGTCTGACATTAATGCAGGGAAGACATATCATTCCATTCCAAAAAATCACCGGAGGAGGACTCATCACAGACACCACCCAAATGTAAAGACAGACGGCAAAAATAAAATTGTACAGATTATTTCTGCGGGCAGTCAGACTTTACAGGCAGTTCTGTTCATACTGGATGATTCTGCAGAGCAGTTTACATCTGGTGCCAGTATTCAATGGCAGTGCACTAAGCGGTGTGTCCTTTCTTAACAAAGTCTTAAAGAAAGTTGTGGAGTTTGGGGTGGTGAATGGATGGATGTCTTGCTATCGCGACAGGCATTGAAGTTTGCACTCTGCCACTGAAAAACATGCTTTGTTTTTTAAACCATAACCACATACATCCGCTAACCTCAAACCGAGTTTTTGGTTCCGTGCCTAAACCATATTTAAGTTTTCACAAGCTTAACTGTGGCTATAGCGGCGCTGCTGTATTGCAGAAAAGAGTAATTGCCTTAAAAATAGTTGGAAGCATCCAATGTTCTGTCTGCCAATCGTTCTGTCTGCGCTGTAAATTTGTGTGATTCTTTTATATTATGTATCTAATGTGGACCAGTAGTGTGTTTTCATTAAAGTTATGCATTAAAGTTTCTGCAGGCATAGATGATGGTGTCATATTACCAAACTTTCTATACTTCTGCATTAACTACATTGATCACAACCGAAGTGACTTAACTTGAAATGGCGAATGTCACAGGACCCAGAATGTACACTATAGGTACACCCAGTGTAATAAAAACCAGGCCTAGTTACATGGCTGTCTAAGTGAATTCTTAAATTGTATAAAGTCTTAATAAAATTTTTTATGTTTTTTAAAATCATCAAATAAAAGGACTCAAAACTTTTAGGTCGAGTCCAAGAATTTCAAGGGGACACAACAGTTGCTTTTACATTTGACTAGATGAACAGAAGTATAAATCCTGAGTTGTCATCATATAAAATAAAAATATTAGTCTAACCCGGAATAAGTTAGGTAAAAAGTTAAGGTAAAAATTGGATAAACTCAAAGCCTAAACCTAAGAAATTCAGCTAAATTACCAATCTGAAATCTTAAATCTTAAAATTTTACCAAAGATTGTTGCTGAAGTTTGTTTCCCTCTTTTCTCTCACTTTTTTTTCCTTACAATGTATATCATTAGTGTTTGAGGGGAAAGCAAAAAAAAAAAAAAAAAAAAAATAGGAAGTGGTACTGTGACCCATTTACTATGATGTACTGTACACACAGTGCTGCAATTCTGCTCTAACAAGTGGCCGACATGATTACATTCACTCTGGCACATGTTAGAATTTTCTTTTATTTCAGACATTTTTTAATTGTGCTCAACTTGTAGAGGGAACGAGGAAACAAAATTATTTTTTTCAATAATCACTACATCATTAAAATATGGACAAAACAAATGTACAGTTTCACTTACAGTGTCCATCGCTTTTTAGACATTTAGAATATATTGAATTCTTTACATTCTATACAAACAGAAACTGTTAAATATGTCAACGGATCCAGCACTTTTTCACAAATGAAATGACACCTGATTTTAATATGCATTGATGTTGTTATAGTTGTCTCAACAGATATAACATGTTGAGACAACTATAACAATTATAGAACTCTAAAACCATCTCAATCTGTAAGCTAATAAATAAACGTATGATATTACTCATGTCCAGTTCTGGCATGAGTAAATGAATGCTAAAGCGGCTGAGATAGTGAGTGTACAGCTTATCAGTTTTCCTAAGATATTACAACTGTGTGCTAAACTGAAAGTTGAGATTGTGAGTCTGATTTCATTTTGGAATGAAACTCATCCATCTACTTCCACCTTAACATCTCAGTTCCTGATTGTAACACTGTGAGACCTGGATCAGTTGTGAAGTTGCTACTTTCAAAAATGTTTTTTGTTTTCAGGTGAGTATATTGCTTTAAGGATATAACTCTTCACGTGTCAAGCAGCAGATGCTCATCGATGTTAGCTCTTTATCTTCCAACATGCTCTGCTTTGAGGTCTGCCTTATCCGTTTACTGATAGGTCACTTGCTGAAAAAAAAGTATCCTCCTTTCTTTTCTTAGCTGCAATCGTTTCTGCTTTTCTGACCAATTCACTACTAATAAGAAGAACACATGTAAACAGAAGAGGTACTGTGTTTTCTTATTAAAATTTTGTTGTGTAAACTAATCCGGTCCAACACAGCTGGATTCCTATGGATCCAGATGTTGAGAAGCTGCTTGGAGTCAATGATGACATGACTGAGTCTGTCTCCATGTTCAGATCAGTTTGTCTGAGACATTGTCCTGATTGAAGTACACCCACTGAGACATGAAAGATGCTTATATCTTAGGCGACTCTTGATGCCTCAGCTCTTCACCTCACTCATTCCAGTGTGATCTCCTTTCTGTGAGTCTATCATTGGTTCCGCCTACAGTAGAACTGTTTAGTTGGATCTTGTTGCCATCGATTATATCCTTGGAGGAGCCTTCAGGTGACGTCCTCACTGCGCTGGAGAAGGACATGCTGACATGCATCTTCAGCAGCTTCCTAAGTTTCCTTTTGTAACCCTTGCAGGCAAAGAAGTAGATAAATGGATCCAAGCAGGCATTGAAGTTCATCAGACACACTGTGATGTGCAGCGACACCTGAAAGGCTGTGAGATCAGCACAGTCAGGGCTCGACACCAGCTTGCGGATCATATACTGTAGAATGTCAATGTGATAGGGGCTAAAACAGACAACAAACACCAGGGACACACAGCAGATCACACCAATGGCCTTGCGGCTGCGACCGGACTTCTCTGTCAAATGGTTACTCTTGGCTGTTAAGTGGAGTTTGGAGCATAAGACAGAGTAGCACACCAGGATGGTGATCACGGGGATGACATAACCCAGGGTGACAGCACCAATCAGTACAGGGGCAATATGGTCGACCTTCTCAAAGTTTGGGTATTCCATACAGGTGGTGAAGTTATCGTTTTCCTTGTGGACCATAGACATGTTGAGAAGGGGGAGGGTCTGTGCCAGGACCAGCATCCAAACACCCACACAAATGTAGCGCACATTACTGACCTTCCTGAGTCGGGCAAAGCGCAGAGGCAAGACCACAGCAATGAAACGGTCTACACTGAGGCAGGTCATGAAATTGACCCCTGCGTAAGTGTTGATATAGAAGATGAGGCCGGAAATCTTACACAGTGTCTCGCCCAGAGGCCAGTGGAAGCCCAGAGCATAGTAGACAATCCTCACGGGCAGAGATAGGGTGAAAAGGATATCAGAAATGACCAGGTTGAGAGAGTATAGGGTGGTGGAGTTGATCTTCTTCAGATTGGGACGGATGACGTGGAGGGCGAGGCAGTTACCGAGCAGCCCCACAACAAACACAGTACAATAGAAAATAGGCATGAGGACCCTGGCATAGACCCGGTGGTCGTATAGGGTGTCACAGGTTGAGTCACTGTTGATGGTTGAGTTGGTCACAGGCACAGTGGTAGAACCCATCTTGATATTTCAGGAACCAGTAACTGCAAAAAGGAACATAAATAAAACATGTCAGTGTATTGGTCAGACTTTTGTGTTATACATCATGTTAAAGAGAACAGAAATCAGAATCAGAAATAAAAAAGTATATATATATA
>JBBMJY010000007.1:6598200-6650508 GCA_037833715.1 Toxotes lorentzi | reverse complement strand
ACACACACACACACACACACACACACACACACACACACACACACACACACACACACACACACACACACACATTAATTTATCGTCAATAATTTTAGTGAAAGAAACAAAAATAGGGCTTTTTGAGTACAGAATAAGTAAATTAGATCCTCAGTGTGAGAATAGTTGTTGGCATAACTATTGTGAGCTCAGCTGTGGTTTCTCTCAGGTGTTGCTGCTACTGTTCTCAGCTGTCATTTTGGAGGAGGCACCGGAAGTATACAGATAGTCCTTAAAGAGGCTCATCACACGCTTCTTGTAGGTCTTAATGGCAAAGAAGTAGATGACTGGATCCAAGCAGCAGTTGAAGTTCATTAGTGAAACTGTAATCTGTGGGGAGAGGATGGATTATGAAAAGGAAAACTGAAGGAGAATGTTTGAAATCAAAGTAAAAACTACAGATCCTACCTGCAAGGACATCTTAAAGGCCCTCAGCTCCTCACAGGATGGCTGGTGGTGTATCTTTCTGGACATAAACTGCATAACGTTGAGGTGGTAAGGGCTGAAGCATACCATAAATGTGAGGAGGATGAGGAGGATAATGGTGTTGGCCCTGTGATTCCTCCTTGATCGGCCAGTCACAGAGTTCTTCTTGGCTGCGGCTCGCAGCTTCAGGTTGATTTTGGCATAGCAGCCCATGATGATGATGAGCGGACAACAGAAGGAGATGACACAGGCCAAAATCAGGAGATAAGGGGTGAAGCGGGAGCCCTCAAAGTTGAAGTACTCCATACAGGTGCGTCTTTCCTGGTTCTCATGCAGCATGCTGCGAAACAGGAGGGGAGCTATCTGCAGAGATACGAGAGCCCAGACCAGACAGCAGACCCTGCGAACAACCCTCGTACTCCTTAAACACTGCAGCTGGTGTGGATGCACCATGGCCAGATATCTGTCCAAGCTGATACAGGTCATGAACCCAATACCTGGTGGAAATATAATGGATATGCCACACAGTTTATGCTTAACACATGTAAAACAGACTGAAAAGACAAATGAATCATTTCACACATAACTAAAGGTGGAGATCATGAATTTAAGCCCAAAGGACTGGAAGATGATTTATTCACCATCCCAGTCCCATTCTAATACTCTACAAACTTTTAGTACTTAATTTACTTATAAATAATTGTATGTATAACATAGGTTTGATACAATTTTATACAAACTCTTAAGCATATTTCTGTTCTCTTTTCCTCAAAATGGAAAAATTAAGTTGTCTGAACCTGATGTATAGTGATAGTTACATATGTGTCCATGCAGATAAAGACACACTCAAAGATACGGGAGTGACAACAAAAGCACTGGTATTACCTGCATAGGTATTTGCAAAGAAGAGAAGCGTGGTCAGTCTGCAGAGAAAGTCACCAAAGGGCCAGTCGAAATGGCGGATGTAGTACGTAATTCTGCCCGGCAATGCCAATGTGAACAGGGTGTCAGACAGTGCAAGGTTGACCAGATAGATGGAGGTGGAGTTGAACTTCTGCTTCCTCTGGCAGATCACGTAGAGAACCAAGCTGTTGCCACAAGCACTGATTATGAAAACCAGAGAGTAGAAAATAGGGAAAAGGACCACTGCAGCTCTTTGGTAGACAAACACATCACAGCTGCTCTGGTTTGGAGAATTTTCAGCTGAGTCCAGGGTGACGTTATTCACAGCCATCCCACCTGTCAAACTGAGAAAAAGACCACACTGAAAATCACTGAATCATTACAGACATGAAACAAGTGGGCACAAGCAAGGAAACAAGAGCCCAGTGAGCTATAGACAAGGTCATTACAGTATAGAGTACTTACAATTTGAGATTCAATAGCCAAGTTAATTTACTGTTACTGCTACCGAGTCTTCTGGTTGTGATTGTAAACTGAGCTGCGATACTTGAAATCCCTCTGAAAAAGTTGTATGAAGTGTTGAAATCCCACCTCTCCTTTTTGACATCATATTTCAGAAAGGAGCCGTGGGTGTCATACTACAACCTTAGTAGTTATTTGACACACTGAGCCCTATAGGCTCTTCTTGAACTTTCACCATTGACAATTGTAAAGCCCCCTCAATAGTTTATGGCATGTCAACTAAATAGATGTAGAAAGTATGAAAAATACAGCATGTTTTATGAAATAGTATTAGGTATTGTGTATTGTTTCACTTTTATCACTGTATTAACATTTTAATCTTACATCTCTCTATATCATCTCTTTGCTCTGCCTTATTATTAGCTTGTCAGTCACTTGTAAAGGACAATGAATTGCACTAACCCGCATGGAAGCTCCTGTACAAATAAAGTTTTGCACAGTTTCATTATATGTGCACACTGTGTACATTTACATGTGTAACATACTGTTCCATCTTGAACATTTGTCACATTCTCATATTTGATGCTGTTGCTGACTTCTTTGTGATAAGAACAATTGGCTCACACACACACACACACACACACACACACACACACACACACACACACACACACACACACACACACACACACACACTGACCTACTGTTTTTGTTACTTGGGAGGATACTGAACAACATTAACCACGACTCAGACACACACCAAATATTAGTGGTTAATCTTCTGGGGACCAAATCCTTATTTCCACAAATTTTATTTCCTATGATGTGACTGTCAAAACAAACATTTGTTCCAACAATGTGGTTATTACAAGAACTCTAGAGAGTGCTTGTGCATGTGTTAGCGTGTGTGGGAGGGATATAGAGGGTGCCGGATTGTGATTGGGTTTCTTTTCTGCATTCACGAAGAATCCATTTCAGTGGGTTTGCTGTCTACCACATGCCCATGCATGGTGATATCTGACTATTAATGATGTGACATCTAACTATTGTTCCTATAGAGGTTGAATGCATGTGTACATAAATGCTTTGGACAAAAGCTTTTGCAATGTTGTAGTGGGTGCAGCATGTTCTAGAGAAAGGTTAGATGGTGTGATAGGCTGTGAGGTTTTATATTATGTTCCTGCCTGTGAGGTTTCTCAAGTTGAGTAGCTGAGGTGAAGGCAGGCAGGCCTGAGGTGGAGCTGATGGAAGATATAGGAGGAAGCTGAAGTATTGCTGGCGCTTGCAAAGAAAAAAGAAAACTGTCATAATGCTGTGATGTGTGGATGAATCACTAACACTCTGAAGAGTGTCACATCTATATACATCTCAACCACTAAAAAAGTGAACAATCTCAACTGAAAAAACACATGGTGTCAAATTCTGAGAATAGTCATGTTGGTAAAACTGTGGCAACCTAAGTGTGCTTCAAGCAAAGGAACATACTTTCACTTCAGCAAACAAAACAAACTCAATTTGAGTTGCATTTTGCAAAAATGCTTTAGATGACAGCCTGCAAATTACAGTGACTATAACTACCAAGTACTAACTGGATACGCTCTGGCAGGACAAGGACAGAAAAACATGGGATGAGGGGGTAACAGATATGTGTTTAGGTGGGACGTGAAAATGAAATAATATAAATATTCTCTTACACGTGCATGTTAAATAATTACAGGATACATTCAGGGGACCAACAGGACCTTTCATAATAAGTACGTCATAACAAAGGAAATCAACTTCATGTGGCACATTCACTTAGTAAAACAAGCTAGAAAGAGTGAGTGGCAGAATTTCCGTACTGATACTGTGTGCATGAAGGAATTAGTCCATAAATTCAAGTGATATGAAATAAAAGCATGTTTATGTCTTTCCCTGACAAGAGTTTTAATCTTTTTTTTAATTTTAGATCGTAAATATGCGTTTTGCACATTTTTTGTACTAGAATTGCATGTACACTTCTTGTTTTTCCGCACTTTTTTCCTGATTTTCTCATTTTCTTTTTACCCCTTTGTCTCCTAACCTCTCATCCCATTCTCTTCTTTGTCTTGGTATAGGTACCCAGTGAATATTATAGTGATGCCTTGTTTATTAGTATTTACACAGTAATGTTTTGGCCTCTAATCTAAAGTATCATGGTTCTCACCACTTATTTGTTATTTTGATGATACCCACTGTGGACAAAGAACTCAAGAGTTCAAGTATAACAGTAGCAGTACAGTTTGTTTGCCAGGATAACTGTAGAAGTACAGTAGAAGTGCACTGGCAACAGTATCTCTTTATTACTCACCAAAGCCCTCCAGGTTGGTGTAATTGAAATGGATGGCTGCTGGATAGGCAAAAGGTCACTAATTGTCACCAGTCAAATGCGGTTATAATACAGCTCGCTTAGGTCACAATAAGGGGTTCATGTAGACAATGTCACCTGCAGGTTAGGAGCCTGCTGCACTTCAGGCCTACATTTCATGCTCCATTAATTTTGTGCACAGAGTTAAACATCTCGTACCACCTGAACGGTGTGCGAGAAAAGGAAAAGACAGTCGTTTGTTGAGTGCTCACTGGGTGTCCTGAAGGTCTCTCAGTGTTAAATACTTCAGGAGCATGGGAGGACATGGAAAGAAGGAGATGATCACTTCTGCCCATGTATGCCATCTACTAGCCCCCCCCCCCAAAATCTGCTTCAGCAGCGTCCACCCATGTAGTGATTGTACTTATAGGAATATCAAGAATTGTGAAAGAGCTACATCATTGACCTTCATTTTTCTGTTGACCTGATCTGTTTGGTATTTTGCAAGTCTAAACAAAAGCTAAACAATTATTTTTAATCTTTTACAGTATTCTAGTTCATATATCGTACCAGAACCATGAAAAGATGACGCACATGGTAGTGTGTAGTAGTGTGTTTGTAGTTTTCTGGGTTGATGGGTGTGTGACATGAAAGGTCTTAGGAAATTGAAAGTGACGACCCAGCATGGAACATGCATGGAAGTCACTTCTCAGAAATGTGACCTTTTTCTGGTTGTTAAGTCAGGGGTGGGCTAAAAAAAGGGGGAGGAGGGGGGAACAAACTGATTTGAAGAGAATTATACAATCGTCAATGGTGCAACTGCAGCCCATAAAAGAACACCCCAGAAGGCATATCGTTTTAAAGGCACCCTCATGGTGGAGGGGGACCAGTGGTGTGTTGGTGAGGCAAACTGGGAATGACTTCTGGTGTCCACAACATGTGTGGAGTAGCCAGCATGGTTCCATGAATGGTGCCTAACCAAATTTGGGATGTTTTTTGCTGCCAAAGTGAATTCTGTATGAAACTTCTCCCAAACAGTTTAAATCTAAGTCTGGTTTATCAAGCCAACTTCACTGTGCTGCTGACGACTCATTCAGCAGCTAAACAAAAGCGTTGTTGTGCAGTGATGCGCCATGACCTTTTAGTGATTTTTTTTCACAAATACATATATAAAAAAATAAATTAATGAACAAAAAAAAAGTATATGTATGTATATACTTGCAATGCAGGCTTACAGAGTTAACTGCTATAAAATATGGCACCACAAGAGGGTGTACAATCATTACAAATCAGGAACAGAAAATCCAGTAGTGATCAAAGCAAAATACAAAATTTATTTGAGCAAACTGTTTCAGGGTTAAAACATTTTTTCATTACAATTTTACATTTATGTGTTATATTTTTATCATCATGTTATTTTTATTAAGTCAGTGTAATAGTGTTAAAATTGCGTGCTTGTGTGCATGCGTGCATTTATGCATCTTTATGTGTGTGTGTGCATGTGTGTGTAAAAGGAGACTGCTGGACATACCGCAGGGGACTCCTGCATTGTCAGGGGGCCTCATGTGGCTCGTGTCTGTTCTCATCATCACCATCTCCCACCATGCATCAGCCGCCGCCTGCCCTGCTCAGGGCCTGTCCCTTGCTCCACCACGCTCGCGTGAAGACTGTTGGTTCACACTTTGCTTCACGCTTGTCACCTTTATTACTGATGAGCTACTTGTTGTTTTTCAGCTAACACCTTTAAACCCTTTGCTGCACAGAGGCCAGTATACTGCTCCACCCTGCATGCCTCATTTGGTATATGAAAGTACAAAACGAGAGCAATGAAATGGAGAAAAGAAGTGCTGTTGCACCGACTGAGGCTGTATGAGTGTGAAGAACCATCATTATATGCTGTCATAGCTGCCTATGGACAGTGTACACTCCCTTTCATTTCATAGTGAGGCTTTCTTAATATAGCATGTCTTATGTAGCTGGTTGTGAAAACCACACACCAGCTGATCGGGCCTGGTGTACTGTTGAACTATTCGTGACTTCACACCCATCACAATGCTGTGCCATTCTTCACCTACATTTAAGAAAGTCTCATGGCATAAAAAGCTGTGATTGATCAGTGTTTTCTTGATTGATACAACTTAAAATTAATTGTGTTCAGTGACTTTTAGTAGTCCGATCATTGGTACCAGAGGCATCATTTTTAGTATCTCAGAAGTTGCTCGTGCATTTGGGGAATTTTTTCAGAAACACTGGGGACAGAAACAGCTTTGTTGTAACTTCAGACAAAAAACCATGTAGAACAATGAAACACACATCAAGATTTGATGTACCCAATTCTTAACTGAAAGCATTTAAGGTTACACCTCTGCAAAACCAAAACATGGTGTTGCTGCCATTAAACAATAAAGCGCTGCAGCAAAGAGCTATAAAGTACAATGAAACCATAAACAGCAGCATGTAACAAAAACAGTGCTTCTTACAGCCTTCAGTGCTGCTTTTACAAATCGTGTTATTTTATTATGTAAGTGTTGTGGCTCTGAAAAATAATTTTGCTTTTGCTTTCTGAGGAATTTGTGACTAGGTGTACTGAAATGTATTGAAAAGGAAAAAGATTAATCCAAGGGTTTGCTTCAACATAACAAAACGTGGGCCATACCATTTTAAATCAGACATTTCTCATGACCTAATATTCAAAAACACCACCATGTTTTTGAACTCTACTTTAGGTGAGGTGTTAGCTAAGAACTTTACTTGATTTACATAACACCCACAGAGCTACAGTAGCTGGGATTTTTTTGGGTGAAACAAAAATGTTCATTTTACAAAACAAAATAATTGTAATCCTACATGCACAGTTCATTTACAGTGTTTGCTAAACAAATGAACAAATATGATCCCATGCATATTCAGCGCTGCATTTTGATTTGCTGAATACTGAATAATGAATACGGGGTTGAAATTGTACACAACACAAACAAGTCCTGGTAGTCATAATCATACGGAGAACAAAACACACTGCAGATGCAGCCACGTGACTGTTTGATCAACTTCATCAGTTTCAGATTGCTTTGTTATTAAAAATAACATGATAAATTATTGATCATCCTGTCAACTTCGCCCCCAGCCCTCCATAGGTGAATCAGAGATCAGAGGTCAGTACAGCACCCCTGGGGCTGTTAGTGGCTCTTTCAGGAACTTTAAAGCAGCATGAATACTTTGTTGTTACAGATTCTGAAACCAGTCCACAGGAGGTTTCACAAGACTGTCCTTTTGTTGTAGTGTGATTTGGGGTGTATACTTTTTCTGCTAAAATTGAATGAGGAAAAAATGAAAAATGCAAATCTGCATAAAAATAATCCTTTGTGTTCTGAGCTCTGACCTCTGGCCTTTTCTGCTTCTTTGTCTACAAGAGACTTTTGTTTTAATGTTTGTATTGTCTTCAGTCTTTTTGTTAAAAAAATGTTTCACTGTATGGATATGAACTGGATTTCTTTTTATGCTTTTCTGCTTTCTGCTTGGAACTGGTGTTCAAGGTAATGTGTTTGACTTCAAAGAAGATATGGCAAATGTTTCAGTCTGTTTTCAGATTTATTGAAGCCTGACGTACAAGCCTAAAAAGCAGCAAATTCCTAACACGTTGCTTTGTGACCACAGTGTGTAAAGATCAAAACTCATGAACACAAGGTCAAACAAAAGATGTCCCAACAACTGCTGTGTTTGGTCATTGTTCCTCTTCACTGACATTACCCCAATATGTACATACTGCACTTACACAAAGCTTGTATTCATCTGTGGCCAGTGACTCAGGCTGAGTTTGAAGAAGTGGCCTTGTTCCACAGTCCGTGCCATGGCAGGTTTTCAGGTCATCTGAGGCGACGTGCATATTTTGAATGTCGTCTCTGCTGTTGCATTATTGTTTTATTCACAGAGCATGGACTAATTATTTCAACAGCTCTCTTCATTGGGAAGTAGACTGACAGTTGCCATCATTGGAGTGATCAGTCTGTTTCTTGGACTCGGCTGAGGCTATTTGATGTATATTAACAATAATTGGTGCCACCGCCACAATGATGTTTAGTAAACCTTTGTGCTATTTTCCAGGAGGGTGCCCATGAGGAATTTATGCTCGGCCTACAGAGACGCCCTCTGAGTCAGGACAGATGGGAGAACTGCTGTCCTCTGCAGATCAGAGACACCACAACCTAATCATCATTATCACCTTAAAGGACATACAGTCTTTCTCAATGTCTTGTTGTCTCTTCTGATCAACAGAAAGGCTAACTATCCACCTCATACACTCCATTTTCATTACTGTAACATTCCCTCTATTCAATTACACACAGTGAGTCAAAAACAGTGTGGCATTTGTTATCATAAACAAATGTAAGAAACCTACGGGATGTAATTTGAGTTAGAATGTGAGAAGAAGACTCATTGCGTAATTGTGACATGCAAGACAATCTTATTCATCAACAAATTAGGTTTAATGACAATGACGATGATTCTAAAAAAATGATGTGGGGTGTTTAAGAGATGATATCTGTGGATTTGTTTGCAAATACAAGCAAACACATCAGTAAATGCATGCTTTAGAAAACATATATATGAATAGCTCGTTAACAGCAATTTCCGAAGCAGTTTAGTTAAAAAATGATTTTAAAAAAATGCTGTTGTTCCTTAGTCATTCAAATGGTTTTGCGGCATGGCCACTATATTAGTTCTTGTCATGCTTTGTCATTGTAAGCGGATGACAAGTCATGACTCACAATTTGTGGTTATACTTATTTCTGTGGTTAAGGAACAAGTTAGTTTGTTAGGTTCCTTGTAATCTGGCAGCCAGGGCTGATGCAGTGAGGTGGCGGTGTCTCGAGTTCCAGCATCTAGCAGTGACTCCAGCAGGTTTTGAGTCTGCCAGATTCTACAAGTGAATGAGAGGCAGATGTGTGGTGACAGCACTACGCTCATTAGGCCGAATCAGTGTCACACTGTGACAACTGGCCAACTTGAGGCTTCTCTCGTCACTCAGTACTTATGCCATTCGGACAAGACCAGCTAGGACTCTCCCAGACCTCATTTGAAGCTACTAATTGTTCTGGCTTCTCTCTTTTGCCTAAAACAGGACCTCTTAGTTTAGGTTAGGTTTCCTCTGACCTGATAAACTAATTATCTTGTTTCCCTTGAATACACTATCTCCAGCCTTGAATCTTTAACCAACTTTTCCCACACACCCATCTTCAGTCCCAGTGGTATCCCTGACTCTGACCACTGGTCAGCCCCTGCTCTTCATCCCAGCTGTGCGGTCAGCTCTGGCCCTTCAGGGCCTCCGTCCCTGGGCTGAAGTTGTGATATCTATTTCAGTCCACTAGAGACCAGACAGCCGCCACTGTGGCTCCAGAGAATTCCCTGTCCAGCGATTACTGATGGTAGCACTCCGTTCATATGCTTTAGCATCTCCTGTGTCCAAACTGCTTAGCATCTGATGGGTCGCTCTAAGCCATTAAGGCCAGTTTGCAATTATAGATGTGTGGCTGCTGGACACAGAAACAGATGTGCTTTGATCTATTTACGGTACAGTGGATAGGGGGCTCATAACAGCTTACTTCCATGCGTGGGTCAAATCACGCACCTCTGACATCTCTTGTCTTTCAGTTCACTTGACATGCACTTGTGTTTTTCAATCAGCAAAAAGTTTAGTGATGAATAGGCATAAAGAGAGAACAGAGGTTGCAGCTGTGTGTACATGTATGTGTCAGCCCACATACACAATCAAACATATGCGAATGCTCTGCGTGTGTGTTTATGCCTTTAATCTACATGTGCCAACCACCACCAACCATGTGTGGAGGTGAGAGCTTGTTGAATGGAAATTTGGACAATCCTGTTGCACTAAATAAAAGGGAACTAATTCAAGCCCCATCTGTTTAAGCACCAAAATTCACCAAGGGGCAAAATAGTTAGTGTTGCGGTACATTTTTAACGCCTTGTCTCCTTTTTTCCCCCTCAGCTTGAAGTGCTTTGGGTGGTGAAAAATGGAAAACAAATGTTCTGTTGACAGCTTTCTTATGCCCAGGGTGTGTGAGTATTTATATCATAAAGGTGCCAACACATCCTGGTTTTACAGGCTGACCATCGCTGGGGGGAGAAAAGAGGGGGAGAAAGGGGGGTTATCCTGTAGCTCATTCTGGTAATTACTAGATCAGTGATGAATAGGCCTTGATAAGCCTGTGACAAATTAGCTTACAACTAAGTCTGCTGCAGTGTGAAATTCTTATTCACTGTAAAAGAATTTAGCTTCATAATCAATGTAGGACATCTACAAATGGAGCCTGCTGATTGCATGTTGGGTCCTCCTGAGACAACAGCATACTTTGGACCTGGACTGCATTAAGACTGAGGGCACGGCTGGATATACTGTAGCGCCTGCACAGCTTAAGACTCAATAATGACTCGACCTAAAGTTTTAAGCAGAGCATGCCTCAGTAACAGTCTGTTCCACAGTCATTTTTCTTCCTTGTCACTTGCCTTATTGTCACCACTTTGCTTGTATTAAAAATTCACGGGTCACTTGTATGGCATTTAGTGCTTGTCTCCAGTGTACTGCATGTCCATGCTAACTATTCAGTTGTGACCACTTTTCACAGCAGCAGCAATGCCTTGGGCGAACTGTGATTTCATAATGTTTATGGTGTCAGTGGCAAGCCTGGTGGGGAGATGGTAATAACTCCACAACCAATATGAATAATGAATGAACTGGCATCATTTCATAAATCGGATGGGATGTACAACATATGGAAATAAGCAGGCACACTCTTGCCACAGAGCTTCAGTGTTAAATGAAAACACTAGATTTGAAACAGCTTTTGCTGCTATAATACTGTATCCTGAATGATACAGCCCGCAGCATGCTATGAGAACACTGTCTACTGTACCATCACAGAGGTGCATTCAACAGAGTGCACAGAGGGAGTCCGCCATTGACATTGTGCTGTAAGCAGGTCTGTCCTGAGGTGAACCATGTGTACACAGCTTTAGGTCCTCTCTGATGTAGGTGCTTCTCGGTCTGCCAGAGTCGTGTTACGAGGCCACCGTCCCACTGTGTTTGTTCTGCGTCAGTGTGCTGAGAAGAGTTCTAAGGGAGAATTCATTCATAAACTTACATCCAGCAAACCACTCACACTGGATTAATAGATCTTGGAAATTAAATTTGATTTTCATGTTGTACTTTTGCATCCTAAACTTTCTTCAGCTCATATTTTATCCACTGAAGTCTTTGAGAGTGACATTCGTTTAAATGTAACCAAAGTAAACATGTTTATTTATTGTAAAAAATTTCCCTTGATCACTGAACAACAAAAGCTAGGTCCCTCAAGAAAATAACAGATGCCCAAGATGTTAATATTCTGAGGGTCTGGTTGGACCTGCTCATTAATTCAGTTAAATGAAGTGAGAGAGGGGGAATCAGAGTGAACCGAACGGGAAAAAAGCCCTTAAAACCATTTCCTGTGATTTGGGTAACATGCAGAAAAGTCAGTATTTGTCTTTTCTTCTCTTATTTCCTACCTTTTCTCACATTATAAATGCAAACTCGTCTTATTTTTCTTACTTTGGTTTTCCCAGGCATATTTCTTTCCTTTATGGCCTTGCTGCTTTCCTTTCTCTCCCTCTGTTTCTCTCATGATTGCTGGGTCAGTAACTTGGCGGTGGATTGGGTCAGGGGGCACAGTCAGGTTTTGTCCACCAGCTTCGGGCTGTAAAGGCTAATGCCTCCTGACACTCTCAGCTCCATCAGTCCCGGACGCATCATTCTAGTAATGCAGAAGTCATCAGGGCCTGGGATTGCGTGAGGGCTCTCATCTGGAAACCCAAACAACCTTAACCTCATTGAATTCCTGTTGAAGAATGCAAAAATTAATTAATGGATTTAGTTGCTACTTTGTCTCATTGGATTACACCTTACTGTCTGGGACTGATGTGTTGTTGAAGAAATCTCTCAAAAATGTTTCCGTAGCAGTGATGTGGTATAGCAAACAAGAGAAGGAATATCTGAAAAAGTGTGCTCATGTTAAAGTTCATTAACATACACTAGTGATCCAGTTGAGGGGATGTTGTAATTTCTATTCAAAGGCCAAAGTTTAATCTGGATTGTGTGGCCTCTTTAGCTGGTGTGCTGGTCTTTTCCAACCATACTCCACTTCCTTTACAGGCACTCAACTGAATTGTTGCTTAACCTGCGCAGTGACCCTGCCACATGCCATCTGCATCCCTCTACCCCAGATCCACCACTGCACTATTCCCCTTGTGGGCAAGGGTTTTGCTATGAGTCAACCAGAGCCACAGACTTGCGAAGAGAAATCCATAAACCCTGTGTTAGGGCAGAGAAAAAAAGTCAGCACCAGTGCTTACTCATCTGTTAAAAACGGAGTGATCTGCAAAGTTTGTATGAGAGGGTTTTTGACGGTGCCCTGCTGCTTTGTCAGTGCAGCACATGCTGCAGGCACTGGCATCCCCTATTGCCTTCCAGGTCATTGGCCAGGCTCAGCAGGAGGTGGGCTTCTAGCCCCATGACACGTCCCTGATTCACAGCTGGATCTGTAACAAGGTATCATAGCAAATGAGTCGGTAAAACATCACTGGTTTGAAGAGCGTGAAAAATTGTCATGATATCATTTGTAATTCCTGATCTGGACTGCCGTTGGTAGGAGAAAGAGAGATAGAGAGTGAGAGAGAGATCTGGTAATGAAGGGGTTTTATTCCTCTTCACCATCTCCACCAGTCTCAGCCCCCTCTCTTCCCCACCACCACATAGCCTTACCCTCAAACTGGCGCCTGAGGGGGGAGAGCCAAGCTAATGTAAGGAGGCAATAATTAAACATCTCGTGATTCTCAGCCAAGTGGCTTATAGGTGTTGCACTCTTAACATGAGGGCTTTATGACACATTGTCCTGTTCTTGAATGTGGCTTTTGCTCCTCATTACACATGACTCACGAGTGGTTGTGATGTGTCAGATTGGGCCTGTCCTGGGGTGTTGTGGTGATAGTAATGATGTTTGGGGAGGTAATACAGGGTAAGTACGGAGTTAGTCAAATGTTGTCAAGTCTCAGCATTATCACACTAGCGGTGATACAGGTGCTGAGCATGTAATAAAGAGCGGGGTGCTTTTAACAACTACCACAAAATAAGAGCTAAAATGTCAACATACAGTAAACTACATTAATTTAATTAATTTTGCTTATATGCTGTACAAAAATCTGGTCACAATCTTTAACTATTTTAACAGTAAATTGTTTTAAAAGAAAAACTAAAAATAAAATAACTGTAGGTTAGTAGAAACATTTAATAAAAGTTGTTTTATTGCCAGTTGTTTTAATCGCTTATTTGTGTACAGTGCATTCATCATATTTTGGATTAAAGAAATAAGTTAAGAAATAATTAAAACATCAGAAATTGTGTAATAAGTTTCAAGAAATAAAATTCATTTGAGATCAAAAAAATGTATACACACCACATTATGTATTATGCAATAAAATTAGATAGATAAACCCTTATGATCTTTAACCTTTCTCTGCTGAGAGTACAGTTGGCTGTGGGGTTGTGTGCAGGTTTGATGGATGCAAAGAATGGACAAACATCAGCTCCCTCTAAAACCACAATGGAGACCTTGGATCTAAATGTCATGGTTTCATAACGGATACACTGACATTTGTGTGATGGGATTTAGCCATGGGTTAATATAGCCATTGCTGGCACACTGCATTGATGTCCATCTCACTCGGGCTGTGAAGTCTATCTCACCATTTTTATTTTTTTTTTTGTGGCCTCATAGAAGTTTCTTTCAAAGGGATGAATTGGATTCTATGCTGGTTAAAGCCAATTATTTTATCAGAAAAAAAACTGTTTGATATGTAGGTTTGTTTTATATGATGTTAATGTGCCTCAGGAGCTGTTCAGATCATTCTTTTTTGGTGAGTGTTGGGTTGGGGGTGGGGGCTGTTGAGGAAGGCAGGCGATCAGCATTAAAATCAGAGCCATGTAAATCTAATCAATTATACAGTTTTTCAGATAAAATGTTGGTAAATCAAAACACATTTTCCAAAAGTCACAGTATAATGAGAAATTTAAATTGGAAACAGAAACCATTTGTTTATTATAAATGCCAGGGTGAGGTGGTGACTTGCCATCCATAAATTTCGTTATCCTTTCATATTCCTTTTATCTATGACTACAGCTTTGGCACTCGTTCAAGATTTTAATGAACCCAGACTTCTGAGGCATCAAGGCCTAGTGATGCATTGTCCATTTGGATCAGGGAGTACAGAGGGGGGACAAAGGCAAAATGCTTTTGCCTTTGACATAATATTTTATATTCTATTGCCTTACAGGGGGGTCATTAGGTGACTGCAACATTTAACAACATAACAGATTGACAAGAATAAACACATATTCAGCATATATCTGGAATTAACTACCAGACTGATGATCTTGTGTGTGTGTGTGTGTGTGTGTGTGTGTGTGTGTGTGTGTGTGTGTGTGTGTGTGTGTGTGTGTGTGGCAAGGGGCGACTTGAATCAAAAAATAATTTTCTGTGCTTTATGAGGACACAGAGAACCCCCCTGCTCTGGCGCGACCTGGTGTCGGCTGCTTTCTTGGGCTCAGAGGTTCCTAGGGGAGACCAGAATGGAAGTTGAGCATCTTGCTGTGATCCAAAGAAAGTGTGCCAAATGCTATCAAAACTGGATTAGTAGACAACAATTGTGTTCGATGAACGGAAGGGGGAGGGAAAGAAGTAGTTTCCAAGTAACCCACGGATGGAATTTTCCAACTCCATTGCATTTTTATCCCATGTAGGAATAGATGTGCACATAAGCCCCCTTTGTTTTGGAGGGAAATCTATAGCCTACTTAAAACATCTTTTTTCAAGTTCTTTCAAGTCCTTCGAAAGACAGAAACAAGTATCTATTATATATGACCTATCCAACAAAAATGATCTGGCCAATAAATATTGGCAAATAGTCATATTAGTGATTCCCAGTATGTTTGGCTTGTGACCCTTAAAAGTGAAGCGGTGTTTTGAGCAGTTCAACCACAGACTGATGTTTCTCCTCAGATATGAAAGGTCCCTTACCAGTATTTTAAATTACACAGCGAAGACCAGAGAAAGGTAAGGAAAAATTAAAAATGCTGTAATTTGTGTACAGGAAGCATGCTTTTCCCCCATTCTGTTAAAGGTAATGCAGCCCCATAGATTTATCCAGTGATCCAAAGGGGGAGTGTTGATCCCAGGTTAGGAAACACTGAATTGTATAAATGAAGTCAATGAGCCAGGAATGCACACTTTCCAGTCTATGCAAAAGTGAAGAAACTTTTAAGACTAGTGGTAAAAAAAATCCTTTTTTCCCCCTTTTGCTTTGATATAATCTGTGATGTCAAAGCAGGAAGATTCCTACTGACGCATGAGCAAGAGAAGGTCTTCACAGACACTTTCCCTCTTTTTTCTCTTTTTTTATTCAGGGTCTGCCACCAAATACATTTGGCTCCGCAACCTTAATAAAGTACAGTAAGTCCAGCAGCACATTCACATTTAAATACACCCGCAGCCCAATGGCTGTCCTCTGAACGCTGACATTTGGAGCAAATCCCCTGCTGACTTAATCATGGCAAATATTGCGTGTCATTTGTGCACCACACTTGGACCTGGCTGATGGTAGTAGTAGTAATTCACCACTGCTGTGAGAGAGAACTCCTGGGGTGACGTGCCTTGTGCTCAAATCTCTCTTCTCTCCTTTCCTTTTATTCCTCCCGTTTGTCTCCGTTGCAAGCTTCAGCCTGCCTCTGTCCCTTCTGTCTCCTAGAGCAGAAGGACACCAGAGTCGTTGTAGACAGAGACCATCTGTGACGTAAAAAATCAAGCGTATAAAGACGTGATTTATAACAAAGCAATCACACAGAATATCACTGATTAATGTTTCCCAGCTGTAATTTTTCTTTTAAATCATTTATATTACTCCTTTTGAATTAGCTTTTGAAATAAATTACTCTCTAATTTCCCTCTCAGAAAGTGTTTCACCACTTGCCGTCCCTCCACTCTCTACAGCAGAACCGCCCCACTACTTGCTCTCTGTTTACCTTCCCATGTGCTTGCATCTTCTAGAGCCCGCCCCTCTCCATGCTGTGGCCAATGACAGGACTCGGCCTGCAACCGGGAACTACTAATGCAGCCAATCGCTGCTCGCTGTTGTCGCGTGTCATCGGAGGAAACATGGCGGCGCTCATAACCAGAGCGTTGAGACGACTTGTTCCACAGTAAGTCAGTTTATATTTCTTGTTTCTCCTTTTCTTAAATGTGCCATGTGTCTCGTAGAGGAACTCAGCCTGTGAAAATCATCGACGTTTCCCTCCATACCGCGTTTGCAGCTGTTGGTCAAATGTGGCGTGTTTCGTAGGCCGAGGAGAAGTAGCTACAGCAGTGTTGCCAGCATAATTTCTGTTTGTTTTCTCCACTTTGTTTCCTAAATTGTAAAAGAATGTACCTGTTTGTTAGAACTGAGATGTCTCTTAATTCTTGAATTAGTTTAAAAACCCTTAAAATGTGGAGGAGATAAACACCGCTGTGGTCCAATGTGCTCCAGTGGCTCTGAATTAGGCTGTGGCGGTATTTCTGTTTCATACCTTAATACCATCTCAACATTTCATCGGGGTATAGACCACAAATCACTTGTACTTGCAAATACTCTTCTTTTGACTAAGTTTCCTTTTCTAAACTAATGTCTTCAGTTTTCTTTTTTCCTGAAACTCCAATGTTTCACATACCTTTTACCAAACCATACCTTTTTTCTAGCTGAGTTTTCAGTGCTGAACTCATGAAACAGAAATAATAACAGTGACTCATGTCGAGATTATGTATTTTTTTTTAGAGCACATTAATATAAGTAGTAAACTTGTTTGTAAGCTGATTGCTTAGGCCTATATAGCCTCTTTATAAAAAACAACAGTGCACACAAAATTTGAGGAGATTTGGCAGAACACGATAAAATACAAGAGTGCGTCTTTATTTTCACTAAATGTGTTTGGCATTGGGTATTTGTAAACAATGTTCTGCAATAAAGTTTTGTGAAACAGAAGTTTCAAGTATTCCTTTATTGATGGAAAATTGAAAATGAAATGAATGTGTTACAGCACTGAACTCTCCCAATAGAAAAATAATTTGGAGGTAGAAATGAATGGTGATTTGGTCATTGTGTACTGTTGCAAGCATTTAGCTTTATTCACAGACCTACAACATAAAATAGCACAGCAAGACTTGTGCAAGTAATTGGTATTACACAGGACTGTAGTCTACTAAAATGTCTGACCTGTGACAAGGAGTTCTTCTTTTGAAACTAATTTTTTTTTTTTTTTTTTTAACTAATATGGTCATGTACCCCAGTTTCGAAAACGTTAAGGTAAGAAAAAATAGGTACTGCCCAACCCTAATGGCAGTTTGTGGTTTTAGCCGTTTGTGTTCTGTAACTATTTCCTTTCCATCTGCTCAGTACCTCTGGGCAGAGCATCTCTGGCTGTGGTTCTGGTTGCCTAGCAACCTCACTATGATGGCAACAGTTCAGGAAGGCGCTGCACTCGGCGGTGCTTTATTATATTTTCTGACTGCATGATTGCGATATCACGGAAGAAACTGGCGACACCTTATGGTAGCCTGTTACTCATTACAAGCATTTTCATAAGTTTTCAGTGTCTGTCAGAAACCTCTGTTGACTTCTGTATGATTTGCATCATGTCAGGGTCATAACGTTCAGGTCATAACGTTCAGTTTCAGTTGTGTATTTGACTTCATGGCCATTTTGGGCGTTGTGGTGTTGTATTGTTGTATCTGCAAATTTCCAGCCATCTAAACTGGGAACGTTGAAGTCACAACCTAAAGTTGTGTAACTACAGCCCCCAAAGGACTTTTTTTTGTTTTTATTAATACCGATTGTTCAAACTCTTAATGGAATCATGATAATGAAGGTTATTAGTGCTGCTTACATCTGTGAGTGAAGCCCTAGCTGAGAGTAAACCAAATGAAAAACTGAAACAAACATATGTCCATTACATAAGTGAATTCTGTAATCTGAAGCAAAGGTCAGTGTACTTAACTGGAAAGTCAGGATTTAACCTTTGTTGCTGACCATTCTTTTCTAAATCTGTTTCAAGTCCCCCAACTTGATGTAATGGTAATACTAAATTGCAGGAGTTCTCCTTTTAAGTGTACAAAGAAACAAATACTTACATGCATATTTATCTTGTGTGCATTTCTGGAAGTTTAGGTCACGAGATTTAGTGTCAGATATCAGATCAAAGTTACTCTTCTACCTTGTGTCTACTGTCTTGCAACTTTCATAGGTAGAATAATTAGAATCTTCAGATAGTCTGACTGCCACTTACAAAGAACTTAAGTGAGTTTAATATTCCTGTAATGTGTCTACAGTGGTCAACAACATTGTGACATGTGGCTCTAATTCAAGGCGCATGAATTTCCAGAGGCACAAAGCTGATGATCCTGCCAAATTGGAGTGTGAAGTGCCTGTCACGCCAGTGTGTGAGTGTGTGTCTGTGTGTGTGTCTTTGTCTATTTGTGCTTGGGGTGATAGCCCGAACAGATTAGAAGCAAACTCTTTTCCCATTCTCAATAATCCCTCTTTCAATTTAGCATCTTACATTTTTCTTGTAGTATTTTACATTGATTTTATAATATTTGGAAAAGATTTTTATGATGTGTTATGTGTAGACTTGTGCACAGCACAGGAATATAAAAAGTCTACCATTTTATAATGAGATTCATATTTAATTTTGGCTGGTGTTTCTGGGCGGCAGTACCTACATGGTTAAATGCAGCCCTCTCAGATGGCTGGAAGACGGAGAGGAATGTGTGAGCTTGTTTTATGGACAGCCTAGAGCCCTCGCTCTGGCATTGGCGGCAGACTGCTCTTTGTCACAAACACCCTTGTGTCAAAGATGCAACAGCATCCTGGAGGAAGCATTGACTGCTGCTATGAAGTCGACAAGTGATGAAAGTAGCCTAGAGGTTGTCAATTAAGAGAGCCAAAGCCTGGACCTTATAAGTTAATGGGCAGTTTCCCTTCTCAGGGCCTGCTAGGGCTTTATAGCACAGCTTATAAAACCCCCAAGTGTAATGCACCCCTATAACGTTTTCAATTAAGAGAAAGGGCATAAAGCAGTGCAGACACTTGGCAGTCAAGCTAGAATGTTTATAAAGTGGCATTTGGCATAAATTGGCAGGGGAAATTTCAATTGCTCCAGTTGTTTTAAAGCAGCAGCTACTGTGCAGAATTTTATTTTGATGGCACTTCATGCTGACTGGAAGCATTACAGACTTCCTGGTGTCTTTCCATTACTAGTTCCTTTAGCTTGGTCATATGGATGCACAGCCTGAAGTTTAAAAGCCCTGCCTTCTCAGTTGTAAAAAAGATTAGAACCAAGACAAGACAGAATTGTAATATACACTTATGCTGTCTTAATATTAGTACAAAGTGTCATTATAAATGCATTTGTCATTTCACAGTAAATTGGCCAATTTTCATTTTGAACTGTCCTATGGTACCAGGGGAATTTACATGCAATTAAAGAAAAATGAAATAAAACTGAGCAGATTATTATTTGTCAACATAATTGGCTCTTGTACGCCATAAATTACTTGTTTGTAATGCTGCTAGAAATAGGCAATGCTTAAAGAAAATCCCTTCATTCATCTGGTGTCTTCTGTGGTTGAACTGGCTTTGGCTTCTGGTAGAAAAATAAATGAGTGTTGAATAAACACCAGTGTGTTGACACCTCATTTCCTCATTGATTGGTGGTGGAAGCTGAGCTTGAGGTGTGTGGCCATAATCCAATCAAGCAAGAAAACAATCAGGGGGACTGTGTAACCAAATTCTGCAGCTATGGGAGGGCGAGCTGGTTGGCCAAGTAACCTGAAACCCTACATTCTATGCCTTTCTTGAACTATTTAATGATTTATCTTTACCAGACACATTTTTGGTCATTCCCTTACAGTACCAAAGTTTTGAATTTATTAATTCATTAAAAAAAAAAAAATACTTTTAGAAAAATATGTAAATCACTTTTAAAAACCTGTCTTCCATTTTTTTCTATTATGTTATGTATGGGACATCTAGTCTCACAACTAGGAGGAAATTTGTTGGCCAAGCTGAATTAAACAGCACTAGCA
Source organism: Toxotes lorentzi (assembly GCA_037833715.1). Taxonomy (NCBI): domain Eukaryota; kingdom Metazoa; phylum Chordata; class Actinopteri; family Toxotidae; genus Toxotes; species Toxotes lorentzi. The sequence continues at coordinate 6,630,135 of JBBMJY010000007.1, read as the reverse complement.
AAATACATGATTGGGTTTGAGTAAACTTCAGTCTACACCACAACATCGCTGTGGATCTATTTACAAGTGCCTACTGAGGTACTTTTTCTTTTTTTCCAAATTGCCTTTTTCTTTTTCCTTTCTTTTTTTTAAGCCAATGAATCAATAAATTGCTCTATTACCTGTTGTTGACCCAGCTAATCTTGCCTTTGAAATCTGTTACACAGCATTAAGGTAACACATGTTGCTGTGTGAAAACAAAACTCTGGTAACTGGCGTGGAGACCAGCTGAGTAAACGTGGTTGAGGGAGCAATGTGGGGTGGCAGAGAGGGGAGGCCTACACTTGTCCCAGTGCTGACCAAGGTGGATCCATACGGCCAACAGATGGATATGTTACCCTGTATCCCCACAGAAGAAAAAACAACCAAAACAAGTGTCTCCGCTCCAGCACTGAATCCTTTGATCAACAGCACATCTTCAGCTTCAGAGTAGGACTTCTTAGGAACCCAGAGCGCACATGGAATCGCATCTGTATAAACACGGCCGGGGAGGAATGTGTGAACAATGCAACAAAAGAATTTTGTTCTAGAAACGTGGGGTGGACTTGGCTAATGGGTGGTTTATGTGGTTTAGAGTTTGAGCGTGGTGGTCGGATTGAATGAGAAGCTGGGGAAATATTCTCTGTTTTTAATGATAACACAAGTGGGGAAACTTGTGTTTCTGCTTTTTTGCAGATGTAAGCCAATACAAGTGCTGTGATGAAATGATCCTTTTTGAGGCTAATGCATGGTGTCCAGACAATTCTGTCATTGCAGTGCTTGGTAACTAATTTTTGTTATAACTTTTGAAACTGCATTTTTTAATCAAAAGGCTATCTGCTGTATGTATTTATTTATTTTTTACAAACTGTGACAAAAATCATTCTTGTGGCCATGGGTTTTTCAGTGTAGTTGTCCAAGCTACTTATCCTCAGTCCATTCACATATTATGATCATAATCTATTTGTTCGATGAATAGCCATCAGATTTTTTTTAAATGTTACACACAGACTTCCCTAGAGAGACCACCCAGTATTCTCTTGGTTGCACAAGTTGCGTGTGGATCTATTTATCGAACTGTATTAGAGCATTTACTGTAAGAATAACTAACAATTTCTAATAAATAAACAGTATGTTGGTCTGGTACAGTTTAGCCCATATAGCATTAATTAGGTAGCAGTCAGATTTGTGTGTGTGTTTGTGGGCAGGATATTGCTTCCAGGTTTGGAGTCAGCACCTCTGTCAAAAGGCCAAAGGGGCTCTTTTGTCTGTTAAACATATATAGATTTAGGTTCAGTTTACACCTCGGAAACCTGTAGGAGCACATCTGCATCACTGACATTGGACCATTTCTTATCTGTTCCAAGGAGAAACTGTGTTGTCCTGTTCCCTTTTCCTCTGCCATGATGGTGCTTTGGTCTTCTCACGGCATTGAGGTTGGCTCATTGCCATGGTGATGGTCGGTTAGTTCCAGGGCGATGAGGTGTAATTTACCCAGCATTTCCTGTCTGATACACAGCATCCTAATGAGTAAGAGGCCTGCTTTTATAGCAGAGCATTTGTTAACCAGACACAGCAGGGATCTGTGTGTGTGTGTGTGTGTGTGTGTGTGTGTGTGTGTGTGTGTGTGTGTGATTCAACATGTTTGTTTTAAGTATATGTGCACCTATAGGTGGGACTATGTTCAGTATAATAATAGTACATGGGTCCATGCTATGCCCACGTGGCTGCAGTTCTTGGTTTAACCCCTCGGTGTCAGTGTTTACAGTGTCCTTTGTGATGAGGTCTTTGAGAGCAGCTTAAGGATGCTTGTTGTAATACCAACTGAAGCTTCATCTTATGAATTTTCATCGTTGAATAGTTCCACACTGACACTTATTGCCTGTCCAGAAAACTTGGTTTGGATTATCAACAACTGTGTCTGCATATTGAGGTTGTGTTGCCCAGCGTTGCCCTGTTAATTAAATGCCTGAGCTATTTTAACTGCTGTGTAAGCAAGCAGTTGTAAGACATTGCACATGCATAGGCATCTGTCAGTTTTGACATTTTAATGACTTAATTATCAATGTGTAAATTAGTATTCCTCAGCTTTAGCCCGTATCTGTTTAAGCTTAACTCAGTAGATGCAAAGAACATTTTGTATCTTATTATATAATTGCCACTGCTAAAAAACAAAAATCGCATATATCGTATATATAGAATATATACGATAATATTCCTTTAGTCTTATAGTGTAGTTGATCTTGGCATTATATGTCTCCACTGACTGTGTTTTGGAGCCTCTGTACAGTAAGAAAACTGGTCTCATTGACCAGTCCACTTTGGACAGCTAGATGACAATTAACACACAAAATCCTCCACTGAAGGGACAGGACAACTGTGATGTGACTTCTCTCTGAAATTCTAAAAATAAAGACAAATCATAATTCTAATTTATCCAGGCTCGCAGTGAAGAGTTGGCTGGTTGCTTTTGGTGTTTTGCCATATTTGGAAGTGGCTTATAACTTCTCATCACATCACTGGCACAAGTTGCAGACAGGCAGCCTCCTGTTAGCGCTGTACTTCATTAGAACCAGGTTTCAGTGGTACCACACACATTCAAACAGCAGGGCCATCTCCCTAGCATCAAAGGAGATTTTATACAAAGGGTTGTCTCTGTGTCTGTCTTCTCATCAGTGTCTGCTAATGATGCATGCTGCACACGTTTGTAACATTGACACCCTCCTCTCCCTATCACTCATTCACACTCTCAATCACTGCTCTCTCTCTCGCTCTCTCTCTCGCTCTCTCGCTCTCTCTCTCTCCCCTTCAGCCTTTCGTGGTGTTTGTTTGGCTGCTGGGTTTTGTTTGTTTATTGTTTCCAGATGGCAGATGCAGACTTCATTTGTGTGGCTTTCAAGTTCCCAGAGAGCTTTTTACTGCCTTGGCTCAAGCGCTTATCCTGTTTCCTCCAGCCAGGCTTTATGATGGGCCCTTTATATGTAGCAACTGGAAACAACTGTCACTAGCAGTCTGCGTCGGAAAGAACAGGGGAAAGGCTAGAGAACGTGTCTTGTGTACGTGTTTTTTGTCTTTGTGTCCATCTGAACATGTTCATTAGTGACAAAACAGTCAATCCACAGATAAGGACAATGTGTTTTTTCCCCAAGGGTGAACTTTACTGGCTTCATAGAATAAGAGAGAATACCCTTGATCTTGTTCACTATTCTGCAGTTCAACTGCATCATCGGCAATCCCACAGAGAAATGGGATGAAATGTGCAAAACTAATTCTTTGTTGACATGACTGTTAGGCAGCGTGCTCACAGTAGTGATGAAGGTGGTAGTATGTTGTTTTCAGGACCTTGCTGAGTCTAGTCTGGGCATCATTAAGCGCTGTGACATCACTTATTTACAGGAACCCAGGAGGGCGACTCACCCAGTAAATGTGGGGGAGGACCAGTGCATGTCTTTACTCATCGGATGCGGTTTTAAGACGGAGCAGTAATCAAAGCTCTCAGCTATATAAAACCCACCCCTTCTCCTTAAAGAGGCCTTTTCTTCTGGCTGCTGCTGAATGAGTGATTACCCTGGAATTCCAACCTGCCTAATCCCATTTCTACCACTGATTTAACACAGAGAAACAGTGGCCAAGGCACTGCATTCACTGCCCTATCCCAAAAAACTAGTCACTGGAAGGAAATGTCAGCCTGTTTGGTGTCATATTTCACATATTAACAAAGAAGGCCCAAGCATACAGTTTTTCTTAGTTTAAAGCAATTTGGAGGATTCAGGGAAGCCAGCTGTATCACTGTTCTATTCTTCAACAGTGAGACACGTTATTGCACGTGTCTCAGATGACGTCGGCTCTAATCGCAGCATAATTATGTGTTTGTTTACTATCTGTCAGGGTCCGTGGCTCATGCCAAGATGGCGGTAGTACAGCCATATAAGTTGGGGATGGCGGCATAGTCATTACACTAACCCGATCTTGACCCTGCACAAGGGGATCTGAGCTGAAGTGTGAGGGGATCTGACTTTAATGTTCACGTAATCACTGGTGTTTGTGTTTTACCACCACTGAGCGACTGGCTGGCCAGCTAATCTCATCAGGGTTTGGGCTGTGGTGCCGGGGTGAGCAAGAGGACAGCCTAGAATGACCCATATCTCCATGCCAGGATGGCTACAACACTCCGGCTCTGCTGTGCAGTTCCATCAGAGTTTTACTACGAGGCCCTTTGCCAGGGTGTTTACTACTGAACTGTCTGGCACAACAAGATAAAGCCTGTACTAATGCCCTCTAAGGACACAGCCACTCTCACTATTGGAGAGTCTGCTCTTTTTCATCATACTAGACATTTTGCAGCTATATAATAACATTGTGGTGCAAAAATGGGAAAATTGACTGGGTCTACATAGTAACACCTGTCCTTCGTGTTAATAGATAATAATTTGTTGCCCTAATGTATCTACATGGGTTGGACAAAATAAGTACACAAATGTTATTTGTGTAGCTCTCCTCAAAACAGATGTTGCCATGTACTTTATAGGAAGAAGAAAAGGGAGAGGGCGAGAAAGGAGTGGGAGAAGGACTTCTGGTTGCTTGTGAACAAATGAGATAAAATATTTGGATTTTCTTATGTTTCGTTCAGAAAATGGTGGATTTGTTTGCTCAACATTACTCAGCTCTTTAGAAAGCCTCACTGCTTGTTACATCTTTTCTCTTAAGCCCTTGGCATTCTGTAAAAACTTTTGCCTGTTTGTGTAGTCATTTGCACAATAGCTTTTTACTATTTTGCTTTTTTCACTGAACAGCTATGTGCAGTGCAGTGGCATCACTTGCATGCCCTTCATATAACACAGTTCAGTGCAAGACCATCCCTGTACACAGTTTCAGGCATGGTCATCGAGTTGAATCATCCTCTGTCTGACTACTCAGTGTAAGTAGTGACTGAACATTATGTGCTTCTCAACCATAAACATTATGTGCTTCTCTTTATACATACATATATGTTGTCTGTTTAGTCACGGAAGTCTGTAGAGTAACGCAATTTCAATTCTCTGTTTGTCCTGTACATACTGCAGAATTGACAATAAAGCTGACTTTGACTTTGACTTTGACTTTGATAAGATTTATTTCAGGGAATGTGGGTTGCATTTGATTACACAAGTGTAGATACTAAAATGGTAACTCAGTATATAATGGTGTAAGAAGCTTATTACTACCCATAGTTATAACCTCTAGTGGCCAGAGTAAGAGGAGCAAAGGGGAAGGTTAGGTGGTGTTGTGTGTGTGTGTGTGTGTGTCTATCTATCTATCTAATCTATCTAATCTATGTAATCTATGTAATCTATCTATAGTGTTTCTTGTCATCAGTCAACATCAGTCCATGACCATTCCACAACCTTGATTGAGGGTTTATTATTGTAACCATGATGATGGTCCTCTAACCTTAAGGAAGTAATTTTTTTTTTTTTTTAACCTAAACCATTCCCTCCATCTTTCCCTAAACTTAGCCAAATTGTTTTTGTACATAACCTAAGCAGAACATTATGTTTCATAAGCTTAACCATTTGTTTATTATTGTAACTATGACAACAAAGCTGACCCCACGTGTTTAATATGGTAACCAGGATGACGAAGGTCTGTTACGACTGCCATAAGGGTGCTATTTCAGGAGACACTCACATGGGCTGTATCAGAGGCTAGGGGCAAACAACTGATTTTTTTTTTTTTTTTGTAGATTGGAGAACATGTTGGGCATCTTATAAGTCCCCCCCAAAGTCATGGATCTGTTACTCTGATCCATGACTTTGAACACACCAACGCAGCCCTTTGAGTGCGGTGGGTTGTTTTTTGAAATTCAAATTTTATACCCAAATTACTATTCTTATTAGCCTGAGTAAGTTAAATTCACCATTACCAGGCTGTATAAAAGGTTTGTTTGTGGTTCTCCGTTTTGCAATACCCACTGCTTCACACATTGTTGTTTTAGTGAGCTGACACTGTTGCACTCACTCTGCTGCACCCATGGGAGGTCAGAAACCTGCTCAGTCCTCTCCTTCAACTCACCATCCAACCACTACACACACACACAAGTCTAATTTAAACCAGTAGATATTTTTGAACCATTTCAGTTCCCTGACGTCTGTGCGTGTGTGTATGTGTGGACACAGGGGCATAATAAAGGAAGTTCCATTATGCGAGGGATGGATAGTTTTCCTATTTTGCTGTCAAGATGTAATTCTAAATATTTACTTTTCCATTTTATAACAAGGCTAGTCATTGATATGGATGCCAGGAATGGCTGCACCACCCTTTTCTGAGTACCTCTTGATTCACAGTTCACATTTACTAATGTTTCATCAGCCTTGATGGGCTCCAAGTAAAGCACACAGTGAGTATCTATTCGCACTAAAACTCTGATCCACCACAGTCATTAAACATAAAAGAGCATGTGTGCACCAGCCTATGACCTCTTACAATTCACCTTAGGTTAATAAAATATGGTAACGCTGTAGATAGCAGATTAAGATGTGTCTGTAAGAACACCGTCCAAGTGCTATGCAGTATTAGTGTTTAGTTGGTGGTGTGGGGAAGTGCATAGTGCAGAATCAGATCCAGTTTTGCAAATGTTTGGTTGGCCTTTAATTTGAAAAAATAATGAATGCAGGATACATCCATCTGGGAGCATGTGTTCAGATCAAAGAGACCATTTGAAAGAGTTAAAATTCTCGCCTAGGCCTAATTATCACCTAATAACTGATTTGGCAACAAATGAGGAATTATTATCTGTTTTGCTCCTATTAGCCTAGCCCATGTGTATGCTAATAAAGGGTTTGTGTTGATGAAAATTAGCACTGGGTGCTAAATTTTTGTAGATTTAATTTAGGTTTTACCTTGATCCTTTCTAACTTTAGAGTTTTTGTCACTTGCTGTATTTGTGTTCATAAAAATGTATCCGTTGCAGTAAAATCTGTACTTCACAGAAAGGTAGGCTATCCTCTGCACTGTAAATTTCATTAGCCATATTCACGAGCTAATGTCAGCTTAGATAAATCCAACCTCTAACCTCTGCATGGATTGGGAAATAATATTTTCCACACAGGTTTACTTTACAGTCTGTTTACATATCCGGTAGGTTGTTGTTCTTCGTTTATCGTTAGACTGATGATGACTATTTCATACCCCGTCTGCCCAGTCACAGAGACGGGGAACATGCAGGGGTGACAGGACTAGAGAACGAGCTACGAGAGGGTTAGGGTTAGCAGTATTGATACCTGAGCTTGAGGAAAGAGTGGAGGAATGTTTCTGAGAGAGGATGGCTGCAACACAGGATTATAAGCCCTCTTGCAGTTACTACTTCTTCATGTGCTCATGTTGGACTGAGGACAGACTGGACTGTGCAGGGACTCATTATTGCCTCTTGAGGTACAAAGTGGTATTAGGAGATCTCACAGGCTGGGGTTAGCTGGTTAGTATGCTAATAAGTAGAAATCTCTGCAACACAATGCATAGACACCTTTGACGCTACATCAAAGCTGTTATTTCTTCACATTTTGTTAATAAAATGTAATAGTTTTTGAATGTTTTAAACTAAAATACTTACATAATGCACCTTTAAATCAGTATATTAAAAATATGCCTTACTGTGATGTTAAAGACTGGAATACACAGACACACAAACACAAGCAGCATGGTAAGTTAGCTTATCTTTGATGTACACCGATTGACAAAGAGACTCCCACCTATCAAAGGATTACAAATAAACTCCATTGAAAATACTGGTGCACAAAAGGTGGCCTGTGTTCTCTCTGTTTGTGTTTGTTTTAAATAAAGAATGTTATGAATAAGTAGTTTATGTTTCTCCTTTTGATCTAAATGTACAATATGATGCCTGGTCCTTTTATAGTGGTATTTGTTTAAAGATGTCCTCCCAGTTTAAGCTCACATTACAAGGATAGTGTTTGCTACTGGGCCGTATTCACCATGAAAAGTGGACTATGCACCAAATCAGATGGTAGTATAGGCCAGACTACAAGCAAACTGCCATGCCTTTTAGTCCCGTCTTCGATGATGCGGTACTTCCTCAGGCTTTTGTCTCCAGTTTGGGGCACAGCTGTCAGGCTAGGTGCTATCCACGCTCCCCTCCCAAAAACCTCAGGCCACGCGCCGCTGCACCCCAAACACTAAATAGGAGCATTAGACACACCATGTTAAGGGCTGCTGGTGTTTGAGCTGTGGCTGTGGGTGCGTGTCTTGTCCCATGGCCAGAGACATGCGTATTATCACACACGCACACACTCGCAGCTGCACATCACACTGCAAAAGGTATCCTCTTCTCTGCACACTTCTATAAGACAACAGATTTATTCTTTTGTGTTAAATGTCCCATTGTCCTATTGCTGACTACTATTTTGTCTGTTGGCCATTGACCCCTCTCTCTGCTTTTAATTCCCCCCACCCAGCTACAGATCTGCACTGTGAAAATACCCACAAGGCCTATCTTCCCATATGTAGTGTTGCAGATTTTGATTATGCACCACTGGCATCACACCTCAGCAGGGTATATCCAAACATGAAAATTAATTCACAGCTAAATGCTGCTATATGCAGTCCGAGAGGGAAAGGAGAGGAGAAATCAAACACAGGTTTACACTAGTGAACAGCCCCAGCATTAAGAAAGAGAGCCTAAAGGCAGGCAGAGAAGGCAGTGCTCATTAATGTGCAAAGTAAATGGAATAGTTACCCCACCCTGCCCCCACCGACACACACACACACACACACGTGCAATGGTCATCTCAGTGCCCTTTGATTGTGGGGAATTTCAATGGGCAAACAAAATTGACCTAAATAAAATAGATGTAAAATATTCCTGGAGCTGCTTAAAACACAAGTTAATGAAAAAGAAGAATAAAATCAGCATAATGAGTCGAAACTGTAAACAGAGCTGAGCACTCAAAGGATAGTCACATTGATAAGTCTGAAATGAGAAGGTCTGGCCAAACTGCACGTGTCTGTAAAGCAAACTTGTTACCTTAAGGCTATGAAATGTTCTTCACCAACTTACCTCAAAACTCTCAGGTTTTCAGGTTCTCGAAGTATTTTAATTCTTGATATTTATAAAGGGGAAAAAAACACCTTTTTCTCAGTTTGATATGATGTATCTGTCTGAGGATATTCTATAGTTGTGCCTTTTTAACTGTAGCTATAGTATCTTTTTAGACTGTCTGCTATGAACTTTAGCATGAAAGTACTTGGGCATGACTTTGTCTCATAGCAATGCAAATGGAATTGCCCCCTGATGGTTTGGAACGCACCCAGCTGGCCTTTAAAAGGTGATAATTGGAAAATACAGGATGAAGCTGCAGTCAAAGTTGGGAACTTGTGTTAGACTGAGTTAGCCATAGCAAAGATGGAGGAGAGAGAACAGCAGTGATGTACACGAAGACATGGAGAAGAAGAATCCAAAACATGAATCGAAAATGATTTTTATTTTGTTTTCTCTTTGTATTTTGATTCCATTGTCTGCAATATGCCGAACAGAACAGAATCCAAGACATGTAAATACTATTTAATGTTTCTAAATAACCCTAATAATGCTTCTTTTCCAAGGAGTCTAGTTTGGAAATATTTCAAGCAAACTGATGAAAAGGTTGAAAGCAGACTGTGTCCTATTATACTTGTCTACACAAGAGGTGTAACAATAAGAAATAAGGGCTTAACATTTAAGTCACATTGTCATAGTATACATAAATGCTTCACTTGGGGGTTTTACCTTATAGAATACGACTCAAGTTTGTGGTTCAGGTTTATTTATGTGACTCTTTAAGGACAAAACAAGTCTTTAGAGCATCATATCCTTACTCTGTACTGGCAAAGATATTCAGTTTACTATGCAGTCAAATAAAGCAGCAAAGTCTCATATTTGAGAACCTGTAACTATCATATGTTTTGGCTTTTTGATTGAAACAATTAATTGATTATCAAAATTGATTGCCAGTGAACTTTTAGCCAGCTGACTTCTCAATGAATCGACTAGTCATTGCAGGCCAAGAAAGTATAAAAACAGAATTCAGCATGGGAAAGCAGATGTGCCAGTTAAATTGAAAACAATACATTTGGAGAAACAAAACACAACTGAATTGTTGTTGCTGATAAACGCAGACCTTGGATTGAGTTGAACATATTCTCTATTTTACAGATTACAACTATTTGGATTTTGTTATTTCTCTTAGCTTCATTTATTTGTTTTTGATAGTTATGGGGTCACAACACAGAAAATAACTGAAACAGAAGTTATGATAGCTGAAAATATCATGAAGCTAAAATGCACGTCCCTACTAATTTATAAAACCTGACACAGCATTCCTTCACCTCTTGGGAAGGAAGTGGAGTGGGAAGGTCAGGAGGCCTATATGGGAGCTCTTCCCTTTACAAGGCTACACTCAAAGCATTTCTCCACTCCTCTCCTTGTGTTAGCCTAACCTAGTGTAAGCCTGTGCATCCGGTCTCCATTACTGTGTTCTCTTCTAAGAAAATGTGACGGTGATAAGGTTCTTTTGAAGTCCAGCTTTACTACAGGCCCTCTACAGAGGGACAAAGCCAGCGGCCAGCTGCTAGACTGAAGAGAAAACTTGCCCAGCTTTACTTCTCTGAGCTCCAAGTTTGAGTTTTAAGTGATTCACAATTCAGAGATTTCTAGATATGTTCTTGATATCCTTTCCACATGATTCAGAATCTCCTCCTTTGTGGTCTTATTTATAAAATAAAAATATTTTTGTGTGGCTTAATAGAAAAATTTCCATATCATAACATTTCATAAACACTTTGGTCATTAGGCTACACTCCAGTCAAAACAGTCTGCAGCATGCCAACCGTAAGCCCGTGTCAATCAGCAGACATTTCCACCAACAATATGCCAACACCCATTCTGTATTCTGTTCAGGAAGCCCCTTACTAACTGCAAATGGAATCTTCATAATGACTTCCTGTACCTGATACTTGCTGTTGCTATCTGCATTTCAGCGATGGGCCAGTTTGACTGTACTCCTGACTTTTGACCAGCATTGCGTTCCTGTTGCGTTCATGACCACTGAGAGTAATTTCAATACCAGTGCTCAGGTCAGCTCAGTGCCTTGTGCATATTACGGGTGAGTGAACCCCCATTCAACTCACTTTTGATACACACAAACGTTGGATCCTTAGTTGGACATCCACAGGATTTATAATATCACTGTTAGACTAGAATTACACAAGTCTGCGCAATACGTATTGGTTAAGATCCATTAAAGAAAAATGACCATACAGCGAGCTTGGGTAGGTGGCTGGTTGGGTCACAAGTTGATCCACATGCAGTCAGGTACAGGGGGCTGATGTGCTGTAATTTATGTCTTTACTTTCATTTGGACTCAAAATGTGATCATTTGAAATAAATTTTGTAAAATATAAGTTTATATGGAAAGTTTTGTGGTTACCTAGATGTACGTTCTTTTGCTGGAGTCATGTTTCCCAAATCTCTACAACCGAGGTTGTGAATGCAAAGTTAACATGACCCATTAATCTGAAAGGGTCACAATTACAAAATAAAAAAAAATGATAAAAATAAATATTTACATGTGACCAGACCTGAGCTCAACAACCCAGGTAAAGGAACTTACACAGGTTTAACTGGTGTAGCATGTTTAGTAACATACAGTAGTTTGTTGCTGAGAAGGTACAATTTTCTTTTTTTTTTTCTTTACTCTTAAACCTCTTGATTGACAGGCTAGTTGCAATATATTGCAGTTTTTAATACATTATTTCTGACTTGTCCTGAAATGAGATGGTGCCAGATAAGTTGAAAATGTGACACCGAGTTTAGTTTCCATGATCCTCCCAGAAAGGGAAGGAAGGGGCACTGGTTATTGCCCACCCCACCTCCACCACACCCAATATAGGCCAAGGTAGGGTCTTGCTCTTTCCCTGTCACTTTCCACCATGTGTCTGTGTCTGTGTTTATGTTTCGGCATGTTTCATCTACTAACACACCATTGTTAGATTTGCTGCATCAGCTGTTACAGCCAATATGACAGTCTCACTTCACTATTAGACCAACATTTGACAACCTGTGTCTAAATCTTGAATTGTCATACAGTAGTGCATGGAATTCAACTCTCACTGTCTGTTGTGTACAAACCTAAAGTGTAGGTAGTTTCTGGTATTATACGTTTAAAATGTGAAATGAGTTTAGAGTTGGATTAAAATCCAGGAAAATTGTGTTCACAAATGTCAGTTGGTATATATCCAGGATTTATTTAGTAATATATAATGAGGAGACTGCTGTTAACAGTCACAATTGCTTTACCATTAGGGTTGAACTTAAGGGATTGTTCTTTACTTGCCTGTAAGTAGGCTGTTGATAAAACATTGGATGAGGCAGTTTATATAGCAACAGGAACACCTGTGCAATATTTCTACTACAGTCCTGTAGCCATAGATTAAATACTGCCTTTTTAAAGCTAATAATAATCAGTTTTAGTTAAATGCTGTCAGGGAATTGTTGATTGAAATTAATGGCAAATTTGTTGCTATAGTTTATAAATACTAAAGTGTTATTGGAGTAATTCTATGTTTGGTATCACTGACTGACCCAGGAAAGAAACATTTCTGTTGATATAAATGGGTCAAGACACTTTATTTGACCTCACTCCTCCCCTTGGACATGTCCAAGCCCTTGCGGTTGTCATGTGGAACCGCTTTCACACTGTGAAGAGTAAATTGTGAATGCAAATTTTAGACAGAATTTGCATCCACTTGGCATTCTGGCTATTTCCTAAAATCAGATGTTGACAAAGAGGCAGGTGCCAATGGTCCAACAAATCATTTTTTCAGCTTACAATAAGATATCACTTAAACTTTTTTTTTTTTAAATCTACTAAGAAAATAAGTCACACATGTTGGTTTTTATTTTGCGTACTGTATTTGTAGCATTGTATCAACACTATCAAACGATTCTGGTCCAGGGGAATCCTGGAACACCATGAAGCGGAGACTGTTTGTGAAGCGCTTGCACTTTCATGGGACTCACTGACTCATCAGTGGCTGTGTTGCGGTGAAAGCTGGTACAAGAATTCTCTCCATGTGGTGCACAACACCCGCGGCACACAGAGCTCTGACAATCTGACAATCCCAGCTTCCTATTTGCATCACTGCTTTTGCTACAGGAAATGTGTTGTTGATTTAATGATGTGGTGTGTCAGCCTGTTGTTGTGGAGACGTTTTGCTATATTTTTTTCCCAACATTTTTTCCCAACTTGACATAGCCATACCAAAGTTTCATGTGAGCTTTGAAACTTAGATACAACTAGCTTCGCATGACTTGACAATTTAATTACTTTTGTTAGGCCATTTTGTAGCGTAGGCTAAGTACAAGCATACAGTACTGACATTTTTTGTGTCTTTTGTCAAAATGCGAATATTAATTGCAAATAAATTCAGATAATTTATGTAGACAAGAGACAAGTCCGGTATAGTAGTTAGGGGTTCACGCAGAATGTGTAGGCATATTTCAGTCCTGTAAGGTCCCGTAAACTGACTAGAAGGGCTTTCAGCTTACGGTCTTTTTTATGTGGGCTACGGGTAGGGGCTGTGGCCTGCTGTGGGGGGTTGTGGCCTATATAATACTTCCATGGTCAGATATTCAAGAAACTTCCTGGTGTGTCAGGATCAATCGGGCCTAAGCCAGTCTTAATTAAAGACTTGGGGCTAGGCAGAAGTCGAGAGCAAAAGGCATCCCTGTTGGTTAGAAGAATGAAGCGTCTGTCATTAAAACACTGTAGGGAGCGTCGGCTTTATTATTTAAAATTCCTCTTTGATAACTCTTAATGTCCAGTGATGTCACACACTAATGTATTTGGTTTTCCCCAGTAGAAATTAGGAGGAAAAAGTCACCTCATATCCTGATTTGTTTATGTGGTATGTCAGAATTGACAAAACAGAGGAACATCTGTAAAGAGAAGAAAAATAATTGCTGTAATATTATTAGCCTACCTATATATCACTCTGCCATATTGTAACTCACTGAAATTTGTTGATTTTTATGCCTTCAGGAGTAACTGTATATACACACACACATTGTGAGGAGGCTGGGCTGATTTCACCATGAGCAATGCTCTCTCCTCTGTGAGAAGTTCTATTTGCAGTATTTTTTTAAGTATACTCAAGTTTCTTATGTAAATATATTTGAGCCACATATCATCTTGAAGCCTTCCCTCATTTATAGTCACATCCTCTCTGTGCTTCTTAAATTGTAGAACTGTTGAAGAGTGTTAGGAGCTTAAGCTTAAAAGTAAATTTTGCAGTAAATTAGTGAGTTTCCAAAGGCCTTGGCTACTGAAGCATAGTTGTTTCACAAGTTTTAAACAGATGCATTTGTAAAACAGATGCAGTTATTATGTTCAACCACTTGGGGGCACAGGCAACTTACAGGGAAGAGATCAGGAGCTATGAGCCCAGTGTGAATGTTGTGTGTGGGGGGTTCATTAATTAAATGAAATATGATCCAAAAGACTCAGTGCTCACTCATGACACATCATGTCCCACAAGAGAGGAAATAAGACAAATGCCACAGATGTCCCTTTTTTCTCTGTCCTGTTTTTCTCTTGTTGTAGTTTTCCTCCAAATCCAAACGTTGGACAGACAGTGCCTTAGTATGTTTTGGTCTCCTGAGTGGATCTTTCCAGTACACCCATCTGTCAGACTTTTTTCTGAGACCCGAGGAGGGGTACGGGGCGTGTTTATGTCTGGGCCCGGGTGGGTGGATGGGTGGGGGCAGGAGACCAGACGCAGTACATATCACATCGTAGGCCAAAAAATCCTAATAGTCTGATCTACCGACTGATCTACTGTTCCAGTCACATCCATATCCAGGGCGCATTCAGGCACATCCCAGCCCAGATTGTCCCATGTAGTGGGTGTTGAGACCGTTTTTTTTTTTTTTTTTTTGCTTGCCTATACAACCACGCCTTTCCAGCCCTTGCTTGCTCTGTTTTTTTTTCCTCCCCAAACTTAACCAGTGCTTTATCCTTTCTCATCTCCCCCCCTTATTATGCTCCATCTCTTCTTTCCATTCATTTTTTTCTTCCCCATGAGAGGACCCTTGACACCTGTAGAGTCAATGATGTGTCATGTGCCCGTGCTTCAACTCCAAATGGGCAAATACTTATTTTTGTGCATTCTGTTAAGATACTCTTTCATGACAGTCAGTCAGCTTTGAGGGTATATCAGCAGTTGTTTTACATCAGATAATTAACTTAGTGGAAGTTGGTTTAACATCCCGCAGCAACATCATCTATTATGTAAATGCCAGGTAGTATCATTTGTGAGCCGTGAGAAGTGTTCTCACCTGCAGAACTAATGCTGTTAATGCATTCATATCATGGAGGGTTATGTAACTGTGCTAACTGAGATGGAAAGTGCAGCCACCTTGCCAGTCTTAATGCATTCAGGCTCCACAGTGTCAGATGGCCCCAGTGATCCAGGGGGCTCAAGATGGCAATGCTGTTTTACAGTCCGGATATGATATTCTTAACCTTGTATGTGTTTTTGATGTGGCGTTTTTATCCAAGTAGGTCTGTTTCAACCATATGACCTGTGTATGACCATCCGCCTATATTAGGTTTGTATCACCAGCCATAATAGGGGAGCTGTTGATTAGTTATCCCATGACTGACTATCAAGGGAATATAGTCCCAGTACCTGCTGGTCTCTTTGCTTTGTCACTGGTTGAGAGACTGCTTAAAAGTAAACACCCATCAGTTCTCCCTGGCTCCCAGTCCGTCTTCCTCTCTTTCTCCCTCTGCTGCCATTACAGGCAGACCCAGTGACATGAGTTGTGAAGAAGGCTCCCCACCTCTCCTCCGCCTCTTTTCTCCCGTGCACTGTAATCCTGACACCAAAAACCGCCCCTCAGAGAACAAGTGTCAACCTCAGAATAGAGCTTGCAGTCAGCTCCCCCCTCTCCCCCTCTGGTAAGCATGTTAGAGAGTGCTAATGTTGATGGAGGTGACAATTAACTATACAATGATCACAGTGATGGCGCTTGTACCGCTGCCTCACAGCCTTGCTAAAGAGATAAGTGACTGATCTCTCCATGACTGGGACTGGGCATATGACAGATAAGCACATAAAGGGACAGTTACTTTGGTGAACATAGTGTAAGCTTGCCTGCCAGATGTTCTGCAAGCTTTATGCTGCATATTTGACTTGCTAATATCAGAGCATATTTATAGTTTTTGTTGAAGCTTTGAACCTTAATGGAGCCCTAGTCATTTTCTATGTAGGATAATAATTGCTCATAATATATGTACATAAGATGATTCTCTATGTTAAATGTTGCTCTTTGAAGACAACATTTAAGCTGTTACCCTGGGAAAGAGCTAAATTTCCATTTGATGCAAGTCCGTGGGGAAATGCCATGAGTTGTGTTGGAAGGATGGGGACTTGCCTTATTTGTGCCACGGACTGGTAAGCACACAAGTGCTCACATTCGCTGCTGCTGACTTCTTTGCCAGGCACCCGTGGCTGACTCTGAAAAACAGGGGAAATGTTTTGGAGACACAACCTGAGATAATGACCACCTTGCAGCCCCCACTGTCAGGTTGTGAAACGGCCCAAAGGTATTTGCATGAAATAAATGAGAATCTTTCTCACGTCCGGCCCTGCCACGGCCAAAGGTTTACTGTCGCAGATGCATGCTCCATCTGGCCCTGCTCTCCTCATTTTTTTAAACTGTTCAGATACACCATCACAGTTTGTTCTTGATTATGGATGATATTTGTTAGTAGGCTCAAATTTTAATTTTTTAACTTTAGCGTCTTGTGTTAAGTGTAGGAGGGCATAGATTCAAAGTCATTAGGGAGTTAAAGATGTCACATTACACTGAGCTGTCACAGTACCTCCAAAGTGAGTCATACCTCTTGTTTGTCCTGCTTGGGATTTCAGGGAATAGAGGGTTGAAGGGGGTCAAGTGGTCCTCTATCCTGAGCAAACATGGACATGGTGACAGCCGCTGGGACAACAAACCTCCACGAGAACCAGGCTGTCCTGCCAACATTCTCCCCGCCTCTCCACTACCAGCACGACCCCCCTCACCCCTCGGCCCAGGGCTGTGATCCTGCATAGCCGGTATAATGAAGCCATATAAGCCTGTTATTTGCTGCTTTACGGCTTGTTTTATGAAGGTGAGCTGACAAGCAGCTCCCAGAATGGTTCCTGTCACTTTAACAGACAGCATTACCAAGAGAAAAGGAGCGTTGGGGAGGGAGGGCAGGGCAGGCTGGAGAATGGGCCAGGGCCTTTATGTTAGTCCTGCCAGGGCTTTGATGGGTAGAGGTCTGGCTGCAGGCTATCACTGGTACATTTTACGTCTTCCACCTTTTGTCAGGAAGACATTATTGACGTTTGACCTATGTTCTTATTCCCACCTCTTCGTCACTAATCAATTACCACATCGATCCATTAATCAGACAGGGTGATGGCCAGTGAAAGGGCCCGTGGGTATGTGTGAAGAATTGTGGGATCGGCCTCAGGCTATCGAGGAGGAGGGCCTTTACCTGTGGAGTGCACTGTTCAGCATGTAGCTTAACAACTATTCCTAGTCCTTACTGTAAAGGCATGTGTACGTTAATTATTCACGAGAAAAGATATTTTTTTTCTTCTTCATATGCAATCCATGACATTTGTGTGTGTATTTGTGTGAAAACTGATTTAGTAATGTAAGCAAAATAAAGCTGTTTTCTTAAATTGACACCGTGACGTCACACAAATTCCTCTCATGGGTGCACTTAGCATTATGGATGGCTTTAATGTTAAGACTTACCATTGATTTAAGGTATCACACACACGCACTGACATATATCTTTATTTCCTACAATGGGAAATCAGGAACACACAGTTGTTCTCAGCCTAGAAGCCTACAGGGTGAAAACCGGCAGGAAGCGTTCTTATTAACGAAGCTTTATTTAGTATGACTTCTGAAACATTGGCTGAAATATCAGCTGCCATTACACTGTGTCACTAAAAACAAGGATGCTTTTTGAATGAGGGCAAACATGTTTTTGTTCGTCTGACTGTTTCCATGGAGGTTATGCAGTAGCATAATTGTGTTTAGGGCACAAACAGAAACAGATCAGACACACAGACAGCCAACAGATCAAAACGGAAACTGCAGGAGCGGAACCCACCATGCTTTGATTAGGTTTGGTTTTGGTTTGGTGTGTGCAGACTAAAGCCATCACCCCAGTCCGTCTTTGCCCTTGCCAAGTTGTTTGCCAAAACAGGGAAAGATCTGGGAAAGAAAGTTAGAGGGAGAAAAGCTGTGGGCTGTTATTGTCCACCCGCCTGAGGCTGACCAGGGTCCAGCCGACAGTCACCAAGCTCTTGTGGGTTTAGTGAATTGAGAAGACACTTCTTGTGTGGATTTTTCAATTCTTCAACATGTCATTTGGCCGGGAGTGCTATTGTCCCCTGCCCCTTTTCTCCCTGCTCCTTCTGCCGAGATGAGTCGTGTCATCCCCTCGTGATCAGCACTTTTGTTGCCTTTGTTTTTGGCCCTACCTCAGAAGTCCATCTTGTCTTTTATGTCCCTGCCTTTCATGCATAAGGGAACAGTTGTGGCCTGTTGTGGGGCTGTTCCACTGCATTTCCACCAGTGGGGTTTCCTTTCATTCTCTTCAAAGTACTACAATGGGGCTCTGAAGGCCTGAATGGCCAATGCAGAGTGCACAATCCTACAGAGCCCGCTCATTTTGTTTTGCCAGAGTCAATAAAAATGCTAAGTTAAAAGCTAACCCCCTTATGCCCTCCTCGAATGGAGTGACTTGTTTGACCTTTCTGTGTTCCCCTCTCAATTAACTTTTAAAGATAAATTAATTGACATATTTTGTTAAGATGTCATGTAAATTATATTATTCTGCAAACATTTAACTTTCCATTCTGTCTTTCATTTATTTATTTCAAATTCATTTAGCCTGTACTGTATATACAGCTCGAGCTACACAAAAGTCAGGACTGACTTGAATGGATTTATCGCGTTGTCTGTGACAGAGAGAGAGAGAGAGAGAGAGAGAGAGAGAGCTGGAGTGACAACTGCCAATCATCAAAACCAGCTTGCAAATCATAGCGCTTATGTCCTTTACATTCTTACTTTTCCCTGTCCTGAAACCTAGATAAAGACATCTCCGTTCTTCTAAGGACGAGTGGGATTTAACTAGTTTTATGTGAAAGGATGAGGGATGGGGGAAAAAAGGGAAAAAAAGAAAAAAGTCGTGCTGTTGTCTCTGGGCATTACGGCAGAGGCCTTGCATGAAGGCATTGTGTGCCGATTTGTGAGCTGGGAGAAAGCCGGGGACTTTGAAAAGGATTACAGGTAGACAGACATTGGCTGCTGAAGATAACCGCCATGACTTCATCCTCATTGTGTAGATTAAGGCATAAAACCCAAACTAATGAGACCGGAAAGGGGGAGAAGACATGGATGGGAGGATGAGTAAGGGGTTTTGTTGATGGTGAGAGACGCTGCCTCTAGA
Organism: Toxotes lorentzi; assembly: GCA_037833715.1. Lineage (NCBI taxonomy): Eukaryota > Metazoa > Chordata > Actinopteri > Toxotidae > Toxotes > Toxotes lorentzi. Next base: position 6,610,570 of record JBBMJY010000007.1, on the reverse strand, counting down.
ATTAGCTTTTTAAAACGAGAAAAGGAAGATGTAGGGTCAGCGGTGATATAATCTGGGGAAGTAAATAAAAAACCAAAACCAAAAAACAATTCTTCCGCCAAACATGAAATGCAAAATTTTGTAAAATGGCTGAAGACTTAGGATAAATGAGGGGAAAATCCAAATCTTTTCCACATCTGGGAGCAGTTTATTGCATTTTTATGATAAAGGAACACATGAACAGCACGTGTTGCTACAGAGGTTAACAGGGTGTTGCTTTCCTAACTTCTTAGAGCAAATTGAATGCACAGTCTTGGTTCTTTATATCAATTATTTGTTTGGCAACACAGTACAGTCAGTACAGTTATCATCAACAAAATGTTTAGCAGGTCCAGTATGCTATTGTCTGTCCTGTTCCTCATAGTAAAAGAGAGGCCAGCCCATAGTAAACTCTGCAGCCCCCTCCTGATCTAATCTGGAGGGGAACGGATTGCTCATCCCGAGCTCCCCTTTGCTGGAGGGCAACAATGAAAGCAGGGGGCCGAAAAGAGAAAAAGTAGAAGAAAAGTGTTTGAATCTTTCCTTTCCCTGTCTTGGGTGTCTCTGCTTAATTTTTTAGCATTTCCCTACCACCCAATTGTGTCCTCAGACCGGAGGCAGTGTGGAAAAAAAAACCTTGGCATACAGGATCATGCTGTGAGGAATGCTTCAGCTCTCTTTTTCATTCTAAAAAAAAAAAAAAAACAAAACAAAAAGAAGTGTCAGACAGGCAGGTGGACATGAAGCTAGGTAAATATTGATGACTTTTTGACCATTTTATTTCCCACCCGCAGACAGCTTTCTGCAGACAAAGGACCTGCCAATACTTCAGCATTATCGATTTCCTCCCTACTCTTTATTCATCTTTATTTTCACCAAATTTAATCTGGAATCTTAAGCACCACAGACCTCAGAATGTAGTTTGCATATTAAGAAGTAGCTGATTATTGTGGGGTAGAAACGCAGATCTTTAATTTTGTGCATTTTAGACACAGCTTCTGCCTGCACCACCATGCCGGAGATAATTGTAGAAATCTACATATTGAGAGGGAGGCTGTCGTTAGGGCCTGTTATGGAGTGGGCCACTTGTTATCTGCTGTAATTCATGTGGTAGGATGAATATTACCACCTGAATTAGGCTATTATGCTGCCAGGTGGAGGCCAGTAGAGTTACAGGAAATAGTGATCATCACTTCATGATAATGAAGCAATTACTACAGGCTATTTGTAATACAGTATTTACTGCCACACCACAATCACTTATCTTAGTTATCTAAATTTAATATGTTGTATGCTGCAGCTGAGGAGGCCTAGTCTTTGGCATTTGGTTTGGTTGTTAGTACTGTTGCTTATTGTGTCATTCACATACAAGTGCCCAGCACACAGGGACACTACTGACCGGAAATAATGCCAAAAATACAGCCGAAGTGGTGAAACATAATATAACTCTGAAAATAAAAAAATTGAAAACAAAGGGTTTGTCTTCCAACCCAAGTTTGACAACTGACAACACAACTCGGTTTTTTAGTATAATCATTTGATTATAATAATCCAACTACAGGATCATTTTAAGGACAAGTCTGTGTCTAAGTCAGGATCATCTCACATTTTTGTCTGGTTTGACGGTACCATATCCCTTCCGATGGCCATAACTGGGGTAAACCTATGAATTTGGTGTAAACAACTCAGTGATTAACTTATTTTACTTGCTTACAAAACCCTCAAGTGCGAGAAGCATAATCCCAAACAGGACACACACAAGAGTAAAGTTTTGTGTACATCTGTGGAATCCCAGATCCCTTTCATAGTTTGACATTTCTCAGTGACATGCTATTACCTGTTACCTTGAGAAATATTGGTGACCCTTTCTGGATTACATGACAGGGTATTTCAGAGATAAGGAGGTGAAACTTGGGGAAAACAGGAGCTGAATATGGCAAAAAAGTGTACATCAGCCACATGAGAGTGGTGAAGATAAGATGTGAAGTTCAAGGATATGTGGTTCAAGGTAGACTTATTGTAGTTAGGCACTACAGAGACACTGACAGTGAGTGTCAGATCATCAGAGGCTATTCTGTTGAATTGAAGATCAGTTGATAGTTCTATACCAGTGAACTGCTTTGTCCAAGACACTCTCTGGTGTTGGAGGAAGACAGACACAAATCTGCATGTAAAATGCTTCTCAGCCAGTACGGAGAAGTGCTGCACAGTTTATGTGTTGTTTTTTTTTTTTTTGTTTGTTTTTGTTTACTTGTTAGACGGCATGTCCAAATTTGCAACACTGTACTGTACTGGAAAACTAATGTACATGGCTCAGGAAGGCCCATGTCTAGTCTACCACAGCCAGAGCTCACCACATTAACCCCCCTCCCCACCCTTCACTGCCACTAGACCTGTGTCTGCTGCTGCCTCTTTCCTAATGAGAACCAGTCCCATCCAGCACCATATAAACCCCACTAACACACACTTACCTCTGATCTCAGACCAGTAAATGTTGTCACTGTGGCTAGGTCCCACCACTTTACAGCTGCTAATATAGCCACATAGCCCTGTGTTATCATAACCTTTCATGTAAAAAAGAAAAAAAAAAGTGGAAAGGAGAGGAAAAGAAATTGGTAATAGGTGCATATGGTACTTTGGGGACTGTTAAATGTATGTATCACAAATATATAGTGATCTAATCATGGGAAATGTCAACCAGATGTGGGAAGGTGTAAATAAAAATTTCCAGATTGCATGTAGTAAATGGAAGTGATGTGTGTATTTGATGATGATCCCTAGATCCGCACTGGATTGTTATGTTTATGGCTACCTGACCATACAAGCAGTTCTTTTGGGTTTTTATGGGAAAATTTAATTTTTTAATACATCCACCAGATTAATCCATTTAAAAGTAAACCAGTCAAATAAAAATGTCTTGTAGATGTGGTCACTCTTGTGTTGTACTGACCAGACATATAGACCATTACTATAAAACTTTTTATTGTACTAATAGACTGTGGTTTTAAATAAAGTGTAGCAATAATGGAAATCACTCACCAATCAAAATATAGTGTTGATAACTTTGGTACTCACTATTTACCATACTGTTAAAAGGTAACCCCTTTTTTCTTTGTTGTCCACACAAGCAACTGCGAACAGGAAATATTGAAGTTTTTTCATGCTTCCTATCTTTTTGCAACATTGGAATGTAGTGATATGCTGCTTTCATATCATTGTAGATGTAAATGGAAAAAATGAATTGCAGTGGAGCATTTAACGTTTTCATTTACTGGAGAAGAATGAGAATGATAAAGAGTAACTTTGATCTGAGTACCTTTTAAAAATGTTGTAAACAAGCTATGCATATTAATAAAAGTACAAAAAAACATTTTAAAAGTGAATTTGAAATTTGGGCTTAATATAGAAAGTAAAAACTTGGACAGGCTTGGGGGTCACTGCAAGTAAAACTGAAACAGTTTGTCGATTTGCCAACTGCCTGAAAAGTCGTTTTTCAAGTGAAAATGCCAAACATTCTCTAGTCCTTACATGTTAATTGTGAGGATTTGCTCAGTTTCAAAGGTCTTGCAGTTTGACAGTAGCTTACAGTTCATTAGAGCAGTTGTGCATCACGGTGAGACCACCTGCCTTGGAATTGGCATCACATTTGTTCAAAGTCTTAACATTGGCCATTCATGTAATAACAGAGACCACGCTCTTATAGCTCTGTTTCTCGTTCATAGTTGTTAAAATAATGTCAGTAGCATTGACAGGCACAATTTTATTGTGGCTTTTGCTTCCTACTATTTCACACTTGGCTTACATGTGAAGCACCACAATGAAGCATTACATTCAGTAGACTATGTATGTGTAATGTATAGGGCTCAGTAAGCCTTGCTGCTGCTTCCTGTCTGTCTGCATATCTTTTTAGATATGGTTTTATTTTTAAAGAGAACAGTGCATGTTTTTATTATACTGCTGCCCCTTGTAGTTATTTCAATGCCAGGATGAGAAAAAAATGCAACCCGCAGGACTTGACAGTGCAAGCGTTTCACTCACATTTGCAGCTGAAAGGAGCTGTATGTGAACTGGAAAATGTGTTTAGCAGCATGTGTGTGAATAAAATGTCTTACAAAATTCAGCCCAGGCAGCATCTATTTTTTTATTTATTTTTTTGATTGATAACACAACAGCAATGATGATGACACGGTCACTGTTTTCAGCCAATGTTGTCTGTTGAAAAAATCACGTGATCCTCTCATTAGGGCAAAGGGTCCTTTAGGTACCAATTTTCCTGTCTAAACAGACTAAGCAGACTTTTTTGGCATTTTGGCATTTTAAAAAATAGTTTAAAAACCTTGTGTACCTTTTGTATTCAAATAAATCATTGTGCTTGTGTATATTTCCTCATATCCCCTTACAAAGGTAAAACACAATATTTGATACATTTTCATTGCGCCTCTAATGATTTTGGCCACTGTTATTGACCTCTGCTTCTAATGTACTTTCTCTAGCCAACATCAAAAAGCACCTTCGCTCCCTCTCTGTTTGTTTTTTTTTTCCTCTATGAAGGAAGCTATTCTTAAATTACAGCCACCATCCTTTTGTACTTCAGTTATATTATAATGTATTTGCCTTTTAAATGGGCACTTAGTATGGCTTTTTAACATTTCCCCCTGAGCAGTATGCACAGAATAGACTGATGCCATTTAGATCTCAATAACTCCGTCTTGCGCCCTACCAGACAGCACTCCCACTTCCGTCCTTTTACCCACTATTTTCCTTTCTAATTTTTCTGTTTGCTTTTTTTCACCTCTACTCCATCAATTTAGACCGTATAGCTTTGTGTCCCTATAATGACTGCGAGCTCTACCTACTTCCACTGGTCCAGAATTTGCATGGGGGTGTGCCGTAGTCCTCCGTCCGACCTTTGCCATATTTTCTCCATAAGCCTTTTGTGAATACTGTCCTCAGCTTGAATAGACTCTGTGTACCTGGAAACACTAAAATGCTGGAAGCAACCTGATTTGGTTTTAACTGCCTGCTCCAACCGCAACATCTCAGTTTAGATTAGGCCTTATTGGGACTGGAGGGCATGTGGAAGCGTAGTTGACAGGATTAAGTGGCTATTGAAGTGACTTTAGCTCCTTTTAGAGAGCAAAAGAGATGAAAAGAGAATAATTCAGCCCCCTCTTTTAATAGAAGGAATACCCCCCTCTTCCTTTCTTTCACTTGCCAATATAGTCCTTCGAAGGGCTTCTGATGCCCAGCGAGGGTTAGAGGTGGGAGAAGCTGTTTCTCGCTGTAATTACATATATCTGATCCTAAACATTTAGCTATTCATTAGGGCCAATTGTTTCAGAAGCCAGATTGATGGAACAAATAATTAAGACGCGTGTGCAATGATTGTGATTATTGGTGTGCACAGTTGTGTGGGTGTGGATGGGAGGGGGTATACAGGCCAACATAGCTGTGTGTTTGCGATCTTGTGTGTGAACCTTAACCACATTTGAGTGTGCACATAGAGGTGGGAGATGTGATGATGAGCATGTCAAGTGTTAGTCAGTGTGATATTTCAGAGTGTGGTAAATAACTTATATTTTTAGGTTGTTAAGGTGGAACAACTCTATGCGCATTTTTTTTGCCTTCATTTTGCTTCAGCATGTAGAGGCTCAGTCAGTGTTGCTTGAAAGATGAAGTGCTTCTAAAAATAAAATAGCTACCAAAAACAGTTTGTTGCAAGTTTTTCCAAACTTGTAAAAAGCATAATCTGAAGAGGAAAGATAGACAAGCACTTAAAATGAAAAACGATTGTGCATGCTCTTAAGTTATCTTGTTAGGTTTAACTCCCAATGGTATTGTTTTAACACACACACAAAAAAAAAACAAAGAAAAAACTACAACAAAAAGTTTCAGTATATGTAGTCATGTATGTAGTTAACCCTCTTAATGAAATATGCTGGTAATCTCTTCTTATTTAAAAACTACATTTACAAGGTTGTATTGTATTTCCCCTTGAATGTTTCAGTTTATTGCATGTGTGACTGGAAACTGTGAGTAACTTATTTACCTTTTGAACTTAAAACAGCTCTTAAATCAGCTCTTAAAATCTGAAGCGAATAATTAATGATTTCCATTTTACTCATGTATGTACTCAAACATTACAATGCAGCATTTTGTGACTGGCATTTCAGATCTTAATTAAGAGCTTGAATTGCCTGTATCTTTGATATATGTTTATCCATTTGGTAATTATGTATCTATAAGAGAAGAACTGTGTATAAAGTAGTTTTTTTTTAACCTTTAAAAAAAAACAACTGCCGCAACTCAGCTACACAGTCTTTCCCAAATTCTTCCATGACTCAGCTCCAACCATTCCTGACACCCCTACTCATTCACTTTCTACCCTGCCCAGATATTCAGCAGAGTAGCTACATTAGCATATGAGTGGCTCAGTGTTTGGGTGAGTTTGTTCTCACCAAAGAGTGCCAAAGCACAGGTCAACGTCTCTCATCCACTTCAATGAACAGCTGAAGGGCAAACAAAATGAAATGTTTCCAGACTTTCACTCTAGTCAGGAGGATGTGGCCTCTTCCTCCTGGATCATCATGTGTAATATAAACACTGTTAATATTATGAAGATGAATGCAGCAGCAACCCTTAATTACTCTATGCCCTTACTATTGATGTATATTGTATTTATGTGTAATGTGTGCACTAAAGACGTGTACTCGTGCATTCATGCTACTCCTGCCTGAGTGCATATTTGTGTGGTGCATGTACATAATCACATGTGTGTGTCTGTGTGCCACCATGCACTTATGTGTGTATATGTTTGTGTTGAAAGGGAGAGCGGTTGGCTCCTGCCCACAGCCTGGCAGTTGTATACCAAAGCATGGCGTCATCACCATCACTCTGCAGGCCCCTCGCTGCGCTACATACCCCGCAGGGCAGTTCTCTACTGCCCTGGCAACGATGAGCGAAAATTGAGGAAACTAGCCTCGCTGGATGTCGACTGTGCCGTCTTGGACTGCGAGGATGGTGTAGCCCTCAGCAAAAAGGTACATAAATACACAGATGCACATGTATATGTGAAATGCAGCTTGCAGGTCAGCAAGGAGCACACAAACACACGCACAGCTGTGTGATCCTGAATGATTTTAATTCCATCTCCCTCCTTCAGACAGGTGCTCGGTCTTAATCACTGCAAGGAAAACTACCTAAGTGACACAGTTAAAACAAGCACATTTCACCCCATTATGATGGTATAAAGGCAGTGGTTCCCCCCCTATCAGTCCTTTAAAACAAGGTGACCATGTCCCACTGGGCAAGCAGCGGGAAAGCACCAGATGCAGCAGGTTAAAAGCATTCTCCTCCCGCCCACACGACCTCCCCATTGGCCCCCCTGAACTGCCCATGAAATTGTGATTGGAGAGTGGGATAAAGAAGGGGCCTGGGTAAAAAGTTAACTAACAAAGGTTTTAAGTCATGATAATAAAGATGATTGATATGGCTGGAGGCTGTTCCTGTAGTAGACAAAGACAATAAGATGATGCCCTGTGTGACTGACAGGCTGAAACTGTGACCCCGCAATGGAGTTGCTGGATGTCAGAGCTTCTATCTTTATTGCATTTTAGAGGGGAAATGTGGAGAGGAATGCAGCACTGAAGCAGCCATTCAGGCTTGAGGAGAATTCAGACGCTGGACTCGTGAGCTGTCAGCATGTGACAGGTTCATATCTCTATCTTATTTCAACAAAAGCATTCTGCTCCAATCCATTTTTTTTGTTCACCAACCCACTCATTTCACTTAAAACATAAGACATTATTTCCAACTCTGAGTTTGCGATAAACAGTTGTAAAATTTGAATATGATTTCCTTTTTTTATCCTTTCCAAAAGCCTTTTATCTGTTAGCTATCTACCTTTATGTTAGCTAATGATAGCATTAGGCCTTGGATGTGCTATTAACAAGAAAGGGTACAATGACATTAACTACAGGGCAGTTCAGTTTCCCGTAACATGCAGAATTATTCCCCTCAGCTGGCCTCCAATCCAAATCAAAATACCAACATTAAATTCTGGAAAACAGTGCTGCACCTCAACAGTTTCCTGCCTTATAATCCTGTTACTTTCTTCGTCTCTGAGCCAACTACACCAGTGCTACACGCTACAAATCTTGGCATCACCTCTGATTTCAGCCATTCACTGCCACCATAGAGTCTGACACAGTGCGCAAAAATCCTGTAACCTATTATGTGTTTGCTAGGCCAAACTGTGTAATATAAAAATTAGTTATTTACTCAATAGCAAAATGCGCCTTTCTTACTGGCATCCTCTCTTCACTTCCCACACTCTCAGCTTCTTCCTCTACTGTGGCAATTGAAAATCCATGGGGGTTGTTGTGTAGTTATACCTTGCCTTAAGATGATATTTTTTTTCCAGTTGGATAAACAGTACTTCTAGTGTGTATGTGTGAGAATGCTGCCACCACCACCACAAGACATTTGTTCAGATATTTGAAATCAATGTGGCATAATTGTTGTATTATTAAATATTTTTTTGTCTTATTTATTATATAGCCCCCACCACCACCACCAAATTTAATATCTGTTAATATCTGCTATTTAATATAATAGCTGTTTTTAATATGATGATCTGGCTCCTATTACTTTTGAGTTTTGATGTGCTTACTGTAAATTGCTAAAATCATCTGCCATATGAATGTAATGTAATATAAAGGATCTATAATATAAAAGATCCTCAATGGCAGCACTTAATGCAAATCAGATGTACATGTTGCTGGGCACATTCACATATGCATGTCTTAAATGCCCAGCTGAACTGAAAATTTGTTCTGAAAAAAATTTGGATGTGGAGCTGAGGTTGTGTTTTGTACCATTGTATAACATTTGACTTTATTGAGCAGCAATTTGTTAGCTGACATCCAGGTTTGTAGAATGTTTAAGTCATATTGCAAGGCCTTGTGTAGTTGTGATGAAGAATATTTCAACATATATATCATAGTATCACCTGCATATGATTGAACTTGATAATGAGAAAAAATCATGGTAGATCATTAATAAGAGCAGAACAAGTGACCCCAAAGTAGAACCATGAGGCACACCTTTTTGCTGAGTTAGCGAATCTGATTTACACACTTGTATAACAACACATTGCTTTTTATCATTAAGATACAAATTAAACCACAACAATGCATGTTGTGGAAAGCTAACAACGTGGTACTTATCTTAAAGGAGACTGTAATCCACATGGTCAAAAACTTTAGTGAGATCAGATGCAGAGAAAGCATCATTTGTGAATTTTAAGAGAATAGTAGTTGTCGAAAACTGTGGTTTTTACATTGCAGTCTGTTTCACCGACAATATCTACACTGTATACAGTAGCTGTGATCATATTCACCACGGCAACTGCACAGTTGGCACTGTGTGTTTGTCAAGAGATGCCAAACCTCAGCAATGGGCTCTTAATGTATGTCTGATGCTTTCTAGGGAGAGATAATGGGAACAAAGCAGAGACCGAGCTTGCTAAATGCCACCCTGAACCACTGTTTTGGTGAAGGTAACAGTAGGTTAGGTGAAACGCGAGATTAGTTACTGGGTATGCATGAAAAGGCCTTAAATAGGGCTACTGCCCAAAACCACCCTCCTGTTATGTGTTCATTAATGTATTCTTTTCATCATCTTTCACCTTCACCTTAAAACAGGGAAGGATATTCATGACAAAAAGGTATGCGATGAAGGTCAGTCCCCCCCCTCCCTTGAAAATTGAAATCCGGGAGTGCCCGCTTTAATTGCCTTCCGCTTTGACTCCAAAAATGTCTATGCTCCATCTTGGCAGTAATGCTGGCTGCTTAAGAGGCAGGGAGATGAGAAAGGGAGTAAAGGGTAGGAGCCACCCAGAGCTTGCTAACTGTCACCACGGACCCAGAGGGGAGAGAAGGAGGAGGAGAGAGGGGAGGGAAGACAAGGCTGACTGCTCTAACACTCTTACACATATCATCATATCTGTATGATCAGTGGGGTGGAGGAAGAGGGGAGGGCAGGTTGAAACCCCAGAGCGGAACTGACGGCTACACCTGTCCTCTCTCCTCCTCTCTCCCTTGCCGTCTTGTTCTTTCATTGTCCCTCTCTCTCGCTCATCTCCCTTCTCCAGGGTCCTCAGGGTTAAGATTGTTTATCTCTCTCTCTCATGTACTCTCTCTGTCTCTTGGTGCCCTGTGGTCCAGCATTCCTCCTGGCATTTCTGTCTCTCGCTCTCTTTTCCCCACATGGGTCCCTCCATCCTCCCTGACTCTCCCCTGACTCCCCCCTGCCTCCCTGCCGTAGAGATTCTCTTCTAATCCCTGGAAGTTTGGAACTAATGAACTAACTGCTGAGCCACTGCCACGGAGCTTGGTCCCAAACTATACTGTACTTCACACTCGATTTCCTCTCCAGATGGCATGGTGGCGCGGCCGACACGACGGGGAGCACCTCTCTCACACCAGCACGCGCCTGCAAATGCACACAAGGCATGCAGAAACACAAACATGCACACATGTAGACACATATGGAAAAACATTCACACACAAACACACGCACATAAGCAAGCAAGCACATACACAACAGTCGACAGCCCTTCTGTACATCTCTCAAGTATAACACACTAGTGTCCTGGGTTTACTGTCAGTACATTACAGGGCCAGGGCCAGTTGTTTAAAATAAGTTAACTCACTATTTGTTGATCTGAAGGTATAAACCATAAGCTTTGTTGACTCTGATCAAAGCCCTCAGAAGCTTTTATTGGGCCCATGTAGAAACCAGTCACTTCTGGATTTGCACAGTTACACAGAGTATGTGGGTGTGATTACAACAACCCAGCATACTTGATTTTGTCATGTTTTAGTGATGCAATTTGTGGAAAATTACCTTGTCTTGCTTTTTGTTTTAGCACAAAAAACAGAAATAAGAGGACTGAATGATTGGTGGGAATTTCACTTGTATTTTTTTAATGTACTTTACGTTAATCAACATTACATCAACATCAATAATTAATCATTAATCAATCATTAATCAACTGTTGTATAGCTGGTACCTACAACAATAAGTATCCCGCGAGTCACAGAAGCTACTGAATGTACTAAATTACTAATTACAAATATACCAATAATTATCCATATTGTACATAAAGTGGCACAATAAGACCATACTACACAACAAATCCAGAATGATCCAATACAGTAACACAAACATCAGTCTGAAAAAATTAGCGTAAAGCTGAGTTGACATCATCCTGTCAGAATATAGATAAACCTTAACAAACTTCACAAAGGTAGTTTTTATTGTCAGGATGTTGCATTGGGGTGGATTATAAGGTACAGGTACTGTGTATCCCCTGTAGTTTAACAGTAACTGTAAACTCTTATTCAAGAAAAGCTGATCATGCACCAAAACCACATCTGGTCTATTGAGTTGACCATTTCACATAGTTAAAATTACAATAGTTGAGTGAAAGTCTTGGAGTAGACAAATTCCATTTACCTGTCATTAGAAACATTTCCAATTCTTTTTCTAAACCTCTGTTTGTTTTCATCAGAGACTCAGAAACTGTTTGTGACTTGTATATGTAGTAGTGGTTAATTCATAAGCTAAACTGTTGTTTGTTCCCTTTTCAAGTGATTGTGCCTTAAAAAATTTAACATTTCTTACACTATTAGCCACTGGTCCAGAGATATACCTTTCTGGTTGCTGTGAGAGCAGCTGAGGCAAGAATAGTTTCATTGTAAAATGGATGACATTACGGTCAATTACCTTTATTTTCAATGTAGCGCAGTCAATATATGAGCTATGGTCCTTGCATGAACTGTGTCTGACACCAGAGATTTTCAATTTAACATAAATTATGCAGCCAACTGTCAACTGATACACGACCTCAGTCCAATGCTCACTGTGTTATTCCAAAGGACACTGAAAGATCTGCTCTCCATTTAAGTGGATTCAAATGACTAAACTCTTGACAGAATGAACTCCTGGGAAATAATGTTAGCCAGATGAATTATGAATACTGAACATTTGTATTTAGTGTGAGTCAGTATGTGCGTGTATTTACATCCCTGTATATACGTGTGTGTGTGTGGGTGTACTTGTGTACTCAACACCTCAGAGGACCCAGGAGAGTTGAGAGAAACTCCCAGTCAGACTGCCAAGACTCACAAATGGGATGTGAGCTGCTCAGCCAGAAAATAGACCCTGTTCCAGCCAGATCAGAAAGACCTTCCATTTCAAACTCTACTGTCTGTCAGTGTGTGTGTGTGTGTGTGTGTGTGTGTGTGTGTGTGTGTGTGTGTGTGTGTGTGTGTGTGTGTGTGTGTGT
>JBBMJY010000007.1:6580798-6591543 GCA_037833715.1 Toxotes lorentzi | reverse complement strand
TCTCTCTCTCTCTCTCTCTCTCTCTCTCTCTCTCTCTATATATATATATATATATATATATATGTGTATATATATATATATATATATATACACACACACACACACACACAGACACACACACACACACATATAAATTTATATATATACATATGCATATACATATACACATATATACACACACACACACACCCACAAAACATGGTCTAGGGCAGGAGCAGGAAGTTTTTAACTAGTGGTTTTAATTAGAACATGTCTATTTCCTGCTGCCCTTTCTTTTTTCCAACTATAATTGCTGACAGGTGTTCACTAATTCTCTCCCTGAGCTCAGTCGTTTCTTCTTTTGCTGCTTTTCCTCACTTAAAAAAAGAACTTTTGTTGTGCATGAAATAATCTTGCCTGTAAGTGCGCTGTAAATCTGTTTTCGCAATTTACAGTGTGTTTTGCAGTGTATTTCTGCATTAGCAGGTGCATGTGTGCTGCTGAAATAAAGTCAAGTTTGGAGCTCTTGACGGGACCTTGATTCTTTCATGTATGCCCATTTAATCTTACCTTTGTCCCTCCCAGCTTTTGCTGTGTCTGCTTTGCACATGCTTTTCTGTGTGTATGTGTGTGTATTCTGTGTGTATGTGTGTCAGTGTTGTAAGCATGTGTCTGATTTTTTTTTTTTTTCCCCCACTCTTGTAAGGCAGTGCAGTAAATCCCTCACTTGTTTATTTTTCTCCCTTTTTATTGATATTAGCACAGGAACCTCCAGACTGATTTGTCGCTAAAAGATGGACTTGCTTGTTTCCCTTTGTGTGGAAATCTTTAGCTCTGCCTTTCTCCTCTCCCCCAGCCCTTGTGTGACTGACAGGCCTTATTGGGCTATAACAGGCGTAACTCCCTCCTTTGTCTGAGGACAATTCTCACACAGATTCGGAGCCATGTGCATTCTTTGCCCACCACACTATTTGGTGTGCACTGGGACCAAAAGAATCGCACCCTGTCCTGCTCCTCCTCCTCTACTCCTCCTCCTGTCCCCTCCCCTCATCCCTCTCTCCGCTTCCCCTCTGTGAAATGAACACTTCAGCAGGCCGGAAACATTTAATCTGGCCCCCTTTTGAAGAAAATTAATTGAAACTTGTCCCACTATAGCCTCCTTTCAGTAGCTCCATCTCTCCCTCCTTCTCTTTTCATGATTGGGTGGTGAAATTGTCAGAAGGCTTGTTTGTAGCATGGCTTTGAATGGCAAGAAGAGGTGTTATTTCTTCTTTTTTCTTTTCTTTTTTCAGTTCAGTAGTGAATAACATCTTAAAGGGTCCTAGTTTTGAGAGCCATTGACATCTAATGGTTGCTGTATGCACCAGAAGAACAATTACCAAGGACTGTAGTACCTCTTATGCAGTGTAAATCAGGTCCTCAAAGTGTATAATAGCTGAAGAGGAGAATACAGCAGAAGGACAGAAACATGTAATCAAAGAACCTTGGAAGCTTTTTAGCCAGTGGTGGCGCATTGAGCTGTCATTTGTTTTCCTTCAGCAGAATCTAAACAGCCGACTCGGCTCGCGGCAGCCTTGTTAGGGTTTGCGTGGCACGGTGTAGTGGTGGTAATCTCTGTGTGTAATATCAGCGGTTTCCCCGCAATGGGCCATATCTACCTAGTTTCCTCTGTCACAGAAATAGGTTTATCTACACCCTCTTTTCACACTCCTTCTCGGACACCCCCCCCTTTCCTGTGTTTGCGAAGGAGGGGGAGATATTATGCTAAGCCCCCAGCGTTAGTTTTTATGTTGCCATAGCAGCCTTGCTCCCACAGGGTTGTGACCTCAGATGATTACAGTACAAAGCCTACTGGGTCTTGAAAACCTCTTTGAAGATGAAAAGTCTTTGATGGTTTGTATTTATGCAAATCTCTCAGATATGATTTATCCAACTGAGATTGAATGGAGAGATGATTAAAATTGCCCCTATTTTTGAAATCCTTCAATGGAGGCCCACTCTTTCAGTTTTGAGAACAAGAGTGGTGAGTACGAGCACGGGGGTTATTTTGCTCTTCATTTAGAAAAATAGCAGTGCTGTACCTGAGGTTATTTATATCTGTCTTTTTCCTGTGTGTCAAAGAGGGAGCGAGAAAAAGGAGAAGAAGGGGGGGACATGGAGTTAGACATTTCTACTCTGAGCTTTTTTTAACACCTTTTTTTTGGACTGGCTTTGAAAGGAAATATCTGACGAAGGGGGCTTTTGTGTGTTTCCAGATGATAGATTTAGGAATTTGGGCTACCCCACTGGCAGTCCAGGGCTAGCTGTGAACTGGTCTGTTGGAAAAAATTGGAATGCTTTGGTCTTCAAAGAATTAAACTTGGTTTTAAAGCCCTACTTAGGTGAGCTTGCATATTAGCAGGAGTCATGCAGAATAAAGGCCTCAGCAAAGTGTCACATCACACTCTGGTTGTTGCTCCAGTCTCCCTGTTCCCTACCATGGAGGGGGGGTGCAAAACAGAATAATGTAGGAGTAAAACACACTCACAGACATTCCAAATCTTGTTTCTTCTCCCCTTTTTGGTTTTTTGTTTCTTCTTTGGTTTTGCCGTGTGTATGCATGTGCTCATGCGTGCAAGTGCACATTTACATGTGTGCACACACTCTCAGGGGAGCACATGCTGTAGTTGTGCAGAGCCTCTGAAAGAAGGTAGAGCAGAAGACTTCAGACGATGGGGGAACCCTGGTGATAATGTAAAATATTTCATTTCACTCGCTTTTGTTGCTGCTCTCCTGTGCTCGCTTTTTCTGCTATTTGAACCCCCATAGATGTGTCTCTGAATAAGGACTGCAATGGGAACAGTGTAGGTAATAAAGGTGTCAAGATTCTTATCAAAAGTGAGTTTTTGAACAATAAGATTTCTTTTTTCTCCTCTCTGTCTAACTTACCCCACAGTGAATTTTGAAAGATGTCATATCTTTACTGCTGAACATTTTTTTCTTCCAGTTTTAAATTCACTTTGACACAATAGCTCAGTATCTGAGTATGAGTTTCCAGTTTTTCTCATTCATATAACTAATAAAGTGCAGATTAGGTCCACTGAGGGAGGCACCGACACTTAACCACTACAGAAGAGCAGGAACTTGAACAGAAATACAGTCCTCCAAGACATCATGTTTTCTTGAAGAACATTATCAACACTACCACAAATGGATTCAAGCTGATCATACGTCTGACTAACTATTTTTGTAACAGCAAACGCCACAGAGAATATATGTGCTCCAACAACACACAAACATCTGATGAATGCGATGACAATGATTGTACTGAGTAGTAAGAACAAATTAATTCATTGTGATTATTTGGAGGTTTATTGTTTTCTATTCACAGAAACAGTGGGTGTTGTTAATGAGCTGTTCATGAGATTGTCCTTGTGTGTTAAGTTTGTTGACAGGTTTCAGCACAACTTGAAAGGACAGGCACTGACAGAACCCATTCGCCTGATCACCTTTGTGGAAACCGCTGTGGGCCTGCTCAATTTTAAGGTAAATTACAAACAAACCCCCCAAAAACTGCCTGCGTAAGACATTTTGCCGTTTCTCCATTGTTCATTTTAGATTAAAGACTGCATCAGTGAGTGGAGCACTCCACGTGTCCAAAATGAAAGGGATTCAAAGCTTTCGGACAGTCTCTCAAAATGAGCCTTTTGAGCCTTTTTTTTGTTTCCTTTCTCTCTCTCTGTCTGTCTGTCTGTGTGTGTGTGTGTCTGTGTGTGTCTGTGTGTGTCTGTGTGTGTGTGTGTGTCTATCCCTTTCCAGACACGCTGACATTTTTTAATTAGAACTGTTTTAATATCATCATAGTGGAAAAGTTCTTAATGATATTTTGGCAAGCATCAAAGCAGTTCCTGTTATAGTACAGCACGACCTTCAGCTACATGGGGAAAAGGGCATGGTTTTGGGCATTTGGGGAGAAACAGGCTGTCCTTCTTTTTTTGATATGTCTTTTAGTCCTCCACTCTAATTCTGTGACTGTGTTTGTGGTTGTGAGTGTGTGTTTTGATGACAGGGGGTGCCTCTGTGTGCTTTCTTGAGAACACCCTGTATCTTTGCCCAGACTGAACCCCAGGTTACAAGCATGAAAAAAATCGCTGTGGCACAGCTAGTGGTGAAATTAATTTGGAGGCCAACAAAAGCAGGAGACATGTTCTTATTGTTTCACAGTCTTCACCACAGACAATCACATTCCAGATTTATTTTTTTTTATTTTTTATTCGGCTTTGCTCATTTGATATTAATGGTGGCCAATAGCTTATCTTAGCAATAAGACCTTGTTTAACATTTTTCAGTACAAGGTAACACCGATCCCAAACTTATATTTCAGTGTCTCTCTTTGATGAACATGAACAAAATTTCCTGAAAAATCTTTTTTTTCTTTTAACAAAAGCATGCTTCTGTAATTAATATTGTCTTAACACAGCTGTATAAGAACTTAAATGAAATACAGTCTCTAGTAAGCCACACTAACATTTAAAGCAGGAAATATGTGGTCGTGGAATAAGTAAACCAGGCAGAAGTCTGACCAAAAAGGCAATGCTAGCTTTCAGCATTTGACAGGTTAAAAACTTTACTCCTATGGTACCAAAAAGAATTGAGGTTCGATACCCAGCCATTCATAACAGCGTCTTGGGCAAGCAAAGAGTGAAGAAGTGTTTTACACTCCTGACTGTGTTGGTTTGCTTGTATGTATGTATATGTGCCGGCATATTTAGTGGACTAGTACATTGGGATCAGTCTTAATGGAAACAAAGCTGGAATGAAGGTTAGAGTTTGGCAGATATCGGTTTATTGTCATATTTATTGGACAGAATTTAGGGTAATGATGGATGCTTTTCTGACTTCACAGGAAACACAGAAGCCTATACGGTCTGAACTACTGTAGGAATATTGTAGTATAATTAGATTTACTCAGCAGCATGTACGCCAAGATGTCCAACATTTCTTCTTTCTATCTTTGCATCTGTGTCCCTTTAGTCAGCCTGTATTATGCTAATATACTTCTATTCTCTCCAGGCGGTGTGTGAGGAAATCCGTCGTCTTGCTCCCAGGGTTGGTCTTCACCATGACGGTGTGGTGTTTGGCTCTGATGACTTCTGTGCCAGCATAGGTAGCTGTTACACTGTCTGCTTAACGTTCTCTCCCTTTGGTGGCTACAATTGTACTACTCTCTTTTTCTCCCATGGCACTTAGAGCACTTTAAATACAACATGTGTCTCACAGATCACTCACTCTTTCCGTACTTATAATAAATTATTATAGGCTTGTGTGGTTACAAATACAATATATATTTTTTAATAATATACGTGATTATTTCCGGATGTGTGAGAGATAGTACAAAATGAGTTGTCCTGATACAAAAATAATAAAAATGCATTTCCTCTACCAAGTCCATTATTTTCTATTTCAGTACACACTTACACTGATTACATTACCATGCAGTATGTAGTATATCTTATTGTCCTGACATACAATCAGCAGAATTTATCAGCAAAATCTAAAGATGTTTACTGATGGTCAGGAAGGTTTGCAAGTTTTCTGTTTATCAGTGTAATTGCTGTTCTGGCTTCTCTCATTCTTTCATTCATCTGTTCATCACCTGTCAACATTTCACCTCTTCTGAACCTCTTATTTCCTCAAAGACACCAGCTTGCGTCTTTGAGATCTTGACTGACGTAACCTATGTACATGCTGTGTGTAACTCCATACTTCTTCTTGAGGTGCTACACGGACTAAGGATGCCAGGGAGCTTCTCTACGCCAGGCAGAAGGTGGTTGTGACCACCAAAGCATTTGGACTGCAGGCTATCGACCTGGTCTACATTGACTACAAAGATGTGGAGGGGTTGAGGCGGCAGGCCAGAGAGGGAGCTCTCATGGGCTTTACAGGTAAAGTTACCGCTGTGTGCATCACAAATGTGCCCCTGTTCCATTAAGTAATGTCCCTTCAAGTCCTAATCTCAACATGTCTGTCCTCCCCAGATACCTGTCATTTCTTCAGTTGCTTCACATCATTCCCATTTGTTATTCTTTGATTGCATCCCATATATTCTTAGCTCCTCCTGATGGCACAATGACAGACTTCCCTCAACTTTCTGTTGCAAGCGTCACTCAGGCAATCCAACAGTCTTCATTCCTCCTTTCCTCTGTTACCATGTCTCGCTCAAAATGAGAACAGGAAATGATTTAGTTAGATCAGTTTTAAATGTTTTGAAATATTGCTTAAAAAATGAGAAGATGAAGAACATCTCCTGGCTTTTCATTTGATATTTATATATTTGTGTTGCACATTGTAATTAATATCTGACCTCGAAATTACCATTGTGCCTGTGATTTTAAAACTGGCTTCTTGTCTTTGCCTTTTTATCACTTTCAGTGCAGCTGAAGTGAATTGTGAATAGCACTGCAGTCCTTAAACACTTGCCTGACATTTCCGTTTTGCCTGCCATTAATTGTTTTGAGTCTGTATGAGCGCACTCAGGTGCATACCTGCACACAGACGAGTGTGTGAGCAAGTATGATTAAAGAGAGGTAGAAGCTAAGTGCGGTGGTGTCTACCAGAGATCGACCAGTATGGTTTTATGGGGGCCCATGCCAATTATTTGTAAACAATAACAGATATAAAGATGAAAATCTTGCAGTCAAAATTTAGATAACACAAAACGTTGATGAAATGCCCTTTAAGCGTATGTTTAATTAAAGGAGTACTTTTCAGCATTACCTTTACGCAAAAAGTGCAGGGAGTTTCCAGCAGCATTTCTTAAAGTTGGCTGAAATTTTTAATGAATAAATAAATATACAATATACAATAAGTAAGTATACACAATACACACAATAGCTTTATGAATTGCAGACAGCCTTCTCTGTGCTGGTTGAGCACAGGGAAGGCCCATACTGCACTTTCAGACCTTTTCTTTAATGCACTCATCTGCCGTGAGGGTTTAGAGAGAGAGAGAGAGAGTGAGAGGGTTAAAAGTGGGGACGCAGGCTGACATATACTTAACGCATGATTATGCTTCGTTTATTGCAGCAAAACAGCTTTGGAAAGCCTTTAGTTGGTTTTAGTTATTTAAATGTTATACATTAACAACATGTGATAGCAGAGAACCTGTAATTCAAAAGAAGGCTGCTTCATTACTGGTGATTACTATAGCTGAATATGTACAATAACAACAGAAGTGACTATTCAACACTTACAGCTGTACACCATCTCTGTTGTCCATGTATGGAATAACACAGGCCTTAGATGCAGTTCCAATAAACAATATCCTGCACTTCCCTACAAGAAAAGGAGTCTGAGTGCTTCAGGACACACTTCAGTATGTCAGTACATTAGTATGTCACTAATGGCTATGGGTTGAGACTAAGAGTATGACTGGCCCTTGTAAGTGACATGTAAGACAGAACGTTATAGCCCATATCATCTTTTTTGCTACTCAGCTGGCTAAATAATTGAATAAGAAATGAACTTGTTGATATTCACTATCGCATTCAAGTTAGCTCTATAGGACTCAACGTACGTTTATGTTACTATGGCCGTTGACTACCTATCATGTGTAAAAACTAAAAAAAGTTCCAGTTGCACCGGTACCAACGTTACTGAAAGACTTAGCTATCACTACATCTCGGTATAGTTAACTGTATACCACTGCAACAAAGTGCATTATTTGGGTATTTTCAGGGTAAACTGGAGTTTGTCATCACAGAAATGGATCATAAGATTGCGATGGCTATTCCAATGTCTGCTACCTTCCCTTCGAAACACATCTCCGCTTGCTCATCGGAGCTGTTTCAGTCTGCAAATGTGTTCCTCTGTGCCTGTCTGTGGCACAGTAGCTTTCGTTGTTGATAGGTTGATACTTGCTATGTGTAACCAATCATATAACGTTGTAGGCATCACATTGCTCGAGACCACAGAGATGTGACTACAGATGGCAAGAGGCATTTTTAAATTCATTTATTTTATCTGCAATCGAAAAAAAAAAAAGAAATTCCGATAATCGTAAAAATGCTGCATATCGGATCCAATAATCGGCTAGGCCGATAATCTGTCGACCCCTAGCGCCTACTTTAACAGCGCTCTGCGTGTGTCGGTAGCCAAGCAACGCTTTCAGAATGTGTCTGTGTCTGTGCCCTGCACACTGCATGTAACAGACCACAGAAGGCAGGACAGCCTGTTCCAAAGTGGATATTTTAGTCATTTCTTCCTTCAGTGCAGAATATTTGTTGTATTTGTGTTTTCATCCCTTGAGGACTGATTAATTCAAAATGAGACATACTGTAGAATAAAACAAGTCATAAAATATTGTTTTGTTCACTGTGCTGTAATGCTTAGATTTTCTTGTCTTCCATTGAGGGATTATTGAATTAACAGAACAGTGTCAGGCATTAGTCAGCTTTCAGACACGAAAGAACTCGAAATCGTGAATCCCAAAACTCGCTCTCCATGTTGCACTGGCCTAGACACACGTTACCTGCACTTCACATCATCAAATCATCTTGGAGGTGAGCTTCTTGCTGTCTCATACAGAAACTGATTTTCCAGGTGACCTCATTTGCCACCTCTGTTCTCTGGCGCTGCAGGCTTGCGTGAGTGTTTGTGTGATTATGTGCATTTCTGTGTGTGTTTATATCAGAATTGCTCACCTCTTGTCATGCAATTTAACATTTGTCTTTGTGAACTTCTATAATGAAGTACTTACCCAATGAAATGTGATAGTTTGCATACTCTGTTTAGCACGGGAGGTCCTAAAATGTATGCAGATATTTTAAATATGATGTTGTGTTCTTTTTGAATCAGAATGACTTGTACAAATAGAAATTCATCAAAGAAAGTGCAAGGTGTTGTTTACATGTGGTAGATGGCATAAAAGCTAATAAACTGAAGCAACCACTTAATGAAATAAATGGTTTGATATGGAAAGCACATTTGAAAGCACTGGATTAGTGGCTTACAAGCCATGGGCACTCTGTACAGTATAATCTTAGTAGCTATTACTGGCCCGAATGTGCTTAAGCAATAATAAGGTGCAGCCAAAGGCTTCTACCTGTGCAGTAATTGACCTTGGCCCTACCTAAGCCGTATACAACACCCATTAGTTCTGAGTACAGAGCACACAGGTGAAACACAAACACTCTGTGCTTCTTACTGGTAAACAGGAAAGTGTGAAGGCAAAATCCTGCCAAACCTTGACATCAAATCTGTGGAGGAGGAATGTAATTAATCAGGGGATTTAATATTGCAGCATCCTGCTTTATAAGCACCTTGTTTTATGAACTATAAACTGTTTTTGTTAAGACTTAATGATCCTAGTAAATATGTTTGCCTCCCAGAAATATAAAACGGTTCCACAAAATTCTCTGCTTTCAAGGACCACATTTCACTTCCATCCCCAGGACCCTGCCCATCATTCGCCTGAGAGCACTTTGCTAAATAACAATCCTCCAATGAGATGCCAGCACCACATGGCAGGCCAGGATTGGCTGGAGGGCATGAATGATGCATTTTAAGAGAACCAATGGGTTGTAACTGAGGGCACCTGAATCACCCTGTCTGTTTCTTCGCTCTGTCATTCTCCTGTTGTCCTACACAGACACGCACACACAACCCCACACACACACACACACCTACACTCACACACAAAGAGACCTTCTTACAGTATATTTAAGCCTGCCAATTTCTGTGTGGAAACATGCTCCTGTCCTCAGCCCAGAAGCAAAACAGGTGGCAGAGGAGGGAATACACACTCATCTTTCCTCTTTTCCATGCATGCACTAGACACACACTTACACACGCGCGCACACACTTGGGTTGTTGCACTGAAACAGATTCACAATATTCACACAGAAAAAGTAGGAGAACCAAAATAGTCCTGTTATTTAAATACTGCAGGCAAGGTGATGCACAGGCACGCTCACAAACACACACGCACTCACACACATACACATCTCCAGTGTGGCCCTGGGGAGTCCTCAGGCTGTTTGTCCATCAGAAAATGTGCAGTTACAGTCTGTCTGCTTCACACATACAAATACACATCAGCAGCCATGCATTCACAATGACACACAACCACAAAATGGCTTTTGAACATATTTTGTAGTACGCTTAAAGGTATCTGCTTATGATAAATTGCAGTTTATGAATTACGTTCTCTCGTCAGTAATTGCTCAAGCATTTAACTGCAGCGTGTTGATTGTGTAGCTGTGGTGAGTGTTTTTCTGAGGTTAACTGGGGTGAGCAGAGCTGGATGAAGGGTGTCGATTCTCTCCTCCCCTTTCCTCTCCTGTGCCCCCCTCAAACACTCCTCTTCTCCTCCTCGCCTCTCCTCTTCTCCTCCTCTCCCCTCCTCGCCTCTCCTCTTCTCCTCCTCTCTCCTGGGCTAAATTTTTTGCTCGTGCAGCCCGCCTGCTCAGCCACCTTGAAGGATTTGTTGTCAGCGACAGAGCTAAGCCCTAAAGTGTCGAGTCCCTGCTGGCTGCTGCTGAGCCGTCGTTCTCACCAGACGTTTCATAACCTTAACTTATCACTACAAGTTTGATCTGCAAATGTACATGGGATTATGTCTGTGGCGTTCGCCCACATTTAACTGAGAGGGAGTGGGAGCAGGAGGGCGGGGGGGTGAAGATTGTGTCAGAGCCTTAACTCCATGTTGAGCTTCTGTTTCAGTTGGATACAAGATGTAATTTCTGAAACTGTCTGAGGAAATGTGTGCTGCTATTGAGATATATATA
>JBBMJY010000007.1:6545671-6580698 GCA_037833715.1 Toxotes lorentzi | reverse complement strand
AGGTATGGAGATATATCTATATTTTTTTTTTCTTTTTTTATGTAGGCCAACACAGAAATTGATTTATAGAAAGGTCAATGATTTCCTTCATATTTACTAGTTTAATTTTGGAATATTTTAGCAAAGATGCTTTTTTCTTTTTCAAACATGTTATAGCTATTACTTGAATTACAGGTGTAATTCAACAGGTGCTTAGGTTCAGCCACGCTTTCATACACTGTTCTTTTCATCATCGCTGTGCTGTTCTAGTCGACTTCTGTCACATATCAAAGTCTAACTAAGCGTTTTCAGCAAAGTGTCTCCTTGACAGCAGGGCTGCAAGGAGAGAGGAGACACTTGATATCCTTCACGATGTCACGATGTCCCTCAGACTCCCTTCAGTGGCACTGAACATAATGACACATACACACACATATGGTTTAGGCTTTTGCATTTCCTGTTTCTCCTATCTCATTCCTCTGTGTGTTGTCATTGCCCTCTCTCACAGCAAAGGTGCCAGCAGCAATCCCTCCCAGTTCTCAGACTTTTTATTTTTTCCATCCAGTTTTGCGGCAGTTTGCATAACTGTTTTCATAAAAAAGAATTTTTTGTTAAAATAAGGGAGGCTAAATGGCACAAAGTGCTTGGTGGCAACAATTAAGAACATTGTTTTCTTAGGGCAAGTGGCTCTTGTATCTAATTTTATTTGAATTTTCCTTTGTGTGTGTGCATGCAGGTAAGCAGGTTATCCACCCAGGGCAGATCCAGGCTGTACAGGAAGAGTTCTCCCCCAGTCAGGAGAGCGTCCAGTGGGCCAAAGAACTCATTGCTGCTTTTGACCAACATCAGAAGGAAGGCAAGGTAATGTGATCATCTTCTGCCAAAAGTAAAATCACCTTATTTTATAATCTGAAAAATAATAATTTTAGTCTCTCTTTTATAGTCATGTTTTGTACAACATAGCTACCCATTTGCTCACTGCCGAGACAATTTATAAACAAACTAGACAATGCAATGCAATAATACAAGTTATTTATCAACATGTATACTTGAAATGTGAAAGATGGTTTTATTATTTGCCTTTAATATAATTTTGTACAGATAACTCAAAAAAAAAAGACATACACCTGAACTGCTGTTGCTCATTGTAGTTCATTATCAGTTGACCTGGTTGTTTACTGGATATTTACTTTACTTTACCTTGGGTTACAAACTGGTTTAAACATCAATTTAATTCTTAAATAGAACAGTGAATTTCTCCGAAATCAGATGGAAGATATTCTGACTTCACAAAACATGTTTCTAAATCCTTTCACAAATCAAGGCGAGGGGAGAGCTCCTAAATAATCCAGGGGATTTTTTTTGCATACAAAACTTTCACAAATGTATTTCTCTGGCATTATACAATATCTGTGCTGAGTGTGTGTTGAGATGACAGGGGTCTCTCTCTCTCTCTCTCTCTCTGCTCTTAGACTCAGACTGATCCTTTGTGTATCCTCTCACACACCTCTGTAGTTCCAGAGAATACATACTGTACACCCCTGGGTGACTCTCAGACACATCATAGGAGATAGGGGGGGAGTTGGGCAAATTAAGTGTACAATATTATTGTTCCTAATTTAGTGCATGGTTGGATCCTGTGTGTTGAGCTCTGTGGGCTATCTGCTGAGGTAATACACAATCTGCCCACACCTCTCTCCCTGCCAGGGCTGCTCCTACTAAGCATCGCCCGAGGGATTCATATCCTACCCATCCCTCTGCCGCGGTGTCTGTGTGTGTGTGTCTGTGTGTGTCTGTGTGTGTCTGTGTGTGTGTGTGTGTGTGTGTGTGTGTAATTGTTTGAAGAGTGAACAGGGTCAGTCTCTTTGTCTTACAACACGACAGGTGCTTGCTTTTCATAATTCTCACCTCCAGCCATTGACTACATTTTTGACTTGAGGTTTCTGGTGGTTTTTTTGTTTGTTTGTTGTGTATTGTTTTGTTTTTTGCAAAACAAATAGATGCACTCATGACACTGTCAAGTGACACTTAGCTTGATGTCTCAAAGTAGTGTTTTATTCTAGAAGCTGTTATAATTCAAACATTTTCTTCACTGAGTTGCATTTTCTTCTGCAGCATCCTGTTTGCTGTGACTAATGGCTTTGTTTTGTATAGTTTATTGCAGATTAAAAACAGTATAATAGTCTGAAATTCACAAATTTTATGTGACGTCCCCATACACAAAATATGTATTCTGATTTCTCTCAGAAAGTGCTGTGTTATGTTTTTCGCACAGTAATCCACTTCCTGTCTCTGCAAACATTCTCCTTAATGTGAGAACGTTTAAAGTGCATTTACTGTCTGTGTCTGGTCTAATCTTCCTCTTTCTTCTCTCGCTTCTGTTGCAAACCTGTTCAGGGTGCATTCACCTTCCGCGGCAGCATGATTGACATGCCCTCACTGAAGCAGGCACAGAACATCTTAACACTCTCCACCGCGGTGCCAGAGAAATAACACGAATCTGGAGACAAAATGGGAGGAACCACGCGACAAAGGAAACTGAAAATGTTGCACGTCTCACGACAAAAAGTAGAACTTCAAACTTCTAATTAACTTTGCTGCCTGACATAAGAGAACGGTGGAAATTTTGGTTTTAATTCAAGTTTTTAGTAATTGTCAAAATGTTTTCATTAAATGCATTTGCTGATTATGGCAGTTTTACTTTGAAACTGCTGAGGTCCAATTTACATTATGACTGTACCCTGGGACGTGTTCAACAATACAAACTGTGCACATAGTGAGTAACAGCAAACCTTTGGAGACTGAATGTCGAGGATTATTGCCCTGTGTGGGCACTTTCTTGGCACTCTCTGCAGTGTGTGTGTGCCATCGTGTCACTCTCCAGTGTGTCTGCCCATGCCTTCCATCTTGCCTAGGTCATGATGAATGCTCTCGCATCTCCACGGTCCAGGCAGCTGGGCGAAAGGGTAAACAAACACAACAAGCCACTGTTGTGGATCTATTCATTGGGCCCCAGTCTTCCAGTCAGGCCTCAGCCCCCTGCCCAGGGCCTGACTCACAAACATCAAAGCCCTGCTCACTGAAAAAAAACCCACAGATGGAAGTGCGTAAAGTCACGATTTAGCTTTTTTGTGTGGGTCTCCTTAGTAAAGACACGCAGCTCACTCTGTGGCAGCTGTGAGCCTGTGGTCTTGATGGAAAAGGCGTGTGGCATCAGACACACCATGACCTGTATGCAAAATAAACACTGCATACATACACATGCTGCTGCAGCGTTGTTTCTCACCTGATCTCTCATTTAACACAAAGAGTTTAACTTGGATTTTCAGCTGTTGTTTCCAGATGAGTTCACCTGTTTTATGTCAGCATATTTACAAGCAGCTTCATTTTGTCGACAATGATAAATAGTCACATTTATAATAACGACCTCCCTTAACGAGTTCAGTAAAGTAGTTTGTTGTACTGTCACAAATTAAAGTACAATGGGGCTTTTGCACATCTGACTCCCAGAGACAGTGAAGTGGGTGTGATGTTCAAGTGAGACAGATTAGAGGCCATGTTGCTCCAGCAGACCAGGACCGAGGCTTTGTCTCTCTGACTGTGTATGGGAGGATAATTGGGGGGGTGTTGAATGGTTAATAGTGCCATTGGTGACCATGGTAATGAAAGGCACCATACCTCCCTTACCCACCTCATCCACTCATCTCTCTCTCCCTCTCCCTCTCTCTCCTACTGTATGATCTATTGTGTCTGGGGCAGGACTGTGGTCTGTGCCAGGCCAGGCCAGACAAAAAGATCGAAACCACTCCTGCACCCAGCCAAAGACCCGAACAGTAAGCTGTCTCTTTGGCATTTGGCCACATATTTCTCTCACCCCTGGCTCACTTTTACTGTCATGAATTCACATTTGGCTTGTTTGTTTGTTTTCACCCAATCTACTATTATACCCTGAGGTTGGTGGACAAAACTGCTATTATGTATGACTTCCATTAAATGAATCCACAAACATTATTTGGGTAGAGCCATTTTGTGAGGCTCTGCAGGTCTGCAGAATAGATTAAGACATGCCATGTCTTGATCATGTATGACTTCAATGGTAAAATATTTAAGAGATGTTTCTTCTAGTTGTCTCTTTGTAGATTGTGTGTAGTCTGTGCTGATGGCTTAAATCATAATATATCTTGTTTTTTTGTTTGTCATTAAAGGAAGCTATGAAGATTTGGATTAAACTTGACTGTGGCTTTTTAAAATTAATCTATCGTTTGTTGCAGCTAAATATTTTTGCAGTTCAATCTGAGATCAACAAAGAACAAGTTTCAGAAAAAAAAATCAACTTTAATTCTTGTGGAACTTGGAACTCTTGTGGTACTTTTTTAAAGTACTTCTTAAAATTAAGGCAAAATTGCTTGTGTCTGAATGTTTTTTTCATTATTTATTTATTTATTTTTTTGATGAATTGCTACAGATAATACTTTGGCATTAAGATGTAATTTGAAATGTTTAACAAAACAATTCTGACAGTCTTTGTCGAGTCAGAGTACAGCAGAACGAGATTAAAGGCTACAGAAAGTCACCGGTTTCACATGGTTGGGAACTTTCAGCACTCAAGAGTTCAACAGAGACTCACCAGGTGACTATAGGGGGGAGAGGAGACCATTCTGATGGGACAACTTGGCTTTTCCAAGCTGCTCTGTACCAACAGGTGCCCCCCCCTCCCAGACAGGAAGGAAGATCTCAAAGCAGAGGAAGCAGCTCAGGGCATCCTGCAGAGACCAAGCAAAAAGGACAACTCTTGGGTGATTAGGAAATCATTTTGGCAAGTTTATATTTGAACACAACACAACATCCTGTGCGTGTTTATGTGCCACTTACATTATCCTTTTTTGTTCCACCCAATAATCTTGCTCTTATTTGATATTTCCACTTACATCCACGCCTTTTTACCCCTCCCCTTCTCTGGATAAAGGTGAAACAACTAGGTCCTTTGGTCTTCATAAAGCTCGTTTTGCTCAGCTTTCGTTGCACCTCGACGCTGTGCAATCCAGGAACATTTGGGAATTAAAAAAAAAAAAGTAAAAGATTTCTGTGACATCTCTGTAGATTAGAGGAATGCATCCCTGTCTGCCTCCGCTGTGTAATTCTACATGACATTTCTATTATGTGTGGAACTGATATAATCTTCTCAGTCCGCTCGGCGGTTTTATTTAAATACTTCTCTCCGGTATTCCCTGAGAGAGTAAATTACAATTAACACGATTATAACCTCACAAAATTGTGACGGGAATCAATTAGGCTGCGAGCAGTACTTCATAGCCCGGTAATGTGTTGGTCGAGATTGCTTTCATAAATTATGAGGGACAGCGCAGGCGGAGAAAATGCATGTATGCAAAACACTGTCAGAGGAAAATTAAAACGAAATGTTTTACATATTTTTCCATTAATCTA
Organism: Toxotes lorentzi; assembly: GCA_037833715.1. Lineage (NCBI taxonomy): Eukaryota > Metazoa > Chordata > Actinopteri > Toxotidae > Toxotes > Toxotes lorentzi. The sequence goes on along the minus strand of JBBMJY010000007.1, from coordinate 6,575,274 downwards.
AATGGGACCCGTGTGGCAAAGATGGTTTTATTCTAATTCCCCGCCCGGGGATTCCCAAATAATGACTTGATGTTTTAATAGACTTCTAATGACAATATATGATAAACTAATTGCAGCAAAAGATTATTCTAAAGCAATAATATACCTCGTTATTGTGGCTGCAGCACAGTTTGAGAAGTGTAAAGCTATTAGCAAAATGGCTTAAAATACAATGTGTGCAGAGCTGATCAGCATAAAAGATTTAGTTTAATCTAATTAACTCTGTTTCAATGTTTGGGAATATTGTTTAAATAAATTAAAACATTTTCAGAGTAGCTACATTAGGCTTCTGTCTTCTGAGTAATTGTGTCAGGACTACAATGATCAGTTCTTAATTTTCCCTCAGGCATACAACCAAATGTTTTCTGCTTTATCAGTTATTGCTTTCAAAAATACACAATCAAGACTTTAAATTAAAAAGAAAAAATAGTTTGTTTACTTTCTTCTAAGTATTCGACCTCTATAGAATTTGAAGATAAATATGAAATAATTCAGATACAATAAAACAGAAAGAACTTTTTTAAAATGTGATTTGAGAGTAAATTATTTCATAAAAGATGGATTCATTTAAAAGTGTTGCTCATAGAAATATTCTACCTTTACTTTTATTCATCTGCTACATACATCAATGGCAGGCGAGCGTTCACCTTTTTTATTCTGAGTGTAAACGCATGTCAGAGGAGTATTTGTCTGATGTTTTCCTCAGAAACGACAGTGAGTCGTTTTTAACGCAGAGCCTTTTTATTTCCCCGCTGATGACAGGCGCATGTCCAGCCTCCTTTTTTTCAGTTCGTTTGCATGATATGAAATTCACCGCGGCCTGTCTGTACTGCATGAGTGATCTGGCACATGTGGACCATTACTAACTTCATTTGAGGAGACCTTTTGTCTGAGTGTCTCCGTCAGCATAAGGCAGCCCAAGGGGACAGAGCTGCTTGGCGTGAATCGGGATCAGAGATGTTAAACCCCAACTTTTTCCCCCCACCTTTATATCCTGACATGAGTCCTTTTCTGGACAAAATCCAATTTCTACAATTTTGTTCATATTGATGGATTTTTTTTTCTTGGCCACTGCAGTTTGGACAATATTTCATTCACAGCACCAAACAGATTGTACAAATACTGTGGTGCAGTAGCTGCAGCCCACATGCCATAGGCCTGTCCTATAAAGGTGATGGGTGAGGAGGCGTCTGTGTGTATTTATTTTAAAATGTGCTCCAAATTTCTTCAGGTTTCTATATTTGAAGGGTCTTGTGCTTCTTGCACAGTTAAATTCTTGGAGGTCCGTGTCCCTCGAAGTCCAGTTGTGTGTGTGTTTAGTACCTGGCAGATTAATATGATCTGTAGTAGGTTCAGAAAAATGATGTAGGCCGTTAACAGGAATGAAACAGACTGACAGGCTGTTGACTTGTAACATCTCACCCTCAGAGTTGCTTGGTTTGGTTTAGAATTTTAGAATTAGAATAGTTTAGAATTATGTTGTCTCATAAAAAAGGATGTCTAGTCACATTCTAGTCAGAGAATTTACGAAAAAAAAAGGTGTTTGTAAAATATTTTTAGGTGACTTTACCTTCCTCCACAGCCCTCCTCTTGGTCTGACTCCCCCCAGACTCTCTTCTCCTTAACGGGCCCAGATCAAAGGCTCACCGGCCCCGGCTGAGACCACTAAAACCCGCCCGCTTTGTCTGCTGTTGGCAGGAGTGAGGACGGGTGTCGGGGGATGTGGTGGGGGGAGGGGTGGCATGGTAATGAGACTCGTTACACAGCGACAAAAAGTCTCTGCAACTTTTTCGTTTTTTTTTTTGTTTTTTTTTTTTACCTCAAGTGTCCATCTGTCGTCAGACCTGACTCTTTTAAAGTTTTCCCCTTTTCCACTTCACTGCAGTTTATTATTATATTTCTGGCCCACTTTCGAGTTTTACACCCAGCCCTGCATTTTAAGGTTAGTACATAAACCATAATCATGTGTTGTCAGAATTTTTCTTATCCACAGCTTCAGTGATTTAAGTGGTAGGTCTAAATCTCTGTCATATCTGGCATAATTAACGCACATATCTGGCAACATCCCATTTTAATTAAATGATGGACCTGTACCTACCGACACCGAAAAGCTCGGGTCTTATTTGTTTGTCCTTTGTCGTCCCTGAACGCACCAGACAAGACAGACCGATAGAAGTTTACGCGGCGGACACAGACAGTTTAAGGCAGAGGGGAAAAAAGTAACAGCACCTCGTAAAATGAACAGGTCTGCGGAGGTCTGCGGCCATGCAGACGATGAACGGAGATCAAGTCACACCTGCCTCAAGCAGCTAATTAGGCAGTAAAATGTAAATCCAGTGCCAAAAGAATGGGCTGCATATTTGTTCTTCTGTTGTAAATGTGATTACACATTCTGTGAAACAAATTCTCTTACAGGAAGATATATTCGACTGAGTGAGGCTGTAACTTTTCAGGCAAATATTTGATTTGTGTGTGTGTGTGTGTGTGTGTGTGAGTGCGCGCGCACTCATGCGCGTGTGCCCCTGTGATCCTGCTCTGCTCCCTCCTCTCTTTGTTCTGCCATGTTTACCTGGATGGCATCAATATCTGAGCATCCTCTATAAACGCGTCCACAGTGGCACCGACCGTCAAAGTTTTCTGATTCTTAGATGATGGCTTTGAGCAAAATTGCGCACAAAAAAACAACAAACTTTTGATACAGCGCATTAACAGGGTGTGTCAACTTCAGGTTTCAGAGTTCAAAGCTTAAAACCAAATATTAAATTAATGCCGTTCCTCTTAAACTTAAAACTTGCATCAGCGTTTGACCTGTAATATATTTGATTCGGTAAAAGTTGTCAGCCTCTTTTGGTAAATTTAAAGGTTGGTAAAAACGGAGCGATGCAGCGACGTGAATTCGGTGATAATTTCCCATTTCAGTGCACAATCGAAAACCAGGCTTTTGATCTGCACCGGCCTCCTTTCTCTCCCTCTCTTTCTCTCTTTCCTCCCCCTTTCCCGCTCCCTCTCTGTGCCGTTGAGCAGGTGGAGGCCGCGCACCTGCACACACAGCTGCGCGCACCTTGTTATTGTTGCCGCTGCTGGACGCACAGATCAGCGCAGCACACAGCCAACAACACAATCCCGAAAACATAAACCTCTAAAGTACCACAGTTGTCAGCCTGAGCGTGTTTCACTTCTTTTTACGGAGGGACACCAAGACAACTATTTACATGAATGAGATATTGCCCCGTTTCTATGAATGAGGTATATATAAAAACAAATTTCTATCAACATTTTAAAAAAGAATGAAAGAAAACAAAATACTGTTTAATATTTTGTTTCATGAAATCATTTAGTTGGCTAAGGATGTATTTATCCTGCCTTGCCTTCTATCTCTTGTTTGTCATGCTCCGGACTTCAACATGACACCATCTAATCCAATTAAACACGATAACCCTGGACTCACGTATTATTCTCTTCTTTTTTTCCTTCAAGTTGCTGACAAGCACTCTTGGTTTTGTGTGAAAGAGAGAGTCAAGAGCCCTCTCTTAATCCCGGGCACGACTAAAAGTGATTGAAAAGTGAAAGAAAGCCCTCATTGGTCCTCGAGCTGGATGGTGTTTTCTTTGTCCGGTGCTCTGGCTTTTTGTTTAGTACGGTCATCATGCATAGAAGTCCATTAATTTAGGTCTTTGAAGAGAAATCACCTTTACTGAGCCGGTGACAGTTATTAGTTTGTATAGTGAAGAAGACCTTATTGAAACAACATAAACAAATGACATCTAGGCGTCTATTCATTATTTTGTTAAATAGTTGTTGTAATCCAAGCAGCCCGCTAAATGGGATTTGGGAAACAATTATACACAATTTTTGACAGTTAAAGTGCGCTTAATTAGTCGTTTGTTTAAATGGTTTAAGCAGATTAGGCCCGCGCCCTTTATTAATAATGACAGATAACATTCAGTCCTCAGTTTTCCTCACCCCTTACCCCTCACCCCCACACGCATACACCCACATACACTCCCATACAAGCGGTGTGTTCACAGCAGTTTAGGTGATAAATGGCAGTTTGACGTTTTTTGTGATGGCACACCGCATTTCGTGGAAAACAAAATCGATAATCATCAAAAAAAAAAAAAAAAATTGCAACCGCGCATAAAGTTTTTTTTTTCTTTTCTTAAAATACCCGAAAGTTCCGAATTAAAGTGTTTGTGAGGGGAAAAAATGCTGCGTGTTCCTTTAAACCCGAGCCGACATAACATATTGTAGGTGTTGCAAAATGACAGGTAATTGACATTAATCCGCTCTCTCTGAGACTCGGGGGGGATCAAAAGTAAATGGGGATACGGTTAATGAAGCACCACTTGCCCTTTGAATCTCGGTCACAGTGTGCAGCGTGGAAGTTTGGAGAAACTTCATTCGTTTAACATACTTTCCAGGCATTCCTTATAAAATATGACGAGAGGATATGTAGCCAAGATGTTTGGATGTTACAAAGGATTAAATGAGGAGAATTTGGGATTTAAAAAAAAAAAAAAAAACTCTTGTTGGAGCGGATTATACAGTTAAACGGGAAAAAAGCTCAGAGACGGATTAGACTTGTTTATTGTATAGCTTACTTTTAAAGTGATGACTCAGTTTATTGCACTCAGTTTAGCTGCGTGACATCTCTGGGACGTTGGGAAATTGATGCTTGCCTATTTGGTTCTAATAATGCGCCATTTTCAATACCCTTTCAGTTTTTCAGCAACCACGGGCCTTGTTATTATGCTTATTATAATTCAGATTGGGGGTCTTCCCTATAGGAGCTGTGACAGACAGTCGACAGAGGCCAGGTGGGAGAGGTAGACTTTGAGCGTGAGGAGTCGCACCTCTCCTCTCCATGCGCACGCCGCTCGGTGCTACAGGAGCCTGCGTAATGAGGGCACCTATGGGGCCCTCCTGGATGGAGAAGTGTCCTAACCTCGCCACGGCCGGTCAGAATTGAAGCACAGACACCTGCGCGTCACCCCTCCCCTTCCCTGACTCCCCCGCGGGCAGCGCCTGCCACAGCCCCCATCACCGAGAGTTCATACTCCGCGCACAACTTTTGACAACGATAATGATGTGCATGGTGATGCTGAAAATCTAAGGAGGGGGCTGTAGTAGGGAAATAAGGAGTCTCCATGTCTGTTCCGGAGGTGGGGCCCTTGCGTTGCTCCTCAGGACCAATTCACTTCTGATAGAAAGGCACCACTCTGCAGCCTCCCACTGAAGTGATGAATACTTAATCTGCTGGCTGGTCTTCTCACAGTCCAGATGGAAACAGCTTACATTCAAATGCCTGCTATAAAATGTAAAATTAGACTTAAACAAAATAAGTAATTTTCCTGAAACTAAGAAGATTAGCTTATGTAAATAGCGGACATTTATAATTTTCACACATTAGGTGATAAATATGCCTCTCTTGAGAGTTACAGCTTGTATTTTAGATTTTTGTTGAACTATCAGTCATGTTAATAAAATATTGCCATCTCTCAAGGTTTAGTGTCACTAAGATGGATAAGCTTTGATAGTTTGTGAGATATACTGTCATTTACCATGGCAAATGTCTGCAAAGGGCCAAAAGGTGCCCGTCCCCAACGGAGCTGGCCTAATTATACAATTAGTCTTGTGATTGGGACAGTCCAGAGCTAAGTGTCCTGTGGGACAACCAGACACATTATGGCTGTCATCAGTATCTTCACAGCAAGTAAAAGAGCTTGGCTTAATAAGTGTGCTGCTAATGTCCTTAGGTGAGGTGGAGGGGTTGGGATTTCTTTGATTCAACACTTTTCATGTTATTGTTTCTTAAATATCATTTCATCAACACTAGGACCAAACACCTACTCTGCAGTACAAAGCAAAGTAAGAACTGGAAAAGTGGATGAAGAGGTGTGTCCTGGACACTATTGATACCATAGGTCATCTTAGTGTTGAATCATTTATGTCTTAAGCCTCATCTGGGGCCTCAGCAGACCAAAACCACATCTCTTTGAAGCCATCGGTCAGTTGGAGACCCCATATCTCAATCTCATTGCCTATCCAGCCATATTTCCTTTCTGGCTTATCCCTGGTCAGTTGGAAACATCAAGACACCACATTTTCTTCTGCTCATCCAGAGCCATATCTGTCATTGCCAAACCCAAGTCTTGTTAAAGAGAATGGGTGTGAGGCTTGTGATGTTTGGGATCCACGCAGACACCTCCATGAAGTCAGAGGGAGGTCTTGGCTCTGCATGGTTGAGGAGGCAGTGGTGCCTCCACACTGGATACTTTGCTGCTAGTGCACTGGTTTATCACATTGGATTAGAGCTCCAACAGGGAGACTGGAAGCTGAGGATGATTGGTAACCAACTTCACCAGTTTGCACATGATGAACATACAGTGGCTCAGCTATGTGAATCCAGTCAGATGTTCATAGGCAGAGCAGGAGTAGCACCCTTATCTGCTGTTGGCACAGATGGCCCCTTGTCTTTCTATTATTAACAAGACTGAATCTTGAGTTCAGTCCGCTTGTGTTCCCTCTCTCCTTACCTGGACACAACCCTCTTCCTTTTCCTCCACTTTCTTTTCCAAGGATGCCCCCTTCTCCCCAGCTGTGATAGAATGATTTCCACCCACATTAAATGCTGACCTTTTCTGCAATAAAACCAGATGCATTCAGGGTCAGCCCTCTGATGTTGCAGACGTGATAGTTCTGCGCAAATCTGGTACTGATACAAATCTTTGGCCACAATGGAGAGAGTCATGGTAAGAAAGAAGAAGCAGAGTGGGGGTGGATTAGAATGGTGGACTGGCACTATGCTTTTGAAATCATTTTGATCAATCATAGATAGGTTTTTCAGATATGTTAGGCTGAAAAGGAAGGAGATACATGGATTTAAATTTAATCACCCAGGATTATGTTGGTGAAAGTAATCCCATATATACAAAGAAATCAGCAACGGCCTCAATCTGGTATTTTGTCCCAGGGTAGTTTATAAGTATCACCCTATTTTTAATAACAAAACTAGACTGCATTATAGAGTTGATATGTCTACTTATCATGAGACAAATGCAATGCAGTTTTTGGATCTCTCCTCATATACTTGAAAACAGCCTTTTATAATACAACATGTTTATTTTAAACTAACTGAAACAGATTTAAAGTCATACAGGATGATCTCCGTGTGCCAGAGATGAAGCTGTTTCTTTTAGTTCAGTCTAAAGTACCTTGTAAGCAGAATCATCCCTGGGCACAAGTCAAAATATCCTACACTACAAAGTCCATCTGGTCCCCTTTGATAGAGTATATAGTTCACCATTTCCCTCCACCCGCTCAGCCCCAGTTTCCAAGTACGCTGAAGCCTACATCCTGCATTTAGAGGCTTTTAGGAAAGCCCTGTCATTCAATAAGAGACTACTGGGGCAGCTTGCTCACGCTTATCTGCCCTTTAGTTTCTACTTTCTAGCCGGTGGGCTATATGAGGGCCAGGTAGCAGGGCCTGGCTCATGCGGTTGTCCATGGACGACCTTGCTCTCCTCACCTACTGCCTTGGAGTGGCTCCCAGTCCTGGGATGGGGCTTTGGATCGGCACCAAGTCTCTACCCCCACAGATGTTACTGAGCCACCAGATATTATGTCAGTTTCTGAGTGATGTATCATGCTCTTGTGAGTAGGAGTGCGTGGCTGTAAAGTAGCCGTGATACACGTGACAAGTTAGAAAATCACTTAAGTAACCTGATCCTTGAAATAATTTAGTTAGAATTTTGTAATTATGACTCTGGTGTTACACTAACTTGTCATGTCAGAGATCATCAACACATTATGGGACAATGTAAAGAACAAAGTGCTTATTATCACAGTGAGGACCAATTTAAAATAACAGATTACATCTGTTGAAGTGTTGGAAATATGAAATATATAATTCAAGTTGGTACATGAAATACTTTTTTTAGTGCTAATATTGTCTTTAACAGAGGCATACCTGTTGGCACCTGTTATTGTAATTTTCCATAGCCTATTTTTCTATTTTTATCTCTTTCTCTTTATTAAGGTATTTTCTGTTCTTCTACTTCTATTTATTAATAATTCATTTACATGAAAAACACTAATTCCAAGGATGCCAAATGAGTTGAAATGTTTTTGAAGATAGTTTGAAGAAAAATATTTTAGTCATGCCTTGACTCGTGTGAAACGCTCTAATATTGATTTTTATTAAATTTAATCAAATAAATTAAAGCAACACGTTTTGAATTTTCATACAGAAGGACGATGATAAGCTGTGCTGACTGCTGGAATTCTATCTTACTGCCACTTAACGTTAGATAGAAAGTTAGAAAGGACACAGTCTAAATGTCAGAGCAAGAATAAATCATTTTTCTCCACAACACACAGTGCTAGGCGGGTTATGATTACATTTAATTGTAGAAGCGCCTGAACCTGCAAGACACCATCATGTCTAAATGCTGCTCGAATGGGCGAAACGTAAGAAGGAAAAACATATCTGAGTTATGAAAATACAAAAATCATGATGTGCTCACTGGGTAATTGATTTAATGAAGCTCCTATGAAACTAAAACCAAGTACAGGTCAGTCGGGTAACCCCACGGCGTGCCCATTGTCAGATGTTTAACTCCCGCACTCCTTTGGGAAAGACATCGGGGCTAATAGGTGAAACCACAGCTGCTGAAGCTGGACTGGAGAGGAGCGACATTCCCCCTGCAGACGTCCGACAGCCCGAGTGTAAAACCGGACAAAGAAATTACAGTTCCCCTCTCCCCTCAGCTTCCACCATCCGCGATACAACAGGGGGATCGTTCTTCTCCTCGAAATACAGAAGTTTTGAGTCGCTCCTTTAAATTTCTGACAAATTGTCCCCTGCGGGCTGGAGAACATGTAGTCTACTGTAAATTTGTGCTGCCTGTTCGCAGAGCAGAATAAAGCTCAGTCTATGCGCTTTGCTTCCATTGGAAGGAAAGAAAAATCAGCTCCGAAGACAGTCTGAGTTGAGAGTCTCGAGTTAACCAGGAGAGGTGCAGCACCAACTGGACCGCGTTGTTTTCCTGACTTGATCATGAAACTTAAGATTGTAGCCAGGTAGGGAGCTCGGAAAGGGTTGGCATAACGCCTGGATATCAAATATGTGGCCGTTAAACTGGTGTGTTTGTAAGAAAAGGAGAGTCTGAACAACGGAGACTTCACACTGTGAGAAAGTTTAGACTTGGGCCGACAAACAGGTGTGTGCCTCTGTGGCAAAGACACGCTATAACGCTTTAGCAGTAATTATTTGGAAATATCAGCTCAGATCACTGTTTGGCTTCACGGCGAAGTTTGACAGTGTACAAATAATGTAGAGTAATTTTATCCAAGCCGTGTTTTCTTGTCCATTATTCAGTGGATTCGGGGGGTAACGTGAAAAGTAGCAGCAAAATCTTGACCGGAATTTCTTAATTACAAGCAGAGGCAACATTAAAAACCAAGGAAACAGCTTCCCCCTTCAAAATGGGCCCCTGCTTGAGAACAGTGTTGATCATATCCTGCTGTAACTTCACTAGATGAGAATAAATTTGCCAAATATGTTCTAATCTTCTCTAAAACACCAGCTGTTAAATATTTATTTACCCACACGTCATGTTCTTATTTCTAAGAATCAGTCGATTCTTAGTTTTCGCTTGTCCTGTTCAGGAAGTTTGATTTAATGTTGAGACTGAGCGTAAAAGAGCCAAAGCTGTCACAAGGTGCTGCTGTTCTGCTGTACTTGATATCTGGGTGTGTGGCCGGGGTGGGGTGGGGGGTGGGGGGGGGGGTGCTTGCTTCTCCACAACTGCTTTATTGTTCACAAAAATTCAAACTAAAGTTAAATGAAACATACAAGATATGACACCCCCCACCCCCCTTTCCCCTCTTCTTCCTATAACTGAACACCTCTCTGTTGGTGTCAAGGTGAGCCAAGCACGCTGCCATTTCAGGCGCAGGTGCTTGGATCAAATGACGCGCATTTTTAACAGAGACTCTTAACTTTTGTGACCGAAATGATCACTTCACGAGCCATTTTCGTGCGCATTGTGCCAACAGCATTCAGGAGATGGATAATGCTTGTAAAGTCTGACAAGACGGCATTTGTTTTGGTTCTACGCTCGTCTGAGAAATTATCATTCAACCCCTTTAAAGGGCGCAATTGAGAGGCAGCGGCGTTTTCACTGCGACTTTTTGCTTTGTCCCCTCCAAAGTGGCGTCTGCATGTCTGACTCTGCCAGTTACTGATTTGCAGGCAGTATGTTAAGGTGGCCCATGTAAGTGATTTCCACGGGCATCCCACTAAAGGAGAACAAATCGCTGACAAAGGAGTGCCTTTCCCATTCAGCAGCGTCGTTAGGACAACCAAAAAGTATTTCTCAGATAATAAGTTCTACTTCAAAGCGTTTCTCACTGAAGGGTGACTGCTTCACTCCTTTTATTAAGTCCCCCTCCTTTTAATGCCGAAGGAACTGTCTCTGGTTATTTTTCATCGTGTTTATTTTGCAACATTCATTGAGCACTTGTTTCCAAACAGGACCTACAAGAGCAGGCTACAGGCTACCCTTCAGACCCTTACTCCTATAAAAGTCCATGCACAAAACGAGAGGAGGCCCGCACGTTCTTATACTTTGAATGAAGCAGCAGATTAAGTGTTTTTGTGTGTGTGTGTGTGTGTGTGTGTGTGTGTGTGTGTTTTTTTTTTAGAAATCCTTAGAAGGAACTATAAAATTGATAAGTGCCCTATATTAGAGTTGGACAACCCTGCAGTTGTCTTTTTATTAAGTGAAGTGGTTCTTTTCTTAGGTTGTAAAATTTGGTTAATATTTGAGATTGTTTTCACTCCAGTGCTGATTAAATGTATGCATTTTATAGCCACAGTCCCAGCATCCTCCTGGTTGACCTGAGTCAAGTGTGTCTTAATTGATGCAGCGTGGAAGCTCAGAATAATCAATGTGTGTTTTTTAGTTTTTTGTTACAAGGCATCAGTTTGCAAAAACTTCCCCTTTTTTCTTTTCTTCTTTTTTCCCCCTCCAGTTCTCACCGGGCAAATGCAACCAGGCTGTCTAGAGCGTGTGTGTCATCTACCTGCCAACGGTGTATTTGTGGTAACACACATTTTCTAGAGAGGGTGCATCCTGTGCTTTGATTGTAGTTCATTTAGTGGCAGTTAGTGTTTTTCAACCAGACATATTCTGATGTGAGCGTCTCACTACCCAATTGCCATAGAAATCCTAACGCACCATGAAGACTGTCAAAGCTCCCAGCCTTCCTAGCAGAAGCTGCAGCCTTTGAAGTGGTGCAGGACTCGCGTTGGTCAATTTTAATTCTATAGACTGGACAGGCAACTCTTTGAAAGTGAGATTGTGCGTTTTAATGGAGGAAATAAGAGGGGGAACTTGTTTTATACACTCCATACAAGGCCTCGCTTATTGTCAGATATCTTTTATCTTTTATTTTTCCCATGAATGATTCATGCCTCGGCTGCTTTGTGCTGTCGCGCCTTTCAGAGGTAGCGCCATCAGGGGGCTATAAGTTTTCCCATTAGCTCAGTGATTAGTTTATACCAGCCTCCTTGGCCCGTTAGGCCCAATTCTGAGATAACAGTGGTTATTTTATAGAATTGTCTGATAAGAAGTGAACAGAGCTACTTCTACTTTTTTCATTTGAGGTGACGCTGACATTGATGTTTTGTTGACTCTTATTTACAGTTCACATAAAAAAAAGTAATCATTTGACAAGCAAGGTACAGCTTTCTAAAATACATTTTACAAAAAGTAGTAGAGTCCAGCTGAATGTATGTATTAACAATTCATTTATATCTTGTAAAGTTTTCTGATGTCCAAAAACCCGCGTTAATCAAATTCACTTACAGTCCATAATAATTCGACACTTGTCAATTATATACTGTATATCTCCTGATATTTTTTAAATTAATTTTTTAGCAAGATGTTTATATTGTAAATATAATTTTGAACATCAAGGGTCTGCACAATCATAGCTGATTCATCTTTTTTTTTTATCCATCATGTCCAACGGACCATGCACCTCAAAAAGACAGATCACTACAAAAGGCATGCGAGAAAAGGACTTTTCACATTACACAGCCTATTCAAGTAAATGTTTTCTTCTTTTACAGAACACAATTATTAAAAACTGAAAAAAGTTGAACCAAAGTTTGAAAAAAAAAAAAAAAACATCAGCAGGGTACTACACATCACCAAAACTGATATTATTATTCTTTGGTGTTTCTGTAATTCCAGTACAACATTGATACCAGCAAATAAATTACAATGTACAAAACAACATTTTTTTTTTGTAATTAAAACTACACAACATTCACAAGCATCAGTACAGTTACATATATACAAATCCTACAGGGTCAAAGCCTGTCAGTGTAGACATTTAGGGTCTCAAGGGACTTACTCGTACTCTTCAACGAGCATAACACTTGTGTTTGTGCATAAAATATAGTCTTAAATAGTTCTTAAATATTACAAAATTCCATCCAAACACATGTATTGTATAAATCTGAAAAGGTAAATGAGAACCCTTAAGACACCCAGATGTTTGCCTCTTCTTGTTTTTCCTTATTGGTTTATCAAAGTTTGTACCACACCTTAGAGAAATCAAGTGAAATTAAAAAAAGCCTCAACTCTAGCCACTATATTTAGTCCATTAACTATTTGTTGATATTTTATGGTGTTAGAAGCAGTACCATTTATTTACCTTGAATGTCTGGAATATGACAGTGATTGATAGCAGCCCAGTTATTAAACTGCAAGGGGATGATGGGAGGTCACATGAAAGATGTCACTTCAGTACACCAGTTGAGTCTTTAGACTTGCAGTTAATTAAACCCTGCATATTGGTTTTGTGAAAGAAAAAAAAAGAAAGAAAAAAGATTCAGTTTAAAAAGTTCTGATCAGAAACTGGTTCGCTTTAAAATTTTTGGTCCTCTCAACAAAGAAGCAAGGATTTTAAATTTTCAATTTCAGTTCTCATGTCTGATGTTTTATTTTGACAGTTATGATCTACATTTTAGGAAAGAAAAAGGTTAAGGGTCACGTCACAGGCATGTCTCCCTCCTGTGCTGGGGCCTGCATTGCATCCACGATAAATGTGTATTAGCTGCGTTTAGCACAGTCGTTTAATAATACTACAGTGAAAATAATTGATCGATATCCCAAACGCACGGGCCAGCATGAATCTACACACTTTAATGGGTCAACTAGATGACGAGTTTGACAGTCACGTGGTTGTAAACGGGGCATCAGAGCATTGTCCTCGGGTCTGAATTTCTGAAAGAGTCCTCATCGTCTGAATCAGACGTTGGCACATCGCTGGAGGGGGTGTGGAGGTGGTTGGGTCCTCCGCTCCCCTGACACACATACCACTCGTTGAGGTTGGTGACCTGAGGGGAGAGGTTTGCAGAGCGGTTCCTGTGGGGGTCGGAGTTGGGCGAAAGAGGGTCTCCAAGTGGGTTTGTGGAGGAAATGTAGGTGACGTTGGTGGAAGGGGGCGGTGGGGACTTGCAGTGCACTTTCATGTGCTTCCGCAGCGAGCTCGGATGTGTGTAGGATTTGTCACAGCCACGGACTTTGCAGTAGTAAGGCTTGTCACTGGTGTGGACGTGAGAGTGCTTCTTCCGGTCGCTGCTGTTGGCGAATTTTCTGTCACAACCGTCAAACTCGCACTTAAAAGGTTTCTCTCCTTGGAAAAAAAGAAAACAGATATTGTCAGTGCCATGTGCAGTAATGTCACAGCTTAACCCACGGTTATGGAAAAGTCTCCACACAGGGATTTTACATTTTTACACACATCAGAAGATTAGAACGGAGAATTCATTTTCCATTTGGGTGTACAACCTCTTTACAGTCATGCCATATAACTTAATGAGCCAGAGCTTCTCAGCATATCTCCTTAAATAAATACATCATGAAGGCAATTTCTCATTAACTGCTCTGTGTAGCAGCCTGTACGTTTCCTCTGGGGCTTTCTCTTCAGCAGAGCTTTTTCACTAAACATCTACTATAGAGAAACAACTCCACACCCACTTGTCCAAAGCATTTTCCTGTGTGAACACGTGTAACACTGTAACATGCCTTTAGGCCTTCTGGTTACATGTATGTGTGTATGTGGGGGAGAGAGGGCACTCAAGAGACCACCAGGAGTCGTTTATGTACTATGCTGGACTCTGCTATAACTCATCACACACACACACACACACACATACACACACACACACACACACACACACGCAGATGAAAAACATGCTTCTTCAGAAATATAACCTGCTAAGTGCATAAATGTAAATTTTTGGATTGGAGTGCAGTGTGCGTTGTCAAAATCATAAACAGTAAGAAGGTGTAACCTGGACTCTCTGTTGACTTATGTTTTTGGTAGATTACTTATTTATTTCCCTCGGGATTTAACGTCATTCATTAAGGTGCAGAGGCCTATTCTGCTGGTGGCACGATGCCAAAATTAAGCTTTGTTTTGGGTTGTTTTTTTTTTTTTGACAAAACAGGACTCCTAGCCTGAAAAATAACAACAAAAAATAAGAACATTCGACACATTTTAACGTAGTGGAAAGTTTTTCTATCCACTGTCTCACAGACTCACTGTCTTGAATTTTAAGGTCTTTGCAACTCTGTCCCAACACCTCACCATGACGCAGTTGGTTTATTTGGACAATATTCTCGGATAAGTTATATTTCTCTACTGACAACAGCTCAGGGGTTGTAGCCTGTGGCTCATAGTCCTGATGGTTGACAGAAAACCAGTCTTTAAACACGCATATGTTAAGATATCGTGGACCATGTGCATAGACTGGTCCATATATAAACTGGGTTTTTGCGTAAAGGTTGTACGCCTGAAGATAATTACATTTACGCGAGTTGTCCTGCATGTACGTAAGCACGTTTTGCAAATCATATGCCCTAATCCTCTCACGCCTACTGCAGGCGTCTCGGTGAGTAAAAAAGTTCATATTTTAGAAAGGAAATGACACACATTTACTCACTGTGCAAATAAATCACTGAATAAAGGTGCTTTTCTCGCTAGTGCGCGCAATTACGCACGGTCGCACTGTCCATCTGTTTAGGATCTGAATAGTAAAACAAGGTCGCCACGGACAGACGATAATGCTCTGCGATCAAGTAACATTTTTCAGATCGCCGACTTCAAGTTCTACACAATTAGAAGTACTGACCTGTGTGAGTCCTCTTGTGAATCTTTAAATTCTCCGATCGAGCGAACACTTTTCCACAACCCGGGAAAGGACACGGGAAGGGCTTTTCTCCCGTATGAACTCGGATGTGATTTATCAGTTTGTACTTCGCTTTGAAAGCCTTTCCTTCCCGTGGACATTCTTCCCAAAAACAGACGTGGGTGCTCTGCTCCGGTCCCCCGACATGCTCCACCGTGACGTGGTTGACCAGTTCGTGCATGGTGCTGTAAGTTTTAGAGCAGGGCTTTTTTTGACTTTGCTCCTGGTCAATCCATTTGCAGATTAGCTCTTGCTTTATGGGCTGCCGCATGTATCTTAAAAACGCCCCCGTCACTCCGTGAGGAGCAGAAGCGATGTTCACATTGAGGTTCATGGAGTTGTAGCTGTGGAGAGAAGAGGGTCCATAGTGCTCTGGCCTGTGCCCGAAGTGCTCTGGCCTGCCGTAAATGTCCCCCGGTATACCCAGGCGCATCTGCCCATTAAGGGCATGGTGGTGGGCACCTGGGGACGCCTGGTCGTGAAGTCCAGTAAAAAGTGAATGGGCCCCACTTTCCGTGTGCCCATAAGCACCTGTTGGGGAGATGAACATGCCATGGTGATGAGGGGAGGAGGCGGAACTATGCTGGTCGCCAAGTGCATGCATAGCAGAGGCTGAGAGTTCTCTCCTGAGGATGAAGTCCCTGCTGCTTGAGTAGCCTGAGTGGGGGTGAGCCACGGGGAAACCAACTGTGGTCTGAGCAGAAGTGAAAGATGCCGCGGTCTGGGCTTCGGGATGGCTCTGAATGTGCTGAGATGGGCTAAGTTTGAGAGCATTTGTCTGTGCCATGTGCTCTGGTCCAAATGGAGTGAGTGCCACTCCGGGGTCGTTGCCCAGCTCCCCAGGGTGGAGGTGGGCATGTTGGGAGAGAGGGTGATGCCCCCCTAGCCCCGGGAAGCCTGTCATATTCTGATGAGGAAGGGGTTGAGTCGCTGCCAAATCCGCTAATCTTATCGCTGGATTCCTCTTGCTTAAAGGGGGTTCCATAACTACACTGACAAGTCCATCCGCACTCACCGCAATTGTTTTTCACCACACCACGCTCTCTAAAACATTAGGAAAATATGTATATAAGGGGTCTATAAGTTCTTTTGTCCGGCTTCTAACTCTGCTTGCTCCTTTTCCTACTCTGTCCTCAAGCGATTGGCAGAACATACAACAGTTGGAGGACACAGTGGGGAATACAGTTTAGAAATGGCACTGCGGGTATTGGACGGATTTCGGTGACTGGCAGTTAGGAGAACGAAGCGATTGGCTGTCGTTCAGCGCAGGGGCTCAGCAGGGTTCCGCCCCCTCACTCTCTTTATCGCTGTTGACTCCAAAAAGTTGTACTCACGGAGTTACCAGCAGTTCTGTTTGCGCGGCTTTCTGTTTACTGGTGCCGGCGCATGCGGTTGACCGAAATGTCAGTTTATGTGACAAGTGCAGCGTAGTTTATCTCTGGTTTGGTCTGTCCAAGTGTTTTACCACTGATTTCATGTCGCCATAGGGGAAAAAAATAAAGTAAAGCACGGATCTGGTGCGTGGTTGTCTGTGACTTGTGTAAAGCTTATGGCCACGTTTAGATGTGTAATAAAGACATCGGTGATCAGTCAAAGTTTATGTATTTGGCATTTGGACATTTTGTAGTTACCAATAAGCATTTGGACAACATGCAGCTCCTAAGACATAACATGATTCGTCAGGAAAATGTAAGATGACAAGGGCGCACCTGTGGAAAGGCATTGAATTGCTAAATTATGCAAAATATTTTATTGAAAAAATGAAATACATAAATAAATAAAACAGAGTAGATAGCAACCGAGGAATAGGTCTACGTTTGCTTTTTTAAGGTGTTGTTCATTTGAACCTATTCTCCCGGTAGCGGTTATTAAGCATCATCAGTATCATATGGAAATGATTCACTCTCTTCGTATGTTGCATTGTATAGCCTAATATTACGTCTGCACTTTAATTAAAAAAACCCAAAAAGCTTTAAATGGAGTTTTGGATTGTCATCCCAATCATAATATAATGCTGAAGTTCGGAAAACCAATAAAATGTCTTACATGTTTATTTCTTCAGACATTTTTCATGAAGCCCCAATAAAAAATTCCCATTAAAATAATTTGAATCGTGCTGACAGTCATTATAATTTAAGGCAGACCTTTGCCAGAGTTAAGAACCTTCAATAGTAAACTAAGACAAGAGTATTACAGCGTAATCTATCATTTTATTTGAGTGAATTCCTTGGCAGGTCATGTAAAAGCTGTCAGCAAATAAACGAAACATTATTTAGCAATGTTTGTGATCTTTGGTTATAATGAGTTTGGGACACACTTGTTAACTCTGTTTAAGTTCACCTCAAACAGCAGGACGTGTATCTGTCTTAATTCGGACACCTTTCCAATCGATCTGATCTGTTATAGCTGGACTCAAACTACAAACCATCAGGTCATCTTGTAGTGCAAAGTTTCTGTAACTTGAACAGGAGCTGGACTTTTTTAAAAAAAAAAACTCAAAATATATTAATCAACACAATGGAAATCAGCAATAATTGATTAGCATTGTGTAAGAGAGAGGGGGGGTTTACATGTTATGGGCCTGTTGCACGTGCTCCTCTGAAAACCTGAAACTGATTTATGAACTTGATCAGCAGCAGCTGAAGCAAAAGCTTTGAAAATACGTTTTATGTCAAAAACTTCTAAAGTTGACATATAAGACGAGGTGGTCTCATAAAAAAATATTTAAAAAAGAAATGTACCAGTTTACAGTCAAACGAGAGCGTTTCATTTGTCTTTCTGTGCTGGTGCTGAGAGTATTTCTGCCTGCTCCTCTATTTATTAACAGCTGCTCATTTTTTTTTAATTTTTAATTTGCCTGCCAAATGACATATCCGTGTCTTATTTGTATTTTTTATCAGAATTTGAAATTTACTTTTAAAAAAAAATCACCACCCGTGACCATATGTGTGTCCCGTCCCGTTGCCTTACAGATTTTTTTTTTTAATAAAATATGTCCTGCTCCAGTGAGAGCTTCTGGAAACCCATGAAACGCAGAGGAGCAGTGGGTTCAGTGTTTATGATTTGTTTAAGGGGCCCTGTTTCGTACACATTAAACTAAACGCTACATTAAATGGGACCTAATCTATAAACCGACAAGAATGACACGTTTGATGATATTTTTTCCCCCTTCATTTTTCATGTTTTGAAATGTCATACGCTTTCAAATGGATTTAAATTACATACAATCTTTAAAATATCTAAAGTAAGAAAGAGAAACTCAAACTGTGGACTTATGGTTTCCAAATGACCTAAAGCTGTCGATGCCTGAGACAAAAGAGGGGGACGTCTTAAACATCTCTCTCTCTCTCTGTCTGTCTGTCTGTCTGTCTGTCTCTCTCTCTCTCTCTCTCTCTCTCTCTCTCTCTCTAAAACAAAGACGCTTTGTCATAAACAGGGTTATTTTACCAGAAGGAGTCAAGAGGGTAGCATATGTGGTCTTAACGGGTCATAGGTCAAACATCCATGAAACACAAGGTCAGGGAAGCCACACAAGTAACCTTCCAGTGTGTTAACATATTGATATTGTCAGATAACAGAGAGGAGAAATATGCCCATTATAATACACGGGCAAAGCTCCCTTATGTGATCATGAGTATTGACTTCGTTGACGACCTTTGCTACACTTCCAGCGTACAAAAAAAAAAAAAACTGTTGGCTACTTGTCAGCTCTAACTTCAGATCACATTCTGAGTAATAATTCATGTGATTTATATTTTACATCTGTAGAACATGTTTCAGTGAGTATTGCTGCTCCTAAAACCTGTTGAAATACTGGTCTTTGGGGGATTTTCAATAGGCTAGACCCCCTTTCTTCTCCAAACAGAAGGGAAAACCGGCAGCCTCTACGCGATTGATTTTTTTTTTCTTCTTTTTAATTCTCTTTTGCTTTTTTCCCTATCTGGGGAAGGTTTTGTGGTTTTCCCGAGAAATAAAGAACTTCTTATAGGGGTCGGCAGACGTGACTTTGAACTTGGATCAGCTCCTGCGTTTCCTGTGGTGCGGGTCGAAATAGACTTGGAAGAATGGCACACAACGCTCAGCCTGTCCCACTCTGAGCTAAGAGACACACAATTTCAAAAAGTTTTAAAACGTTTCCCTCGCCTTCATCATTATGTGTCGTTTACAGAGCTCCGGAGAGCTGAGAGAGGCAGAGAATTGTGTTGTGTCTTGGAACCGGAGAGCTTGTGGGATTTTTGATTTAAAATGTAAGTAAACTTCTTTTGACTTGTACTTGAATGAGCAGCTGTGGTGTATGGCCTGTATCTCCCCATTTGAACGCAGATTCTGTGCATGCTTGTAATGGAAAGTTGCCAGTAAATGAAGCGAATCCTTGTTTAAAAAAAAAAAAAAAACTTCCCTCCTTCAGTTATATTTGTTTGTGCTTGTATGGGAACCAAAAGAAGAAATTCCCATGAAGAATATTAAATAAATGTTAGTTAACAATGTAAAAAAAAAAAAGCAGTGGCTGTATGGATGTATGGATTTAGCCTATTATTTACTTGAGGACATCGTTTTAGGTAATAATACAAAACATGACACAGACCCACGCTCACAGAGCTCACCATAGCATCCTAACTCAATAGCAACTGAAGACATGACTTTTATTGCTAAAACTTTATTATTGTGAGTTCAGGAAAGGCTCGACCTTATAGGTCACTAGTGGTTTACTTGGATCTAAGCGCAGTTCACCACCATAACATGTAACTTAATTGGTGTGGTGAATGTGAGAACCACCGAGCAAGCAGAACCAGCAACATATGGAACCATTAAAAGAACCAACAACCACTGGTGGTTTCCAGTGTGAGCACTGGAGCACCACTAAAGGCCCAGTTGTGGTCCCACAACCAGTGAAAAACCACTGGACTCCATATGGAGCCACACATGCTTTTTCAGCTGTGAAGAATTAAGTGGCTCAAGAGCTTCGTCAGGTTTGAAAGATTCTATGAGAAATATCTTAATTCATTAACAGATTATCGTGATATGACAACATTTAAGATCTACGTGGCTTCAGATTTCTGCATTTATTGTGATTTGTATTAATGAGTAAAACAGAGGTTTTGCCTGTTTCACTGAGTATATTTAAAAATAACAAAAAAAAACTAAATTTTTTGTTTAGCTTTATTATATTCATCCAGTAACTGTTTACTACGCGTTTTTACCACAGAGATTTGATGCGCCCTCAGTAGACCTTTTAAATAAATTAATTAATTTAATATCCAAGCAGTGTATGATGCTTTGTAGATGCAAGGATGCCTGCACATAATTGGAATCTATCCTAAATAATAACAAATAATAACAATAATAACAAATTATCAATTTCATAATCCATCATATATATTTTTTTCCTCCTGATCTAAATATTTCTCTCTCTCCAACCTTATTTTGTCTCATCAAATGCCATATTTTTTTTTTTATCAAATCATAACTTGGCACCTACGAAATATAAACAACAAAACCATGTTCGCTCCTCTCTCTTGTCGCGTTCCTTTCGCCTGTACACCCCCCAAATGTTCTCCTAAAAGTAGGCGGTAATTATTAGTGGAAAATGGCGTTGCACTATTAAGTCGCCAAAGCGCTACCTGCTATTGGAGGGGCACCTGGGATTGATGAGGAGCAGTGGCCAATGAGGCTGCGAGGAATGAATGAACGGGCTCCAGTTAAAGGGGGCGGAAGAGGAGGTAGAGCCAGTCCACGGAGAAACAGGGACCCTCCGCGATAAACACAGGCAAGCCAGAGAAATAAATGCAAACCCAATCGGAACAGCGATTTTTGAGATGCTCCAACTACTCTCGCTCTGTGTACGCAGAGGATCACTAGTAAGATAATTATTTAATTCTTCGAGTGCATTTTCACGCAACCAACTGTCGCATTCAAGAGGAGAGGACACGAGGAAACTCTTCACTTCGTCACATTTGGATTTTTCAGTCCCAAGTTAACTAGAAGTAAATTCAGTGCTCGATAAGCCAAGCTGTTTTTTCCCTCATGAACGGAGCAGCGTTTTGAATCACACCTGATATGGTGTTTCCAAGGTTGGAAGTTGAATCGTTGCGTGCCAGCATCAACATTTGATTTTTTTTTTAACTTATTCGCTGTAGCTCTGAGTCCCGCGCTGATTTAAACAAAAAGAATTTTGTTTTCTGAAATAATGTTACTGGATGCTGGTCACCAGTTCCCCGGACTGGGAGTGGGCTCATTTGCCAGACATCACTCAGCGAGCGAGATGCAGGAGAGAGACTTGAGTTTGGCACAAAATAGCTTTGTAGACTCCGCACATATGGGTGCGTTTAAGCTGAACCATGATCTCTCTCCGGGACAGAGCTCTGCCTTCACCACCCAGGCGCCGGGTTACCCCGCTGCGGCTCTGGGGGCTCACGCCGCCCATGTCACATCATATGCAAGCTCTCCTTTCAACTCCACCAGGGACTTTCTCTTTCGTAGTCGTGGCTTCGGAGAATCCTCTCCGGCGAGCAGCCAACATACTATTTTTGGCCCCACGGCGGGATCCCTTCATCACTCCCACACAGACACTCAGGGCCACATTCTGTTCCCCGGGATCCACGACCAACATGGGTCCCACGGATCCCCGAATGTCCTTAACGGACAAATGAGGCTCGGCCTACCCGGAGAAGTTTTCGGACGCTCCGAACAGTACCACCAGGTTTCCAGCCCGAGGACCGACCCGTACTCGGCCGCGCAGCTCCACAACCAGTACGGCTCCATGAATATGAACATGGGGATGAACATGGCAGCCCATCACCACCCCGGTGCCTTTTTCCGCTACATGAGGCAGCAGTGCATCAAGCAGGAGCTCATCTGCAAGTGGATCGACCCCGAGCAGCTCAGCAACCCAAAAAAGTGTTGCAACAAAACTTTTAGCACCATGCATGAGTTGGTCACACACGTCTCGGTGGAGCATGTCGGTGGACCGGAGCAGACCAACCACGTCTGTTTCTGGGAGGATTGCTCCCGGGAGAGCAAACCGTTCAAAGCGAAATACAAACTGGTTAACCACATTCGGGTGCACACCGGGGAGAAGCCTTTTCCATGTCCCTTCCCCGGCTGTGGAAAGGTCTTCGCACGGTCGGAAAACTTGAAGATACACAAGAGAACACATACAGGTAATTATCACCACGCAGTGATTTAAAAAAAAAAAATATATATATATAAATCTACATAGCTAGGTTAGTGTTACTGTTGTTGCTAAGCGTGCATGTGCATTTATTTTGTTGTTGTAGATGTGTGCCTTCCCAAGACAAACACAAATTAAAATCTGATTATCAGCTGCTATTTTAGGCTGCTAAAGTAGATAGTAAGAGTAGAAACAGATTGAGTAGATTTAGGTGCACGTCCAGGGAAGAGGAAATGAGTTTAGAATAGTGGTATAATTCCTTTCCTCAGTACACAGCTACACTGGGCAGATTCTAACAGTTCTGGTGTAAAACATCTTCCAAACGTGTGGAAAACCATTTAACTCGGTTTGTCATTGTTTTATTGTTTGGAGGCAAACTTTAAAATGGGTCAAAGGGGACTGTGGGAGCGCGTTGCGTGCATCGTAGAGCTGCACGGCTGATAGTAAATCAGATCAGTTGGTTTAATGTAGCCTGCTCACGATACTGCGCTTTATGGCTCACATAGCTTCCCTTTTCATATAGATTTTCCTCACTGTGGCAATAGAGAAAATATTTCTGTTTATTTCTGAATCGATTTGTACTTGATGTGGTGTAGGAGTTGTGTGTTGTGATGTAGATTTAGCCGAGCGCAGCCCCAGCACTGCTGTTTATGCGCGAGGATTGCCTTTTGTTTTCTCATGCGTCCCTTTGACATGAGCTAAGGTGCTAGACAGGGCCATTACCAGCCTTTCACATTTGGACTTATTTTCTTGGGAAATACATGATGGTGCCGTGCCATGGAATTGGTCAGGTGCTAATTAGATTTTTATTGTCTCCCAGCAAATGGTCCGCCTTCTGTAGGCCTACTGAGGACGGCCTTGTCCCCCTCTCCCACCCCCTCCAAATCACTATGCGCATTATTTAGGCTAAATAAGATGTAGCAACTCCCCCACCTCATTTAAAAAAATAGTCTTCAAACTTTGAATATCACGGTTAGTTTAGGTGTTTTAAAATTTGGATCGCTGAGATTTTAAGGAACACATTCATAGTAACTCTACACACAAGTTTTGCATCTGAATTTTACGCATTGAATGCTCAGCACAACTTTTTGTGGTTACACACTCAGCCCGAGGCTTTTCTTATCTAACTGTTTCTTCTTGTTTCGTGGTTTTTCCTGCAGGAGAGAAGCCGTTCCAGTGTGAGTTTGAGGGATGCGACAGAAGGTTTGCAAACAGCAGCGACCGAAAGAAACACATGCATGTTCACACGTCGGACAAGCCTTATCTCTGCAAAATGTGTGACAAGTCCTACACACATCCCAGCTCCCTAAGAAAACACATGAAGGTAAATACCCCGTGTCAGTAAATACGATGTGCTGAATACCCATGTCTGAGACAGGCCTGCACAATGTTTGTTTGTTATTAACACATAAGTACAAATATGTTTGTGGTTGTGAAATAATTAATTTGCATCAAATTTTCCAGGCGTTTATTTTTAGTTTTTAAGTATATGTTAGATTTTAAATACTAATTTGTATTTATTTTTTTTTATATTTCCCCAGGTCCACGAATCCTCTCCATCAGCATCAGACTCATCACCAGCAGCCAGCTCTGGGTATGAATCCTCCACACCTCCAGGCCTGGTGTCTCCCACCACCGAGACCCAAAGCAACACCACCCTGTCCCCAGCCTCAGCTGTCCACAACACCACCAGTCACAGTGGCCTATCCTCCAATTTCAGTGAATGGTATGTTTAGGACTAAGATGAAATGAAGCAACACACACTCATTTCACAGCACTGGAACATCCAGCAGGAGATTGGGACACGTGCACACAAGAGGCACACAAACATTTGTTTATCTTTTATTTTGCTATTTTTGATTCACCAGGGAAGATGACGATTACCAACAGAGGAAAATATGTATAATAGTTGAGGTGTATTTCATATTGTAAATAATTACTAAAAGCCCACTTTCCCATTGGTTGTGATAGTTTGTCAGTCTTTGGTGTATAGATGTTCCTTCAATGGTAGCTATTTCTCTAACTGGACTTTTAGTGCACATATTACGAAAAAATTGTACTATAATGTTGAATATTGTGATCTTAAGGCAAATTGATTGTACTATACTAAACACCTATAAACTGGAAAGAGTGCCAAAGTTAACATTTAACTCAAACAGACCACAATATTATGCTTGTGAATGTATATTTTAGTTTGCTGGGCTTAACTTGTGATGTTTTGTGCTTTGCAAGTTTGAATTGTGAAATACTATCTGGAAGATTGTGAGGAAAATAAACGTTGTGCCGTTCGATTTTCTGTAACTACACCCATCCTTTTGTAAATATCAACTGCCATATTTATCCATTTGTAATTAAATTATGGTATTTACTTGCTACAGATGAAACAGTATTTATAAAGAATGTTTCTTTACTATAAATATGTACAATTACGAGCTAAACATGGGCAGTTGTTTCGTTATGTGCTTTTGTTCAAAGTTTTAAGAGGTGTTTTCTTCCTTATTGTGATAAGAATTTTACTGCATACAAATATAATAAAAGGTGTTGCAAGTGCTAAATATTTTCTTTGCTTTTTCATGCTTTCTGTTGGCGGTAGAGTTGAGTGAGTTATACCTTGTTTGGGAGGCGTTTAGTTTATTTTGAAATTAGTCCCACATTCTCAGGAAAAAATGATTACATCTCAAACTTTATAACATATTCGTCAACTCTTGATGACGTGTAAATGCTCATAATTATTCTCCTTAGTCTTCAGAACATTGTGGTGTTTTACCTCAAGCTTTGCAAAGCATGTTTACAGGCCCTTAACAATGTGGCTGTTGTGGTGCTGGATGTAAACAAGAGGTTTGGGAATTTATTTAACCTGTGTGCACACAGTCAGAAGTTTATTAAAAAATAAACCATAAGAAGGACTTAAATTCTAACTAGTCATAATCTGCTGTTGGATTTTATTAATTCATTTATTTTGAAATCTGAATGAATAAAACCCAAGCAAACTAGGCATTTTCATTTTGCACACTCAGCACACTCAGGGCTTGTGCGCTGCGGTCTGTTCATAAAGGGAAAACAGCAAACCTTTTCTCTTCCATAAATCATATCTTGTCGCTTTACATTTTCCCAGATCAGTTACTGAGTTTATTTGAAAACACTGCCCGTAAATGTAACCCCCTCCCCTCGGGCTGGACACTTTACTGCACAGGAGTGGGTGCAGGAACAGCCGTGAACTTGAACTTGACTTGGCTCAGTCCTGTGGTCTATGAGAGCTTCTTCGTGCTCTGGTTGTATCCTGTTATGGGAGATGACCATATGTTCCCGTAGTCCTGCTATTAATTTAGGTGGTTTGAATAAGGCTTCAGATGTGTTTGTTTTACTTTGGCGTTTCGTGGTGCTGTGAGTAAAAGATAATGGCGTGGATTACTGTCAGTGAACTTTTATAGCACATGCAGATCTGAGGCTCTTTGAAGACTAAACATCACAGTCAAGTGGGCCTGAATTAAGGCTGCAGCCTTTTAGATGTATTAAATAAGGTAGAGAAAAAATGAATCAAATGTTTGTCAGCTGGTTGTTTGTTGTTTTGTGAGACTCCGACCTCGGTTAACTGCGCATGCTTCTGTGTGAATAAGTTGCTGTCATTATTGTTCTGTGAGTCTTGCTTCATGGATGTTCAGAAACATAGAAAACACGTAGCGGGGACTTGTTAGTGATGGGGGATATTGCTGCAGGCCGACTCTCCGCTGCAGCAGCAAGTGGCTCTCTGGCTGTCTAATGGAGCTGCTGTCTCCTGTTATACATGCTGCTCACATTACTTGGCGCACAGAATTATTAAGTGAATAAAAAGCTGGTAGGATCTCCAGGGAAGCGATGCTGATTACAACCAGGCAATGAGATCAATTAAAATCAGTTAGAATCCACTAAAATTATATATTTTTTTCTCTCTCTCCTTAAAAATACTTTTATAAGTTTGAGTTTTGTTGATCTCCTCTCCCGCGGTAAACTTCACATATTTACATTATCAGCCAATTAAAAGAGGGTAAACTCTCTTTTTGGCAAAGGAAAAAAGAGTTTTTTGCTGAGGCGGGTTTTATCTCTGTCCCAGAAGTCGATGCGAAAAAAAAAATTGGTTTATATGCAGCTTATTTAGCACTTGAAATCACCTCCTAATGGTCACTTCAGTGGCTGGCCCGGTGACCTCTCAGACGGAGGAAGGTATGACCTGTGGGAAGTGGGAAAGGTCAGCTCCACACAGTGTGTCGATGCCGGTTCCTGTTCGGCTCCTGCTACGCTGATATTGATCCGCGGAGAAGGAGGCACTCTTTTTTCTTTTCACAGCTCGTTGTACATTGTGGACTGTACTGTAAAGATGCAGTGCTGTAAGAACACAGAGCTCAGCCTGTTTCACTGGGCCTGTAGCTTATTGGCGGTGGGGTTTTTTTAAAGTTTTTTTTAGGTGTTATCTTTGAACTCAGGTCAAAGTTCAGAAGGAAATCTTTGAAAGTTTACTGCGCAGTATGAATGACCTGCGTAAAACCTGCCTGTCCACATTTTTTATTTGCGGAAAAAATATAATTGGACGCCCATTTGAGGGTGATGTTGAATTTATGTCGTGACATCACATTATAGACGCTGAATATTAAAGTGCTATTCAGACTGGTACATATGGAGTCAGGGCCTCTTTTTGCACAGACCACCTTTGACTTGCCAGATGTTTGTCACTTTTCTCTTCAGCCGGTGGATTCAGTTCCATTTCAAAGTTAAAATCAACAGGGCATCAGCAATTGTTTTTTTTTTTTTTTTTTCATTTTGTTGTTTTTGCTTGTAACTGAACTTCTTGCAGCAAGCCTTTTTTGAGTATAGCTTGAGCAGATTATTTGAGAATGACAAATATTTACTTATTTAATCACCCAGTGGATGTGCCACATTGCAGACAACGTTATTTACCGCTACGTCAGTGAGGATGAATGTTACGCCCCCGTTGGTGTGTGTGTGTGTGTGTGTGTGACAGAGAGAGCAGGGTGGGCTGCCATAGGCCGTATTTGGGGACACATTTATGATCAACACCAGTTGACAGGGGCAGCATGTCGATATTTGGGACAACATTGTTTAAATTTAGCTTCACTGCAGTTGCAGTTCACCATGTGAGCTGAAACGGTTTCGGTGTTAATTGGGGTTAGGTTAAAGTTTGAGTGAGAGGGTGAAGCGAGGAGCGGTTATGATTGCAGGCCTCCAGGGAATGAAATCAAGTCAGCGCGTTCAAGTGATGCCCTACAGCGCGCGCCTGAGTGTTTGCGTGTCCTAGGCTGTACTTGTTGGTGTGCAACCACAACAACATATCAGACCTGTCAGTCACTTCAGGTGAATTTATCTGCTGCTTTCGCATACATACGCTCTCTCTCTCTCTCTGTCACTCACACAAAATCTACACTAACTGCACCATTAACTACTTTTCTTTTTTGCTTGTAACGAAAGAAAATCTATGATGATGTCTTATTGAAATAAACACATTTTTTTTAGCATTAATACCACACATTTCAACGTAAGAGTTGGAAAAATAAAGCTAAAGCACCTGAAGAGGCTCGATTATTGGTCTCAGTTTTTCACAGTATAATTCATCAAATATAGCAGCGTAATTTTTTTTTGTCCACGTGTTTGTTAAACGCATTAAGGGGAAGTTTTTTTTTTCTTTTCAATAAAACCCACTGAAAGACCAACACCCATTTTCCCTTTTCCTGATTGGACGGCCACATCAAGTCAAGTACAACTGACTTGATTTACTTAAAGATATGAAGCGTCATAATGCACAGTATGAAGGTCATAATCATTTCCGGCATTTAAGGACTATATACCCGGCTCCCTGGTCTTTTAAATGACCGAGCGCTTTAATAGATGAACAGAGAGTTGTGTAAAATAAAAAAAATATATATATCTGGCATTACACAGCTTAAGAATTACTTTAATTCAATAAACAAATAAATAAATGAATGAAAAACCGGCCCCATTGCATCATAGCAGCAGCGCGCTGTGGTTATTATAATCATTTTCTCCCCTTTTTTAAGCAAATGCAAGTTTTTAAAAGCCAAAAAAATCTTTCCGAGTCAACAACAAATTGACTAAATAAATAAATAATAATAATATTGGAATATTTAATGCAAACTTTTGCCTTGTTCTTCTGAACGCGCTTATTTAAACTGATAACATATTTGAAGCAGACATGATTCATGTTACAGACGATGTTAATTCGACTTGCTGTTTTCAGGCTCTTTTATTTTTGTGAGTAGCTGTGTCATTATAAAATCTATCAATAGCTATATTTCATTTATGGACATAAAAATATGGCTACACACCGTAGGTCAGGGTAGTTTCGTGTCTTTCACACCAAATCCCTTTCTCACTGATACTTCCCAAATGGGCCTCCTCAGTAGAAATAACAGAGACACTATTAAGAGTTTATCGGGAACCGTGTTTTGAAAGACAACTTTTAAAACAAACGCCACATCCTCTAATTGAATTTGAACTGCTCTAATGAAATGAACGTGTCCGTTCGCCGGCCTGTGTTATTTATAGTTACACAAGTGACACTTCAAACAGCGGGCCTGCTTCCCCCAGCCGCCTCCCCCCACCCCCTCCCCCACCCCAAAACAAACAAATAAAAAAAAAAAAACTGTTGTAGGCACAATGCAGATTAATTTATTCATGTACTGGCAAAACAATTTTCAAAGAAAATTAAGATTTTTATGGTGTGATTACAATTAAAGTTGGGTTGACAGAAATATTTGAATGTAATGCTTATGCCACTTGTTTTATTTTAATAGATATGCTCTCATGCATGTCATAATATCAAAATAACTACCTTAGACTACCATAGGCCTTTCATGGTGGTTCCTCACTGTCTCCCTTAATAGAGAGGTCAGTCCTTTATGCAGACCAGTGTTGCCCATATTATTATTAAGTGCAATATATACATAATCTCAAACTTGTAAAATCTCAAACATCAACAGATTAACTATAATAGTGTAAGAAGGAAATGTTTCCACTTATTTTAATTCTTTTTCTTTCTTTCTTTCTTTCTTTCTTTCTTTCTTTCTTTCTTTCTTTCTTTCTGTCTGTCTGTCTGTCTGTCTGTCTGTCTGT
>JBBMJY010000007.1:6531648-6545571 GCA_037833715.1 Toxotes lorentzi | reverse complement strand
TGTCTGTCTGTCTGTCTGTCTGTCTTTCTTTCTTTCTTTCTTTCTTTCTTTCTTTCTTTCTTTCTTTCTTTCTTTCTGTCCTCCCTTATCTCTTTCAGAATCTTTCTCCCTCTGTCTGTCTGCCTGTCTGTGACATGGCTTATGTTGTGTTTGTACTGAAGTCGATGTACAGTCTGCCTTCCTGTGCAACGCAGCCCCCATGGCCTTTCATCTGAGTTCAGCGGCCGCCTTTCTCACACAGATGAATGTGTTTCTGTGAAAGAGCCGGAATGGCTGTCACTTCTCCTGGCACGGCGGAGAAACAAACAAAACCCCCTACTCCTTTAAGGAAGCTGGCGCAGGCACCTCCCATCGGACACAAACACTACAGAGTCAGAAGCACAAATAGCCTCAAAAGCTAAACACTCTCCCTTTCATGCAGAACGCTTGGCAAGACTGGTCCTCTCATGCATACAGAGAAACACAAAGTGGAGAGGTGCAGAGTAAATGACATACTTGAGCTTAACTGAGGTGTTCTTATTGTTGTGGTCTCCCCCCAAAAAGTGTTAGAATTCAACTAATCCCTCACAAACTCAGCATCCTCCCCTGCTGTTGCTTTTGCAGTGAGGTTCTCAATATGGCTCCCACACAACACCTTGCCAATTCTGTTTATTTGCCACAAGGGGTAATGTGCTGTTAATATGAAGCGTTTTCAGGTAACTCTTTTCTGCTGCAGCCAAGGCAGGAGCAGCTGTACCATCAAAGGCCAATTATCTGCAAGCAGAATACAAAACCAACCAGGCACACAGTGGCTAATATTCACCCCCCTCCTCAGTTTTTTTTATGTGTTCACAGTTTATTCACATCTTTGGTTTATACATACTGGATGTGGAATATATAACAAGTTGACCCGAGAGATCAGATGGTGAATTTAAAAAAAAAAAAAAAACATATAAGAAAACAGACTGTCATGACTCCCCTCACACAGGCACCAACACACATATATGATTGTAGACTTCCTTTTCCATTCAAAACCACACTCGGCTAAGGAAATTTTCAATTTCCCAACACCTGTAAACATGCTGTTTTACCTCAGCTCCTTTGATCTTCAAACAGACCAGAACTGTGCCCTGGGGGACACTGTGTAGAAAGGTGACTGGGTGGTATGTGTTTTCTGTTTTATGAGAACGCTGGCAAGTAATGGAACATACCTTGTGGCCATTTTGCATTTCATATTTTAAGCTCATAATGGAAAAGTCTGCCATACGTTCTTCCTCATTAAGACCTCCTCAGATGAAGCTGAAACAAGACCAGTGTCAGGCCCAGCTCATGGTCACATTCATCAACATGGACCAAACTAACACAGTCTAACAGTCACTGAAAAATAAATTACAAAGAGCAGCATTAGCTCCAAATCCATTATTTCACCATTAGAGGACAATTAGAAATTCCACCAAAAGACTAACAAGGTCATAAAAATATATTTGAAACTTTCAAAGTTTTTGCATAATTGTTTCTTAAAGCTGAAAAAGCAAAGTTTCAAAGCAAGTAAAGACCGAAACAAAAGTATGAGACAGTTTGAGTGCAAGTTCTTTGTTTTGACACCAAATTGGCTCATTCTGTGTAGTGTGAAAAACTTCATCTATGAGCTATTACTCTGTGTGTTTGTTTAAAAAAACAGCACAAACATCTCATTAAATTAGCAGCATTTGATTTGCTTTTACTGACAATAACCACAAACAGGTCATCGCTAAAAATGTATAAAGATGTTTGACATGTAATCCCCGAGTCATTATAAATGATCATTCTTTCTGAGCATTCATTGTGACACATTAGAAAAGTTTCTGAGGGACCAGTTTTTTGTTGGAAAACGATTCTTGCCAGTGAACCTGGGTATGAGCGCCGTGTTCGAGCCCCTCACCGCTGTCGCTCACGTTCGATTCAAGAGTGATCAGAAAATGAACAAAAGTCACAGCTCATATTCAAACAGATTTATATGACATGACACAGGAATGAGTTGAATATGCCCCCTACTACTCCCCCTACATCTCACACACACACACACACACACACACTAGCCTCCCATCTGTCGCCTGCTCTGCTTTCTCTTCTTTTCAGGTATTTAGTGTGTGTGTGTGTGTGTGTGTGTGTGTATGTGTGTGTTTTTTTTTCTTCTCAGATCTTACAAGACAACCCTTGACATGAGCTTAATCCAAAGGAAACAGTGAAGAGAGTGTTTTTGGTAAATTCCCCTTCACTTTGAGATGATTTAATTTATGATGTGTTGTGACATGACTGTGTTGAATGTTTAATGTCTTAAAACACATCGGTGGTAAAAGGCTGTCAGGTTTATCTAATGAGACAGAAATGAAAGAGGACAGGGATCAAACCAGTTGCAGTCCCCATGATGCAGACTTATTCAGTAAGTCATTATCACTCTGATCTTAA
The DNA here is from genome assembly GCA_037833715.1 of Toxotes lorentzi. Lineage (NCBI taxonomy): Eukaryota > Metazoa > Chordata > Actinopteri > Toxotidae > Toxotes > Toxotes lorentzi. The sequence continues at coordinate 6,543,144 of JBBMJY010000007.1, read as the reverse complement.
CAGCATTTTCACTGTCTGCGTCTCTCCAGAGGGTTCCATTCACCAGAGGAGACAAACAAATAACACACTGGTGTTGGCTTTGTCACATGCAAATCAGCAGTTTTATTTTTCAGCATTTCAATCAAAACCAGCATTTGGCCACTAGACTGATATATGCTATCGATTGTATTTTAAAAAAATATATTTTCCTAAATATTCAATTTTATTGTATTCTATTTATAAATCTGAAGAAGTGAGGCATTTCCTCAAGTTTTATCAGTGCTAGCCTTTCTCTGCAGGGTGCCGCTCAGTTTGCACCCCACAGACATTGTCAGTTCTCTCAGAAGAGGCTCTGGTTGCTTACCTCTAGTTCTTGAGTTTAGTGGGTTGGAAGGAGCTAATTTGATTGACTTTCACTCCCACTCCCCCCCCCCTCTTCCCCTTATACCTCGCAGTCCCTTGACAGTAAGAGACCTTTCTGGTCAGTGAGTGTATTGACAGGCAGTCAGTTAGCACTTGACATGTCAATGCCCAGTCTACTCTGGTCCTGTTAGATTCTGGGTGTTTTTGTACATTTCTCATTGACGGGATTGATTTATTTGTCAGTAATCTAACAGATTGTGGCAGTGTAATACACAGTGTTAACGGTCTGCAAGATAGTAGATTTGTATAACTATACTAGCGGATAAATGTGAAGGTTATAGTTTATAGGTTTTGTTCTGTTAGTTTTCATGCGTTCAACATGCATTTATTTAAACGAATATCACAACAAAGTGCAGCAGGTTATATTACAAATGAGAAAGCATTTTGTTTAATATCTCTACTCCTGCAACTGATTGCATATTCTTATGCAGAGCTGTTACTTTTCCTTCACCCACCTCCAACTCAATCCCTGTCATTTGGTTCTGAGATGTAAAACCAACCGAAGTTGGTCGACCTCCTCTGGACCCCTAGGGGAAAACAAGGTCAGGTTGATAAAAGTTGTCTCTTAGAGGACTTTTAAAAATGTAATGCAAATAGTAATATTTTCATGTACTCCTGTGTCTTTAGTTATTAGGAAGTGAGTTGAGTGAGCAAGTAACTTCAGTAACAGTATAAGTTGTGAATCTCAGTTTAGTTTTCAAACCTAGTAAATGTTCCAAGAGAAAGGGCCAATGGGCCAAAAAAAAAAAGAAAAAAGAATGGCATCATATTGATGGATAGTAGTGTGTGCTGTGTCTGCCTGCATGTGTGTGCATAAGTGATAAGAAGTGTAAAAAGTGTCAGGGCACCACATGTTTGTCAGTGTGCTTTTACTCTTCTCAATGTCAGGTTTGTGCATATATTTTTGAAGAATCCACATTTGTCTTGCAGAACATGAATATAAACATGACTCCAAGAAAGTAACTCACGTGCAGCTCTTTTCAGCGCTCTGCTGCAGACTGACATGCCCTCCTGTCTTCTGTTTTCCTCCACTCACCTGCAAAGGAGGTGATGGGTGTACGGCGCCCTGTTTCGGGAGTGTTTGCTAAGTTTACTTCCCACCTAGCGTCTCCTGAGCCGGGGGAACTGAGGCTTTGCCTGCCCCTCTGGAACTCCCTCCTTCTTGGTCCAGGAATGCCATGCGGGAGCCCCTGTCCCACCAACACATGAGAAATAAATCTGACACACTGTTGACAGCAGCTTACAGTGAAGCAGGAGGATGGGGAATTACATGAAAAGAGTGGTATTTATGACAGATATTTTCACGGCTGGTGGAAAAAAAAAATTGGAGGAGGGGCTTTTTTTTTTTTTAAGGGTAAACAGTTTGCAGTTTAAACGCACTCAGACTGAATGAGAAATTCCCCCAAGTGTTAAATATTTGGAAAGTGTCAGTGCTGGCTGTTGATAAAAGACAATCCTATGCTGCATCAGGGAGCACTGTAGATGACACACTGAGAAGCATCCTTGTTTTTGTCAGATGCACAAAGAGTTTCACTGAGAATAACAGCCCCTCTCCCCTCCTTGTGCTTTCACACATGCCTTGCACGCGTGCATTTAACGGTGCCTATGATATGACATATTTAATGGAAAGGCTTTAGACAGGGTGGTGTGAAGCTAAGAGTGGAATTACTAAAGCTTTAAGTCTGATACCTTTGGGACTTAGACCCTAATCAGGTGACTGAGGTGGTAGAGCACAGGGCAAGAGTAGAATTATGACGATTATGTCATGTTAGCACATGTCTGAGGGTGGAGTGGACAGACAGACAGATGAGTTCATCAGCGGCAGGATTAGATAGCTCCCATGCTGATCAGTAACTCCCACCCGGCCCTCGCTATGTCCTCATGCACAGTGGCCTCTCATTAACAGCAAGAGGAGAGTAATGGTCTATGTACATATAGGGTTTCTTGCAGAATAATTTTAAAGGCACTGAGGAGTGGTTAGTTAATGGTCCATGACTATTGCTGTATCTGGTGGAAGACTGGGCTTTTTGATGTTTTTCTTAAACTGATGTGAAGGATGTCATACACACAGAACTACAAACATTCCAGAAAACAGGTGAGCATGTTATACTGTCATTTAAGGTCAAACGTCACAAGCACCAAGTGAATAAAAATGCCTTTTCCACAATTTGATTTTGACTTTGTAACATGACTTTGTTATTAGAAAAGCATATTACTATCAGATAACCTTTGGTGAGGTAGGCTCTTTAACATTGAGCATTTCACTTGTCTTTCAACGTGTGTGAAAACATTTCATGCTTTCTGACTGTGTGTGACCCTGCATTGTCAGAGAAAAATGCACTGTAAGCTGGTAGGCATGTCAAGCCACAGTATGGGGTCCTTACTTGTGCTATAATCCCAGCCACGGCCTTTTAACCCTCTATGGCTCGCCATTCTCTCCACTGCTCTCTCCTCTCTCTGCACCTGACAGTAGAACACGGAAAAACAAATGGAGACCTTGAAAACCATAAGGCACTTCTTGTTTGCCCTCTAAGCTGTGCTTTTTTTGTACCCAGGTAGCTTCACAGTCTGTGTTTTTTTGTTTTTTACATTTACTTGCATTTTGTTTAGAAATATAATATCTTTGGTGGAGTTAGCCCTTCTAAATTCACATGCAGCCAGGGGATCATATTGATTTGCTGTTACAAAGTCTGTCTCATCTCTGATACAAGGGCTGCAGGTTTTATTCAGGTGAATGTTTTCCCTCCCGTCAGAAAGTCTGTGCATGATGAGATCCTGCGTCACATTAAAGTAAGTCTTTAGATACAGACTTGTCTTTTACCAGTTTATCTGACTACTCTGAAAGATACCTCAGAGCTTATGTGTAAAATTTCTCCAAAAATCACAGTGAATGTATTGCCGTGGGTGCCGTGTTATTAGTTATGTTTTATTTTCTTATTTAAAGGTTGTATATATTTATTCATTATTGCTAATAAACTGAAAATGACTTAACCACCCATCAGTTTGCATTCGACACTGATATAATAATCAATTTTAGGATTGAGGTCTGTCATCACACTTTATTGCCCCCCTACATAACAACTGCAACTACAGTGTGAACTTGATTTCACTTTTTCCTCTTACCTCCCACCATCCCCCCTACTTTTACTAATAAAGCCACGTTCCCTGCTGATGGAAAATTGTCGGTTTACCTCGAGCTGCAGGGGGCCTGGCAATCAGTCCTTAGAAAAGCAGTGCCAAGTTAACCTGCTGTGATAGTGGACTCTAGGGACAGTGCCCCACCTCTGCTTGACATGCAGGGGCTCTGTTCACCAATAAGAGGCATGCCTAACGCACAATAGAGTTGTTCCCAGTCTCTTCAGTTTAACGTTATAAACAACAACCTTCTGGTCAGACCTGTGCATGCTTAAAATGGTTTCATTATTTTTCATACAATGTCTGATTGAATTTCTGGTTTTGACTGTGATAAGGGTGATGCATTTGCTTCTTTTATCAAAGCTTTTTCTTCTACTTCCTAATTTCATGTGAATGGCTGATTGTTTTGATTGCCTTGCTACCTTCTAGCTAAGCTTACAATGGTGCCATACATTAGAAACACAAAGGAAAGCTTTTGAGAGTCAATTTCGCCCATCTCCTAGAGGAACTGTTAATGGGACACTTACAGTATGGGGGTTCACAAGTCTAGGAAGGAGATGCGCAATAGCAAGTCACATTTCTACACCTTTCCTATTGAACTATAGGGCCAAGCTGAACACAGGGACTTGCGTGACTTGAACAATAGACAGTAACCCAGAAGTGCTTCAAGTGTTTTCTAGCCTGAGCACGCCAAAGCATTTCTAATGCAGATGCTTTCAGAATCACGAGCTATGCAAAACTGTAAGAGCACTGGAATTGGACAATTTACCTGTTGTTGGATTTAGATTCATGTCTATGCAAAAGAGTATTTACATCACAATACAAAGGCATCATGGAGCCTACGTGCAAATGTATTTTCTTGTAGAGCATGGAGCATTAGAACACGAAGGGTTGCTACAGATGGAACACCCTCACATAAGGGGTCATTATCAATCAGCCTCCAGAACATACTGCAGTGCTGGGTCATTTTATCCAGCTATAGCTACTGCGAGGTTGAAGTCTGTGCTTGGCATGGTGTCAGATATCGAGGTTCCATCTGAAAGCTAATGGCATTTTTCATGTGAACCCCTTTGTATTGACTTGACCACATTTGATTTAATGAAGTGAATTAATTAGACTGAATTGAATTTAGGAACTCTTCAGATAGCAAAGAATTAGTCTGGAAGCCAGTTTGTTTTTGTTACATTGGAATTTGCTTCGTGTTTTTGTCTTTGTCCCTCGCAACTGTAGTCTACTGGCATTGATAAGTAGGCTATGCTACTAGCCTACTTATGCTACTAGCATACTTATAAATAGTCACTGGGTGGCATTTTTATCTTGCGCTCAAAAAGGGGTCCATGAGGAATTTATTTCATATAATTTCTATATTTTATTTTCACTGACTGTTTATTTAAATCATAAAATGTAAATATCAATAATATATACTAAAGCAAGCACATTTTTTGGCCATGCTTGTTTGCTAAACAAAGGCCCTGTTCAGGCCTGGGTTGCTTATGGCCACATTTTTTCAGGAGTGTAAATAGAAATGTATTCTGGGCCACACTGAAGGACCGCCTACTCAATTGACGTCCTCTGTGCAAGCGGATGTGCATACTCGTTTGTAAAATAAAAATCGGGTTGTACAAATGAAATGAAACTGGGCCTAAGATGGCAGCTAAACATCAGCATGTTAACAGTCATTGTAAGCATGCTGATGCTAGCATTTAACACAAAGCACTGCTGTGCCTACGTAGAAGCCACTAGAATGGCTGTAGATGCTTAGTCCAACCCTGCCTCCTAGAAGTCACATTCATATAATACTAAACTGCAGCGTATTTGCTGGAGATCGGAGAACAAATACATTATCTGTGAACATTCTACTGATTTGTTCACTGTCACAATGTCTGTGACTTGCCAAATATGTAAATGAACAACACATCCTCATTACATTCATCCTCCTGTTAAGGCTTATTGAGGAATAACGCTTATTTCTGAAAAATAAAGTTACATTTGTGGCTTAATCATCAAGTAAGTAAAAATAATGTTTCATTGTTGTTGATTATACACTGATAACTTTACTGCATACACATGTAGTCTTCCTGACACCACTTACAAAGACAGCTGGATGGACAGATTGATGATAGTAAATAACCATATTTTACACAGATCAATGTAGACAAGACTGCCTGTTCTGTATATACAAGGACAACTTTATGTTTTAGTGCCTTCTCCAAAGTAAATATGGAGTTAATGAAGAAGCACTTAAAAAAAAAAAACATTATAGCACTTGGTGAAAAGACAAGTTGACGAGAGGTGGCTTATAAAGCTCCTATACTATATGCCGCTGCTGTTCTGATGCAGTTGGTGATAGGATTCCCAGAATATGCCTCCCCTGTGTGTTGTTGTCTGTCACTTAATTAGCTTCCAGTTTTACCACCACATGCTCCTCAGGTATATTTGTTTGTGTTTGTGTGCATATGCAGTGGAGTATGCTGAGTATGCAGGTGTTGCTTGTTTTCTAAATTATAATAGTTGTGTTTATGTTTGTTTATGTAAAGCTTGCCATGTGAGAAAAGAGAAACTACAGAACACTGGTTACATGTTTCCTCTTATTTAACCACACATATTGTGGTTGAATAAATACATTCATGTGTAAATTACTCTGAAAAAAAAAATACTGTCAAGAACACTGTGAAACAGATGCATATTTTGAGCTTAAATTGGAAACAAGACGCAGGAGGCATGTTGTTTTCTGACAAACAAATCTAATCAAGTTATTCCATACCATACAAGAATAAATAGGCTATCATTAATGAAACATAGGCCAAGTCCTTAATGAATTCCTCTGCCTTCCCACTTCAGATAAATTCATGTTTGCCTTCTTTGGCCTCTGGCTTTAATTTGTGAGTAAGACTGACCTGACACTGTGTTGGGATATTTATCGCATCCCGTTTAGTCAATTCATTTAATTATACCATTCGGCCCAGGGTGCCAGCACAGAGCAGCATCTGAATGTTGCTTCTTCAATCTGCATGTATAAACAATGTCAGCAGCCAGGAGGAGCTAAGATGACCAACAGACACTTTCTGGCACATTAGATGTACTTGCAGGGGTGTTTGAGTGACTCCATGGAAAAGCAGCTGAGTTTCTTGGAGAACTAAGTTGATCCATGTGTGGAGTAAATGTCAAGAGGCCTCCTCTGCACCACAAACTCTGTTAATTGGGAGGAAACAGCAGTTGACATTAGTGTGGAGAGGAGTGTGTAACCATTAAAAGGCTCCCCTAGTTCTTTCTAGATGTAGTAAAACACATAGCTTTCACACTTATCAGTGACAAGAATTTTTTTTTTATTCTCGTGTTAGCATCTTTTGTGACATATGTGATATCATACGGTCCTCCTCCTCTCTAGAGTGTGTTGCACATCTGTGTGGTCCCGCTGTTCAGTTCAGTTCACACGTGTGCATGCTTACACCAAATTAAATTCCAGGGAAAAAAAAAACATCAAATAGGTAATAAGTCATGACAGTAATTTTCAAACAGGTAACAGCAACCAGAATGCTTAATGTGGAGCAAGGTGGTTAAGTGAGTGAAAATGAGTGAGTTCAAGAGATCTTTTGCTTTTCACTTAAAAGCTGTTCTTTTTCTGCTCAGAAGTTCAGATCATGAACTGTGGTGAAACAAAGTTCTTGCCAAGTAGCGCGTCAATGTCAGCGTAGCCCTCTTCAGACACGGAATACGTTAACATTGCTGGCACCATCCTTCTGTTAAAGTGATGGCTTTTTGTCATTCAGACATGGGTGACTTTCCTTAGGCTTTATTCAGACATGACAGCACATTTACGGAAAGAGTTGCGTGCTTGAACAAGTTTTGGCACCTAGTGCACGAGGGGAAGCAGGGAGCAGAGAGAGAGAACAGCGGGGAGTTAAAAATGTTTCGATAGGAAGGAGGAAGACTCTTCTCTGTTTTTACAAACTGGATCACTGATGTATTTTAAAACTTGTTTTGCTGTTGAGGCCTTAATTAATGACCATTGTGAGGTTGAGGGGTGCTTGCCCCCTCTACTCACAGTAAATCTTCTCTAAGCTTTGTATCAATTTCATCATTCAGTATTTTAAGGGAATTAATTTTGCTGTGTGTCAAAAATATGTTAACATACAACTAAACTGCAGCAACAAGTACGTTTTGTACAAAATGCAATTGCAACAGGATCACGTTTTCTGTGAACATGATGAGGATATGTTGTTAATTTACATATTTGGCCAAGTCACAATAAGTTGATTCTAAACATATCGGTAAAATGTTCACATAAAAGTATTTGTTTTCCACCAAAATATCTGCTTTTGTAGTACAATGCCAACTTGTAGTGACTACAGCATTATTACTGTTATACGGTTATGTTTAGGCAGTTGCAGCACTTGGTTAAGGTTGGGGAAAGATTGGGGTCTGGCTTACTACGGAAAAAAGTTCTCAGTGTCTGCAGACACAACATGTTTATTCACATTTAACCAAAACCACAGTTTCCCTAACCTTGACCAAAGGTTTTCTTTAGCCTACACTTAACCACAGACCAGACTTTGGATATAAACCATGGTGTCTAGTGTCACAGCTGTGCACTTTGCCTAGCTAACATATACTCCAAGCACTTCAATTCATTCAAAAAACTACATTGCTTCTGAACAACAACCAGCCAGCGATTACATTTCCTGAACAACATATTTTCTGTTGCAGTTTAGTTATACAGAAACATGATTTCTAGGAGTCAGGGTTGCCTGCAGAGATCAAGCATTGAACAAGAGGCTATGTTAATCTGACAGCAGTAATTTCAGACTTGCTCAGTGTGGAAAGTGATACAGAAATGTCGCTTGGTCCAAAATAGTGAAATTGCTGTCTTGATTTTCACTTGAAAATGACCAGGACCCTAATTCAGACAGGAGACCAACATGTTAAATTGTGATCAGACTGACATAAATAGGTGCATGGCTGAAAAGGGTTTATCGGTGTATTGTCAGCAGTGCAACTTATTTTGGCAGGGATTGATAGAATACTGACCATCCTCCTCAACTTAAAAGATGGATTACCTAAATATTACTCATGCAGAGATCAGATCATCTGTTCTGAAAACTACACAAGTAAAAGTACAATAGCTCTTGTGAGGACTAAACAGAATAACGTTTGCTGTTATATACAATGTGGTCGACATGAAATGGTTGTGTAGCAAGCTGACTATTCTTTTTTTCACGCACATGAATCCCTGTGAATTAAACTACATATATGTTTCAACAATATATGACAATGAACTCTCCAAAGTTTCCTGATTACAGCACTAAGTCAAAAATCTACTTAAGTGAAAACAGAACAATATGAATAACTGAAATACATTAAAAAATATTTGTCATGGCAAGATTAGAGTTTTTATTTTACACCTATGCTCGCAGGTATTTGTAACAGCTGCAGGTTTGGCAGTCAAAACTCAAAACAAGTGGTATCCATTTTTAGAGTTGCAACGGAAGTCAGTATTTGAGAGATGTACATAACGTACGATGCACATTATGTTCAGCGGTTAGGAAAATGGCGGCAATGGTTGCTCGGATTGGCCCACTCCCCAAAAGCCTCTTGTGGCTGCCACAACATGGAAGCTGAGGAGAAGTAGGAGGCGGTGGGAGGAGGACGAGGCAAAGGAGGAGGTGGAGGAGGAGTATAGAGGCGAGCACAAGCTGTGAGTCTGAAAGAGGCCAGATTCAGCTCTCAGCCGGGCAGCGGCTTAGACATACCCCAAACTCAAAACCCTGGAAACAGTCGAGAAACATGGCCGTGGCAAAAAGGGAACAGTGGGGAAAGAGAAGGAGCAATGGACTGATAGAAGTAAGGGGAAGGAGATGTGCAACATGGGACATGTAATGTCAACATAGAAGCTGAGAATAAGGAGATTTTTTTTTTTATGAGCTCTGGATCAGAGATCAGTTTTCAGAGTGACATGAGTGCATTTGCCTGTTGGAAGAAAAGTGGGCAGGGTTTTCTGCAGAGTGGATCAGAAGGTGACAGAGTCACTATAATGCACGTTTTCATAACACGAGAGAAATGGAGAATATGTGGGATAAGGAAGAGATATGATGAAGAGCAGCAGATGGATTTGCTTGTGTAGGTTGTCCAGTGTGGTTTAAATGGGCCAATCAAATAGTGATGACTCAAGAGGACTCATGCAGATCATGATCCATGTCACTAAATTCATTTAATTAAAAATCATGCTTCAATCCTGACCACAGAACCACGCATTAAGCGTACCTCATGAGCACATTTGCCGTCTACCTCCTCAGTCTTCTGCATGCAAAAAGGTATATATTATGAGTGAATTTTAAAGGCAGAATAAATTATTTAACAAAACATGGGGAGATGGTGGGGGGACAACAAAACCACTGCGGGTGGTAATTCAAAGCAAAAGAGAACTGAGACAGGCTTGTATTAACTGAGATTATGCTCCGTGGCTGAAATACAGTGCAGAAATTCCACTGTCTCTGGCTTTCATATCGAGGATGAAAACGAAATGTGTTGAACCAAGACTTGCAGTGGTAACATGGTGATAAACAAACAAAACGCCACATGAATACCCAATTAGTGCTTTGAGTGAAAGCTTAATAGCATGTTTAGGTAGTTGGGGTAACCAAAACCACTGGTTGGCTACTCTCCATGGCCCCATCACAGTTTATCATACACTGTGGCTTCTGCACTGCAGAGATTCGACACCGCTCTACCATGATGAGTGCTTCACGTGGAATTTTTGCAAAGACAATTTTCATACAAGCTGTAAGATGTGTGTTTTGTCTAATGTGAGAAGTGAGATGAAAGAGCGTTCTCCCTCTGAGGAGGACATATTTGAATTGGTGGATTTGGGCTGTGTGTATTCTTTGGCTTTGTGAATATCTTTGTTGTGCTGAAATGGTCCCTAAGCTCTTTTTCCGGTCCACAGTTTCCTGGTGATGACTCTGAGGAGCAAGTTATGTGTGTGGCTATGTTTGTTTGTGAGCGAGTGTTCTTAATTCTGCAGCTGATTTTGAGCCAAAATTGTAATAGGGGTCAGACATCTTTATTTATTTAATTTTTTTACTTGAGTAATTTGAATTTTGGAGTGCTCCATATACAGCTGCACGTGCACAGCAACATCTTTTAAGAGAAAATGGAAAGAGGAATAAATAAAAAGAAAGAATGAAAAATAATTAAGAATGTATTTCTGTTTAATGTTAAGCAAGCTCCTCCTTGCTTCCCCTCTCATTTAGTCAGTGGTACATGTTAAGCTAGCTCCCCCTTTGTTGTCTTTGTCAGGAATGGGGAGATTCATGTCAAATTGTTCATCTTGCTTCTGTGATGATAACCTGTCTCTCCAGAGGTGTTCTAAAATGGCAGATGGTACTAATTATCAAGGGTCACACACACACACACACACACACACACACACACACACACACACACAAAGTGTTTAAGGATATTCATGGAGTGACAATACCTCTTAATATAGCTTCTAATATATTTTGTGAAAATCTTGCGTATTCCAGAGTTACACGTAACAGAGGATGAAATTAGTTGATGATGCTATGGAAAGGATGCAAGCTACAGAGTCTTTTTAATTTTACCAAACTGGAGGCTCTCGGTCTCTGTAAAGCACTTTGAGACAATTTTGACTGTGGAAGGCGCTATATAAATACAATTGAAATTGAAATTGAATTTTCCTCAACTACTAGCTCTTCATAGATTTAGCGTAGTTCTATTTCCGTGCAAAGGCTGTCAAGTTTCATTATGTTGCAATATTGGCGACTCAACTTCTTGCACCTCCAATGGAAAATGAAGTGAATTTTCCTCTTTTTGAAATTTCTCTTCCATCTCTGATCTTACTCATGTACTCGTACACATGCACACACACACATACACACACACACACACACACACACACACACACACACACACACACACACACACACACACACACAC
>JBBMJY010000007.1:6517312-6531548 GCA_037833715.1 Toxotes lorentzi | reverse complement strand
CACACACACACACACACACACACACACACACACACACACACACACACACACACACACACACACACACACATTCACAGTGTGGGGCATATTCTTGGCTGTGTATAAATGTCCTCCACTTAACAGTGGCTGCAGTTCCTGGTTCTATGCATTAACCTTTGCAGTGGTATTTAATTAAAGGTCCACACCTGTACCACCACCTTCTCAACCCCCATCCCTCGCCTCCTCCTCTTCAGCAGAGCCAGGGCTAACTGAAGGCATGCTGTACATCCATGGCAATTAGCATGACCTTAAAAACACCATGAGAGCCTTGGCACTCACCCCCCGCACATTCCCCTTTGCCCTGTGGACCACTAGCTCTGCCTGTCCTTCTTTCTGACCCTGGTGTGCTGTGGCTATGCTCACACTCAGTGGGGTCCAACCGATTATTGTGGGCCTTCTGCTCCATGGGGCCCTGGAGGACCACATCAGGACACAAGTAGAGGTCACAGGTTCCTTAGGTTCCTTAAGGGAGATTCCTTGCATCCTAACCCCAAATCATCATTACTCAAATGGGGAGCACAGGAAGTGACTGCTGTTCGATTCAAATTGTTCCCCTTAAGGGTGGTCCACTTTGAGGCATGCTAAGACATTTTGAATTTTATTTTCCCCAGCACCAAAGGGGTTCCTACAGCCTGTTCCAATGTCCCTGAAATTACTTCTCAGCAATTAATGCTTGCATCTTGCCTTACACCTTGCATTTAGAGCAGAAAAAACAGTAATCTCATGTAACAGAATAATTTAAACTCAAGGCTCTGAAAAGCTAAGTAGACCTTTGAGCTTGGATTATTTTGTTACACACAGTTTCCAAAGGTCAGGACTATGTGCTATTAATTTGTAACAGCAAATGAGTCGTAAGAAATGCCATCTGTATAACATTTCCCTTAACATAATGACGATACGTTGTTAATTAACCAATCTCAAATCTGCCAAGTCAGAAAATGTTGCTACTAAACATATCAGTGAATGTTCATTGACAACATATTCTGACAATATCAGCTAGTAGCAGCTAAAGCATGATCAAACTTTTTTTTATTGTTTTGTATGTGGCACCCACAGCACTTGGTTGAAGAAAGATCATGGTCTTGGCTGAATATTTAAAAAAAAGTGACTTAAAGAAAGTGACCTACTTTAAAAGAAAGTACTTTTGCAGCCAGATACTCATAAACTAGTAAAACTTCGTAGGTGACCACAATCCAGTCAGCATCCTCACCCAAAACTGACAAAACCAATCAGTGGTATATAATTTTTTTTTTAATTTCTAGGAGACATAGCTGAAGGTCAAGGATGAACTTCTATGCTCAAACACTAGTCTTCTAAGTACTTGCCAAATTGTGTGATCGTTGGATATAAATATATATACAAATAAACATGCCTGAAGCAGTCACGAAATTTGAGAAATCATTATAGTCTCCTCATATTATATTACAGGCAGAAGTTGATAAGTGGTCATTCCTCCTGGAGTAAATCTATATTAGAGCCTTTTCAGAATTGCTTATAGTCCAGGGCAAGGGCTGCAATAACAGCGATAGCACTTATTGACCAGATAAATGTCTTGAATAGAGTCACAAGCCCACACATGATTAGCCACTCATATGGGCACCCATGCACATATGAATGTACGCATGTGTCCACACACACATACATACACCTCTCCAGCTTCTGTGGACCCCCTGTGAGGTCAGGAGCACCAGTGCCCATGTGGTTTTCTGCCCTATGGTATCATGCTGGGCAGATATTTCTGTCTGCTTGGATGACTCCTTGACATGGTGTTTTTTGGATTGGCAACTTGTTTTCATTTGAATCGATATGTAGCGCAGAGGAAAGAATAGGTTGACTGAGGAGGGGAGTGACCATCAGGAGCGAGTGCCGATCTGGCCTGACAAGAAGAACACATGCTTAGGGAAGGAGGGAGGAAAGTGCATCTCCTCTCATCATGGGTGTCTTCATTTTAGAACAAAAATGAAAAAAAAGGAACAATCGCTGCTATTAATGAATGAAAATGCTGTCCTGTAGATCCATTCCATTATTACTTGGAATTGTATTTGTTTCCAACCAGTCACAAAAACACATGAAGTGAAAAACCAAAATGAACCAGCCTCTGCACCAGGACAGAAGATTTGTTTTGTTTGTTTTGTATTCACAATTTTTTTTGTGTTTGGATAGAAAGAACAGTAGAAGAAATCTGTTTTCTGTGGATCGCTTACCCGCCAGCACTGCCAAGGGAAGGCTAATAAAATGTCATCAGAGTGAAATGAGAGTTAAGTGGAGGGGAAAAAGCTGAATATTCACACTCATTTGGCTGACACCTGGGGGACTGCAGTCACTCATGGCTGCATTGATATGCATTGTATTATGTGCTCCTCACCCGTTCAGATTGACAATCAACAGCTTTAACACCTTTGCTTTAATTTAATTAAAGCTGTGATTGTCAGGGTGAAAACTTGATTTGCACACATACATGCATTTGCGTGTGTGCTTGCCCACGCATATGCACAAAACACAAGGGTCATTGTACATGGAGGAGGGCCAATTATTTCTGTGTGGATAATTAGACAACTTAAATGATTCTACAAGTGGAGCAGATATTGAGAGAAAAGTGGCAGGCCAACACATTTACCACTGAATCACAGACATTTTCCACATTAAAATTTTGAAAGTGCCCCCTTTCCTTAGGTTGACACCCTCAGGCTTTCTCTCCAAATATGAACAGAAGCTGCCACGAGGCTCGTCGCTTGGATCAACATTTCTCTTTCCAAGTCCCTGTGGTGGGAAGATGAAAACTAAACTTATGTATATTTGTGTAGAGAGTCAGAACATTTTCCCATCCCATCCAGTGCCTCTGTGGATCAGTGTTAGTAGTGAGAGTGAATGGGTTTTGCAGTGAAAATGTAGGATGAGAAACAAACAACAACAAAAAACAATAAATGCAGTACTATGAGTTTTCAAGGGGTCATTACAAATTCCAGAAAAATAAAAATGCCAGTTTATCAAGTCATGGAAAAAAATCTTTTTGTATTTAAATTCAACCATAAACATTTTTAACATTATAGCCTGTTTTCTTCCAGCCAAGTGAGAGCTCACATACTGAGCCCTATAAACAGATGTAAAACAAATAGAACAAAGCATCCAACATTTCAAAAATCCTTGGTCATCCTTTAATCTTTGTTTAAAAGATGGTCTCGGGGGCATCAGTGGAACATTCAAAGACCACAGAAAGAAAGAGGCAGCGAGGTGAAGTCAGGTTTTTCTGAGCAAGTGGGATCACTAAGCTAGTTTAGTTTCTTCACCCTCTTTCATTACAGACTGGTCTTCTTAATGACCACGGTGTTTTAAATGCTGACCTCTTGTCAGTTCACTACAATTTACATGTAGCTCAACTTAATTCAAATGAACAAATAAATCTCACAGGACCAGCTTTGCATTGACGTGACTTCCACTTTTAAAATGACAGAGGTCGAAGGTGAAGTTATGTGGAAGTACAAGGGAAAACTTAAGCTTCATTTATTCTTCAATGTTAAGGGTTACGCCACAGCAGCCATGTGTGTAGGCTTTGTATTATGCCATAGCAGATATGTGCCTCCTCAAAAATGTAACTACAGATGGCTATTTGGATACCATGTGGGGAATCACAAGCACTGTGACTGATCAGCATGGGTGGCTTCTGTTTTGTGTCCTAAAAGTTTCTGATGCCAGTTTAGATTGTTGAGAGTAAAGCACAAACACAAAGCAAGTTGAAAAAGGGCACATTTATCTTCTCCTTCAACCTTTAACCCATTCGAAAGTATTTTACTAACCTTAACCAGCGCTTTTGTTGCAAAGTGCAACTACACGTGGCCAAAGGATGTGTAACCCCTGCCTCTTTTTAAATTTATATATAAATATATATAGACATGTAATTGTGTGTGTGTAGGTGTGTGTGTGTACGTATGTATAAACACACACTCACTCACACATTCCCCAGGGAAGCCTTCCCTTCGCTTCCCAATTCTCACCTACTTCTGCTTTCTGTCATGTGTGTCTCATTTGTCACAACATTCACATGTTACACTTTACTTCAATTTGATGTGTGAGATGCAGTCAAACCTGAACACCAAACACGCCCTCCCAAAAGCCAAAACCACGGTAAACATCTCCCCCACTGTACATTTCACCTCCCCCTCAAACTGATAGCCATTCTATAAGGAGAAAACAAAATCAAATAAGAGCTTTGTGTTTTGCTTTTGGCTCTCATCCTACACGTTTCCTACTGGCAGCTTAATGATTACCTTTATGGAAAAGGCAGGTTAATCTAAACCCAACTTTTTTTCCTTTCTCTTCTCCTCTTTAATCTCCTCCTCTTCCTTTCTCCTCCCTTCCTCTCCACACCAGGTGAGCAGTGTCATCTTCTTATTGTAAGCATTAATCCTTTTTTAAAACTCTGTTCATCTCAGAAGACTGTGTAGTAGGTTTGAAAAAGCAGAGAGGTGTGCATGGAGTGAGGAACAATCCCTCTTCCTTCATGGCCTTCTGTACCCCCTGAAGGAGCCTTATCTTTGGGATTGTAATGTAATGAGTGGCCCCTTGAAACAAAAGACCTGACAGCTCTAGCAGCTCTGTGGCTCCCCGGGACCACAGCATTGTTATTAGAATCCCCAGGAGTGTTTGTGCACAGGCACACTCTACCCTTCTGCATCTTTGTGTCAACAAGATCTTACTAAAATAATACATCCAGCAAATATCACCAAATATTGGCCAGAAATGCCATCAAAATGTGTCTTTTAAAAGTCTTGTAAAATGCCATTACATCTAGCATTTTTACAAGTGCAAAGTCAGTCTGAAGAGCAGTTTTACACATGTGCACATAAGTGAATTCATCATTGCCTGGGGAGCTGTTGCCCTATTTTAATGTGCCATTGCTGATGGATGACACAAGTCACATGGCTTAAACTTTAGCAGCAGATATCCCAGTGTTGACCTCTCCATCTCCCCCTCATATTGTCCTTGTCCCTGGTGACAATAGGCCACCAGCAGCTCTGACATTCATCACCTGTTTGCTCCACTCATTCATATGAATATGCCACTCATTTCTGTTCTCTGGCCTGCAGGATGATTTCAGGGCATGGGGGGTGGGTTAAGACAATGGTGGCATATCAAGAAAAACATCCTCTGAGAAGCATTTGTATGAGATAACAGACCACATCCACGTGTTAGGATCAATTAAAAACTGACAGCGTTGTGTGATGTGCCACCAAAACTGAGCTTTTCAAAAAAATCTCCAAAATGAATTCATTTGAAAGTACAGAGTTGTAGAGTAGATGGGAAAACAAATATTTAAAATAAAAATTAAATGATTCCTTTGTCACAGAGTAACAGATCCGTCAAGTACCTCCAGGTAGCTGCAATACTAAGATACAAATATAATTTTATAATGATTTCATTATAAAATAACAATTACAGACAACACAAACAGATATCAAAGATATTTTATAATTAAGAAAATAAAATAAAAAAAAAGAAGGTCAGGGGCAACAAAACTGAGATAACCTGCACCAAACTCATCTAAACCAAACAAATAAAGAGCTCAGTCCATGGTATCTAGCCATGCAGTTATTTTCCCCGGTTTGGACGAACCAGGTTCCTACATTTAAGCCAAATAACTTTCTACCAAAGATGCAGTACTTTGGAGTTTAAAGGGGTAAAGGGGGACACCACATCTGGAAAGAGATGTTGCTTTTACTTACTTTTATTTTCACTGGTTTAAACACTTTGAACAAAATTCCATTCAGGTAATATGGTAGACAGACCCTTTAACAAATGATTATTTAAATACAGTTTTCTGTTGTTTGGCAACTGCAATTGGTTGACTCCTTTAATTGTGGATGGCAAGTATACAGAAACTGATCTGAAATCTCTTGCATGGCTTGAATACAGCTTACAAAGGGATTGTTCCTCACTCCAGGCACCCCCCATTTTTGAGGATATGGCCACGAAACAGTGGTGAAGAAATCAGTTGTTTAAAGCTGTATGTCAAGTGGTAAATATTTTATCCCTACAAGCCTCTACGTTTTGTGAGTGACATTCTTTATGAGTTACTGAGTCACTCACCAATGTGATTGTGTGTGTGTTAGACCAGTATGTGTGTTGAGGGCTGCTTTGTTTTGCTAGCTGACAGCTCCCCTCCCCATGTTGGGCCTGGCAGATGTAGAGGTGTCACCATGTTGATTAATTGTTTACGGTCACCTGTCTGCGTGGCTGCCTGTCTGCCATGTCGCCGTGTGCTAGGGGGATTTAGGGTTGTGGGGTCGAAGTGAAAAGGGGGGAGGCATCAGAAAAGGTGAGATAACAGAGGGACGGTGTGCAAGACCTTTTGCTTGTGTAAATGATGCCGTGCTATCAACCCGGCGTCTTCAGCTGTGTCTGTCTAAACAGCAGTGTCGTCATGTCGAACACGAATCACAGCTAGCGGCGGCCTGGCAGGGCCCTGCGTTCTTATGCTGTTTCCTGCAGTTCATGGTGCTGCTCTCTGCAGAGGGAAAAGAGGAGAGGATCAAAATTATAGAAAGAAAGGAAGAGAATGAGAGACATGTAGAAGTTTCGGGGAGTTTGTCTTTTCAAATAGATGGTATTTAGCACAACTTCTCCTGCTGGGTAAATTAAAACCCCTGATGATTGTGTGTTGATTGTGTGTTGTTTATCCAGAAAGAACTGGGGCCTCTCAAGTGTTGTGAAGAAATTTGTAATTAAGATTTTAAAAAGCCAAACAAAATAGCCAGCAGTCATTGCAGCAATCTAATAACTTATAGTAGTGACGTGAGCTCTGTGATACTCACATTGCTTCGTGGTTTGTGCAAAGAGGTTTAGTTCACTTAAATGAGATTGAGATTCATTCAGCAAAGATTTTTGATCTTTTTGATTTTCTCTTTTGCTGTTCTGTCTCTATTCTATGCTTTTTAGTTGGAGGATATTAGAGAGATGACATGAGGAGGCCTGACAGTGCTGTTCAGTACCAGGGTTTGCTGTGCCCTCATGTAGAGAGAAAGACGCACTGGACCTCTGCATCATTGAGAACACATATCCTATTCAGTTTGAATGCCTTTTGATTTGGCCCATATTATCCATTACTTACTTATTCATAGGCCACTAGGTTTTCTTCCCTTCCATCCATTCAAATCAATATTGCACAACCCAGTTGTGAGTGTGGGTTGGGGTTTTCTTCAAAGTGGCAATTCTTCCAACCATCTGCGCCACTCTCTTTCTCTTTCTCTCTCTCTCTCTCTGCACGTTTTAAACCCGCCCTTAGTAACAAGCCACGGAGCACCAATCTGTGCCGTGATTCGGCCAAGCCCTGCCTGCCGACTGGGAAGGAACATCATCAAAACTATTCTGTGTTGCCATGGAAATAGAGACCTCAATAAGTTCATCTTTTTCATGTGTGTTTTTTCGGGGCTTGCTTGGCATTTGGTTGGTTGGTTGGTTGGATGAGTGGCAGAGCTGCAAGCTGTTCCCCCAAAGTGTTTTATCATCCTGCTTCTGCATGTAGTATGTGTTTATTTATTTAGTCATCAAACATCAAGAATGATCATTTTTCCATCCTCACTCTTGTCGTATACCACCAAGATGTGTGTCAGTACGTGTGCATTTGTGTAGAGTATATACGTACAGGTATGCATATTACAGTGTGTGTATTGCTGCACTGAAATATTTAGAAGCAGGTGTATCAAACCTGGTGCTATTATGAGGCTCCTGCTAGTGAATGTGAATAAGAAGAGTAAAAATGCTCAGCTGGATGAATGGAAAGAAAATGGGTCAGCAGAATACATTTACTACAAACAATCTGTGTGATAGATATTTCAACATATAGGTTATATTGCTCAATTTTGCCTGTACTGTGTGCATTTGAGTGCACCATGGCAGCAGCACTTGCATTCAGCACTGATGTCTTATCATTGTTGTAGTAGTAGTAGTAGTAGTAGTAGTGGAAATCTGTCTTTTGAAGTAACTGGATCTCCCCCTACACTAGGAGAATACCAATGTATGTTAGGCGTGTCAGTGTATACAGTATGTGTGTGTGTGTGTGTGTGTGTGTGTGTGTGTGTGTGTGTGTGTGTGTGTGTGTGTGTGTGTGGGAGCGAAAGATGAGAGAAAGAGAAAGAGAGGAGGGATGTGTTATAGGCATGTCACAGCAATGTATGATACAGCTTGATCAGATGAGTTCCAAGAAATTCTCTTTGATGTTAATATTATTCATGTGAACTCTGTGAGGTAGTGAACGCCAGCTCTCAGAGGGGGAAATGTGAGCAATGTCTCCCATTCAAGCCTTAATTCACAGAAGAAAAAAAAATCGCTGCAACAACCAAACTGATCTTTCAAAAAAACAGAATTTGGGGAGGAGTACCTAGTTCATGGTGGGCTGGAACAACTACATTCCATGTAATTGGACAATTTAAGTGATATCTTGGCATCTCCTTCTGCCTGCTCTGAGGCAGAGAAAGGAGAGCTTCTAATGTATTTGGACCTTCATCTTGATATGACAGAGGAAATTAATGCTATGTAACTGTGTGTGAGTTTAGAGTATCTGTGTGTGGTAAAGCGAATGTGTTTTGCTGCCTCTGTGCTACTTAGCTGTGTTAATGTAATTCAGTTTGAGATGACAATCAGTGACGGGGTTCTGTGGGATATTACTGCAAAGAAATAGAGAGCGGCAGTGGTCAATTAGATTCTGTTTAGTGGCATGTTGCACTCAAGATTTTTTTTTTTTTATTTTTTTTTTATCCATGACACAAGGATAGAGTACGGCTACTTATTTATTTACTGGCTTGTTAAGATTATCAGATTAACAGAGCTTCAATTAAGATTTCACTTTTAGATGAAGTTTTGGTTAAGATGCAATTAGTGGCAATATGTCATTTCTTATCTTTCAGGTGCTGTTAATAAAAAGGAAAGAGACACATCAGAATAAAAACCATGTTCAACATCGCTTTTAATCCTCTGATGCACAATCCAGCCAAGGTGAAGTGAGGCTGCTTGTGAGTGTGTGTGTGTGTGTGTGTGTTCTCCCTATCTGCTTGTAATCAGGAATCTACTTCCATTTCCAAAGCTGACCCTAACTAGATTTAGCTGATAAGGCGGGCTGCTCGATGCATCTGTATGCTAGGCCTATTGTACTGCAGAGGAGAAGGGATGAGAGGGGAAAAGAGAGAGGGTAGGCAAGAGGAGGGAGAGGGGTGAGTTTGCTTGAATCTCTGAGGGCTGGCTAACCCCCTGCTCCTTTCCTGAAATGGAGATGTTATTACATTAGCAGCTAAAAGGGTTTATTCACAGTTAGTGCAGTTTAGGCATGCAAATGGAGGATTTCAGTGTGCTGTGTTGCCTGGAGGTATAGGACAGAAAGCACAGGAGATTTGCAAGGATTAGTTCCACAGGTTCCTTTTATTATGGAAAGAACCCTTCCTGAATGAAAGGGGGAGGAAAGGTGAGTTGAGGAGAAAGCATAGAAGGGCGGCAGTGAGGGAATTTAGGAGGGATGTTTTTTTTTTCTTCACCACATTCGCCCAGTTGTGAGGTACGTGAAGGATTTTTGACATCTTGACTCTCACATGTTCTGAGGTTATGCACACAGAGCTGTTTTTTTCCTGCCTCCGGCTGCCATAACAGTTGGTAAACAGTATGCCACCCCTTGCCTGCCCTCACTGAAGGGTGTGTGTTTCAGTGCAAGCATGTGTACTGTGATATGTCTCACTAAACCCAGTCCTGAAAGCCCACTCTGAAATAAGCGATGGTTATGATGATGAGGCCTTTTGGCAGATTTTACAGTGCACACTGCTCAGTGCACATGAAATGGAGGGTGGCGACC
Organism: Toxotes lorentzi; assembly: GCA_037833715.1. Classification (NCBI taxonomy): domain Eukaryota; kingdom Metazoa; phylum Chordata; class Actinopteri; family Toxotidae; genus Toxotes; species Toxotes lorentzi. Next base: position 6,521,677 of record JBBMJY010000007.1, on the reverse strand, counting down.
CATTCAGATCACTCATGTTGTGGGCGCGTGTCTGAGAGACTGTGGTGCTGCAATCTGATATGCTTGAGTTGTAAAGTTAAAGCCTTCATTATCTCGGCACGAGGCATAAGGTGTCACCTTCACTGGACCTGACACATGCACGCTCCCCTAACCATGGGAGACTGCACATACACACACAAGCGTACACAACTCAAACCATGGGAGACAATGTTGAGAGATGAAGGCTTTGAGGAAAAGATAGACAGAAAGACTCAGAATTAATCGTTGATGATAAAGCCAAGGTCAGTCTGGCTTGGGTTTGCTGTAGTGGGCAAGGTGATGGGTCCTGTTGGAGGTAAAAGGACACACACACAAACACACATACAGAGGGCCAGTGGCAAATGACTCAGGTCTGTTGTGCAGCAGGGAGGAGAGAGCGATGGTAAAAATGAAAGAGGAGATTGATGGGACTATGTGTGTTTCAGTCTGACTCTATGTGATGTCATCTGCCATCTATTCTTCACTCTGATTATTTTCTCTAACTTTTTTTTCTCTCTGGTGCGTTCCACCTTCAAGAAGTAAGTGTGGACAGTGAAAGTGGATACTTAATGTCGTAGAATGGTCTTTTATTTTGAAAAATACTGCCTACTCGAAATATATTCTTTAAAAAAGCAACAATACAGAAAACACTATTACTATATGCTTTTTCAAACTGTAGTAAAAATGTGGCTGACAGTGGCTGCATGTGTGTGTCTCTTTGTGTCCATATGTATGTGTGTGTCTTCAGTAAGCTGAGCAACAGCCCTTGAGGTGAAGTGGCCTCTATTTTCAGCTCGAGACATTGCATAAGAAAAGAAAGTGTGAGCCATTGAATAAAAGCTCTCTCTTCTCTGTACCAATAGTAGTCATCCGTCTTTTCTGGCAGAGCGGCTCTTTAATTGTCCACATTTGGATGCTTTAACACTTGTGCTGTTAACAGCCATTAACCATGAGTGTCCTCACACAACTGTGAAGGAGGGACAAAGACTACAAGCACACAAACCTGTGATGGTTGTGTGAGACACACACACATACGCAAACAGGAATTAGCGTAATCAAACACAGTAGATATCTTTCACAGGCCGTCTGTTAACAACACAAAGAGAAATACAATGAGCAAAGTTGTCTTGTAGAAACATGAGGTTCAGTCTCTAAATATGTTCAGTTTTCAATTCTTTTCCTATTCGGATCCTGTTTGAATATCTGTTTGATATTGTGTTGCGGAACAGTGCAGAAGTTACTAAAATACTGTTTTACCCAAATTACAAAACAACTTACCCCTAACCAAAACATTTTAATTTCATTTGACCAGGTTTAGAAATATCCGCCTTAGAGTTTTCTGCCACTGCTACTTTTTTTGATGGCGCTCACAGCATTAAAAGGTTTGTATTAAAATTCACCAGCAACACATCTTCTCAGAAACAATGTCCTCATTACTCAAGTTTTTATTGGAAATTTTATCAGCTAAAGAAATAGTGTGAATGTGTAAATGAGTGATTCCATTCATCAAAAAGGATGATGCTAGCGTTATTTTATAATTATCAAAGAAATAAAATTAAAAGACAGATGAAGTTATTATCCTGACCAGTATTGCCAGTGTTAGCAAAGCCTGATATATACACTTTAATGTATGTTTTGAATTTATGCTTTCATACCAAAGAATTACACTGTTGTCAAGAGGCCATTGTAAACACATAAAGGAGGCATGCAGTTGCACTGGGTGACATATTTCTTCACTACAATGATCAAAGCCAGTGTAGTTTATTCCTCTCAACACTGTAAACACACAACTGCATCCCTGAGCATGCTCAGTGACATCTGCCCACCAAGCAACTACTCCTGAGATAAAAAAAAAAATGCAGTCACAGAGTAATTCAGAATAAATTACACTGGCCATGTTCATTGTAATGGAGAAATAAAGTGTTTTTAACCATTTTGGATTACTGTTGAGTTCTGTGGCACAAAAGCTGCTGCTAGACAGCGAATACTCAATTTCTGGATAACATCATTGTTGGTTTTGGTCTTTTCAGTAGATTTATTGTGAACATAAAAAGATAGAATCCTGCCAGCCTTATCCTTTATGGCATGCTTTCGTTTATATTCAATTTACAGTCCTTCTCTCAACCACATGCACTATGTCTATTGAGTTTAACAAGCACATCTTTTACCTCTTCTAGAAATTACAATTCAAGAAAAAGGCCCTTCTAGGTTTAAATTTTTACGCTTCTCTGTCCTCCTTTCACCCGAATTTCAGATGCTATAAAAAGTGACAGGGAAGGACACTCAAGGAAACAGGATCTGTCAGTCACTGTGTATTGTGTTAGTATTTTATTCCCATACCCATCTCTCCTTTCTCCCCTTAAACATGCATGCACATAATTACAAGTACATCTACCCCTTCACAAGCACAAGCAGTTTTTGAACACACTCCCCAGCCCAGTGCCCTGGGTCTGGATCCAGTCAGAACAATAGTGGAGCTGCTCCCCCTGCTGCTACTAGATGGAAACTGCCTCTGGACCTCATATCATTCTCTGAGCTCTGTGTGTGCCTCTACATGTAAGGGGAGAGTTTGCGTGCTTGTTTGCATGTGCCAGCAAGCACGCACATGTTACCCAGCTCTCCATCCCATCACATTACACAGTAGGTCTATTTGGCTGCATCCTGCCACAAATATGTATGTGACCTCACCTTCCATTCTCTCACCCCTGTGCTGTTCTGTAACAACAGCTCCAGCATCTGCTAGCGATTGTTTGTGGTGGCTGACTGTTACTCAGTCTCCCTTCTTTCTTGTCAGCCCATCCCGCTATAAAAGTCTAATGATCTTGTGTGCTTTTTTGAGTGTGAGTATTCTTTGTGTGTTTGCCTACACTAAATTGCACTTCTCAGGATGCTTTCCACAATTCACATAGCCGGATGAGAATAGAAACAGATTATGAAGCAAAAACATTTTCACTACATAAAAATGAATCCCAGTAACACTTAGGGCATGGGAAATCAAGCACTGAATGAAATGCTTTTATTAAACATCCTTTTCTTTTCCATTTCTTGTCACAGTATACTTACAGAGAGTTTTAAGCACTGATTGTCATTTACATTTTGTCAGCCATATGGTCACCTGTCATGTTCACATGACCAAGTGATCAAAGGCACGTCTTTGGTTTAATTGTTCCCCACTGTTAGGCCTCAGCCAGAAAGGACTCTCTCCATCTCTACTTCAGCAGGTGGCATGTACGTGTGTGTGTGTGCATATAAGTGTGTTTTTGAAAGCATGCTTGCGAGTGCATAATTCTACAGTGCAGCCTGTAAATATTGGTACAGTATTGTTTGACTCTGTACTCCAGCACACTGGATCTGAAATGAGACAATGAGCGTTGAGAGTTTTCCTTTAGCGTTATTGGAGGCTGTTTACATCCACCTCAGACTAACAGTGTAGTAATGTAGCCTTGTTTTTATATGCACTCCCCAGAAAAAAAATGTCAATGTATGTGTTCACCCAATATTGATGTAAATATCCTCAAAGCTGAAAGTCTCATATTCATATGTTTTATTTTAAATTGTGTGCTGAAGTACAGAACTGAAGTACAGAACCCAGTGAACCCAGTGAAAAAAAATCATTGTCCTAATGCCTGCACTGTTCAGTATGATGCAGTGGTTGCAAAAAAAAAAAAAAAAAAAAAAAGGTTTTCCAGCCCACGCAGCCTCCTTACACATCCCAACACTGTCAACAAATACTAAATAAAACCTTTAAATTATTATAATCAGGTTGGTTTTTGCATGTCTTTCTTCAGGGATTAATGCCCACTGAGCTGAGTCTGCTGTGGGTACTTTGACTGGTGTGGGGTAGAGAAATAGAGGCCAGTGCCTAAAGTCAGTGCTCTGTGATAGTGCTGGGTGAGTGTGGGTCAGGGGGAGGGGGCGCAGGGCACTGGATTGGGTATCTGCGCTGGGGGTGGGGGTGACATCGAGGCTGACTGGAGAGGGTGATGAGGAGGGGGCTCGGGGAAAAGGCTTTAGTTGGAAAGGGGCTTTGACCGGGGCCAGAGAGAGATTCACATTGATTGGGTTTTAATTTGGTGAAGGGCCCCTTCAAAACCTGCACCAAGCTCCACCCATCCCCCATCCATCAAAATCCCTCCACCCACCCCAAACCCTACACCCCCCCTCCCTTCCTGTCCCAATATGGGAGTGAGGAGTGGAGGAGTTAGGGTGGTCTGCGTGGTTGGTCACAGCCAGCTGATAGGAGTAAACTAAACTCAGCAGGCCTGTTGTTTGTGTTTACTCTGTGTGTGTGTGTGTGTGTGTGTGTGTGTGTGTGTGTGTGTGTGTGTGTGTGTGTGTGTGTGTGTG
>JBBMJY010000007.1:6499553-6517212 GCA_037833715.1 Toxotes lorentzi | reverse complement strand
GTGTGTGTGTGTGTGTGTGTGTGTGTGTGTGTGTGTGTGTGTGTGTGTGTGTGTGTGTGTGTGTGTGTGTGTTTCAGCTGAACAGAACAAGCCCTATGTTGCTTCACACGTTCAGGCACCTTTAAAGAGTTTCTATAAAAACACAATCAATCATGGTTTAATTTCACAGGTGGTCTAATCACATCATTCTCTTTGTGACCCTGCTTCTCTTTTCCCCCTCAAACTGTTGTTTTACATTTACCTTCACTCTTAATACTTCATCACATTTACCTGCTCTCCCTTCAGTGTATTTGGGGACTGTGAAAATCTGGTGTTGAAAGAGCACTACCCAATTTAAGGGCATTTAAAGATGAAGTCTCCTCTCTAGTGTTTGCTTTAGCAATCTAATCTCAACCCTAATCTCTGACAAGTTTTCTTTTTCTTTTCTTAATTTCCAGGCTCAAAGAGGACAGAGGTAGAGGTCTAGTCTTAATCAGGTTAGTTATCTCTGCACCAAAAGGATAAAGTTCTCTCACCAGGACTGTTTCAAATTAACCTAATTGGATTTTTAGCAGAAACTCGGCAAATAGTCAGGGTTAAATAAAGAGTGGGACATAAAGGAGGGAGTTTGCGTGAACTGTGTTGCGTGAACCGAGAATAAAAGCCCTTTGGAGGGTCATGTTCAAGGTGCTCCTTTCTACTTTCCCTCAACAAACAGCAAAGAAATGCTTCAGGCTTGCTTCAAGGACAGCTGGTCTGGCCAGGGGCACGGGAAGCCTGGGCTGGGGCCCCAGTTTAGGCTGAGCTAACAACAGGAGAGGGAGAAAACAGAGGGCTGAGGCCACGCAGTTTAGAACATCCACACATTTTTATATCATAAAAAAGTCAGTCCATACTGAAATGCCGCAACAGTACAAAAACAGCTGAATATCTTTTTCTACTTCTTCAGTTGCTTAGCAAACAACAAATCTGTGCATTACAGCTATAATCTTGAAAGGTGTGGTTGCTCTGCTTGGTCAGCAGGTTAAACCTCTTGCCTGTAGCCATGAGTGCTTCACGATTGCTTATAGAGAGCCTGCTTTAGCCAACACACAATGTGGTTGTTGTTTTTTTTTTGACATATTTTTCTAGTTTTGTAATGGAATGACTCTCAACTGCTGCCTGTTAACCAAAGCGAATAGTCATTTTTCCTGCACTGCAGCTAAACATAATTTCTAGAGAAGAGTCTTGGCTGCACTGAGACCAAATCAGTGTTTCATGTTTAGTGTGGAAGTTGTATAATTCCATGAGCACAAATTGCTCTCAAAGGGCCCTGATTCCCAGTCTATGCAGCAGCTGCAATGGGGCACAAGTTGGTTACTGTCTGTCGTTGACCCTCCAATCAAATTAGTGACTTTTGGTCTCCATTAATCCGACAGTGCGTAAAGGTGTCCGTCTGTGCTTCTGTGGTTTTCAGCTAACTTATGTAAAATAACATGCTTACACTGAAAAGTCGAACAACAGGTAAACAGCTCAAAATATTTTTCTTTGTCTTTTTTTCAGTTGGTTTTTTTTTGTTGTTGTTGTTGGTGTTTTTTTTTGTTGTTGTTGTTTTTTTTACATGCAATGCCAAATAGTTCTTTGTTCAACAATTACACTTTTAATTAGTGGCAAACAAAAAAAACTGTATGTGAATAACCCTTCTGGAATTCAGATTTTTTTCCTATATCAAAAGTCACTCACATTATTAATAAGCTATTTTCCCCTTTGATATTCGAATGTTATCAAATTAGCACTTCCTAAAGAAGCAGGGGCTGCATTAAGAATCCCAAGTTCCCCACCATACTGAAGTGTGAAAATATTCCAGGGGGCAGTTTGATTATTACCAGGGCTAGAGGATAAACCTATTCCCTTGTTCAAGCCTCTCAGGGTGAATTAATTAGAAAGAGGAGCAGAGACATGTGCAGTGATCTACAAGCCTGGTTAACATTAATCACAGGTGAAATGTATATCATTTACACCACACCGTCTACAAGATGAGCTGCAATTTGAAAGGAAGGAATATGAAAACAATCGTAATCATTCTGATGAAATTGATAATGACATTGGCAGAGTCTGAACTGGAAATAAACATTACTTCTTCAAAATAGCACATGGAATGAATGTAACAATTAAGTGTTAAAATAGTTGGCGAAAATAGTTCATTTTCCAGACTGGCTGAGTCCATTGTGTGCTGTAGTGATGTATAGATGAGTTAATCAAGAATATTGATTGCTGCCACTATGATGCAGAGTGTAGATTTTTAATTAGTGCATGCTTGAGTGTGTTAAAACTCCTGCGCTCTGTCTGAGTGGAACCAAGTGGAACTGAGCACGTCAGCTGAGAACACAGCTCAATGTCCCCCCAACACAGCTCTCACCAGCACCATGGCTGCCTCCATTCCTATTACAAACCATGGATTATCTCCCCATCTTCCACTTTCTGCCTCGAAAACTAGGCCGCCATTTTAGGCCTGCCTAGTCCCTCCTACCCTTCATTTTGAATTGGAATTGGGCCCACTGTAACCCACTGTGTGTTAAAGCGGTTGTCCTTCCCAGAAGGTCCCTTTAAGGGGAGCTCCTTCGGACCCCCACAGAAACTCATTCTCAGAGCTCATTTCATGTATCACATCTCTTCATAAATATTTCACAGTTCTGTGATCAAAGCCCACCTCTGTGAACCCCTGTTTGGCTAATTGCTTTGGCTGATATACAGTGTATTTTAGGCTTTGTGTGTCCTCTACTACAATAAGCTAGCTCTGCCCAGAAATTATATTACAAAAAAAGTGGTTCTAATGCATTTGGCTGTTTTAGAACCAGTTATTAGAAGGTGCAATTGTGTGTTTAGCTTAACAGAATTATTGCTTTTGTGTATTCTTTGGTTGGACTTAACTTAGACTTAAGAGCTTTTATCAAAAAGAGCAATTCTTTTCAGCAACGTGAAAAGGGTCTACCTCACAATCGTGTATTTTGATTACGCTGCTAGTCCATTTCTGTGTGTGTTGCTGGTTCATATGCTGTCCACCTGTCTCAATAGTCCATTTGTCCAGCTGCAGATAGCAGACAACTGCTGTCAAACCACTGCTTATTTTCCCTCTTAGAGGCCCACCCTGGTCTGCATGGGATGGCCTGGAATTAACTAGAGTGCTCTGTCACACAAATCATCTTTGCTCCACAGGAAAACAGGCCATGTATCACAGCAAAGACTGTGGTGATGATCTGAAGACACAGGAGGAGGATCAGGGTAATGATATTGACGATGAAGATGTTGAGGACAATGCAGTGCAAAAATAGTTTGTGGAAATGATTCTTCTCTCTCCTTTCTTCTTCTTCATGGTTCTCCCTCTTCTCTGTGTGTGTGTCAGATAGTCAGCCATCCAGGAATGCCCTCTCTCCCTGCTCCCATTGATTCCTCAGCCGGCAGAGCAATGAAACAGCCAGACCACCTCGCCAGGGCTTTGCTGCTTTTCATGTTCCCTAAGTGCTTGGCTCTGTTCACTAAACTCCCCAGCTCTGTTTATTTAGAATCACTCATCAATCCAGCCAGGCTTTGTAGTTTAAAAAAAAAAAAAACCCTTTTATCAATCACTCAATCCTCCCTTTTATTTTTGCATATTTGGGTGTGTATGTGAAAAGTCCAGATTCTTGCCAATGTTTGCCCTGCCCTTTTGGCTCTGCAACTCTTCTGTCTCCATCTTCCCACAGTATCTTCCACCAGATATCCCTGTAGTCCAAAGACAGTCATTCCTCCTGATTAGACCTTGTGTCAGTTTAACCATCCTTATCGGTGCAAATTTTCATTATGCAGATGAGGGAGGGCCAGTAGAGCATCACACACTAGGAGAGGGTTCATGCTGCTGTTGTGTACCACTCTGTTTGGCACCCTTGCAGCTCTCCACACACGCGACCTTCCCCGACACACATTTCCTCACTGCAGTCTGTCACTTTTTTTGCTACAGAGGACACATGCATGATGAGATCACACACCGGGCCCTGGGGCCAGTGTTTATTATGTATGAGTGGGTTTATCCTCTAGGTGCCTGGTGTCCAGGTTGGGGAAACCATAGAACCAGGGAGAGGCCCAGCGTTTGTCAGCGGCTGACTGAGGGGTGGAAGGGGTAGGCGGGGCTGGGAGCTTCACTGCGCAGCAGAGCCGTGGTTCAGGCCTGGTTCATGTGCTCTGTGGGCTCCCAGGCTGGTATGCTAGCTCTCAATCTGGCTCTACTTCAGACAAGCCTCCTGTGGAGGTCAGCTGTGCCTACAGTGAAATAGAGCAGAGAGGGGAGAAACATGTTGAACAGCACACCTGTCCTCACCACTGAGCAGGGAGTACAGCCCCTACAACACACCTATGGATAATGTGCTAGCTGGCATTTCACGATTAGCTTTCTTTCTTTCTTTCTTTCTTTCTTTCTTTCTTTCTTTCTTTCTTTCTTTCTTTCTTTCTTTCTTTCTTTCTTTCGCTTGGTTTGCATACTTTACATGCATTTTCTATTTCAGTTTGCAGAGGAAAGATGAGGTTTGAGAGGCTGAGGATATAGCAATGGTCAAATAAAATGTCTGTCTCCACAGAGTAGACAGCTGAAGCCCTGGTTTGAGCTGGTCTTTGCTCCCCTGCTGGGTGTATTGATAAGCAGCACTGAACCCTGCGGTCAGTGTTTAATTGCATTATTTGGAGTCCTCTAGTCACTCTCCTCTTTCCTCCTTGATGGAAGGGGAGAACAAGTGTTTACTGATACAGAGAAGTAAGGATCAAAAAGTTATGCTGAGGCAGGGAGAGCAGGCTAACACTTGGGAACTCTGATGGACAAGTGAAAGCTCCAAACCTATTGCGCTGGCTAATCCCATAGCAGTTGCAGTCATGTCATTATAACAGAGGGAAGGCGGATGGTCAGAGCATGATGGGGGCCCTTAGCTTCATTCAGGTCTGACTTCACCGACCTCCCAGAAAATCTGTGGAAATCTATGACATCATTGTTCAAGCCGGCTTTTATCGTGTTGTGGCTTATCGTGCCCACTGTTCCAGACATTCACACATGCACACACATACGCACGCCTACAGAGGAGACTTCCAGCAGAGTGGATTAAAACAGCCTGCACACTTTGACAGACCTCGATGGGCCCCAGCGTCTGTTCTGAGCTCTGATTAGAGACCTTGTTGCTTCTCTGGTAGGTGACACACATCAAAACATCATGTGATTATCCGAAAAGATCAACAATCGTGGAATCAATCAGAACTGTAAAAATTACTGCTTCGCAATTACTATGTGTTAATATTTCATTTACATCCAAAACAAAATAGTGCATTGTGACTGAAACCCTCTTCACCCCCTGAGAGTCTTGTCTGTGTCCCATTGAGTGGGTGATGGGGCAGGACTGTTCCACACATAAAAAAGAAGGTTTGAACAAGTTGCCATGGTTGAGCAACGTTGTAAACCCCTTTTTCCTTCACCTCTGTACCCTTCCTCTCAAACTGATGATGTGTTATTGTGGTGGCATCTGAAAGTTGCTTTGTCCACTCATTATGTCCTCCCACGCCCCCGGACCTTCCATCTATACACACACACACAAATGTGCAGGCATTTACACCCCCCCACCCCCAATGCACAGGGGTCAGAGGGAAGACCATTCATTCAAGTCTAGCCAGCTGCACCCTCTTTCACCTGGTGCCCAATCATGAATGGTCCGTGGATCCAGGCATGGAACACAAGCAAGGACCCAACCCAAGCATGACACACACTCACACACACGGACACACACCAATCCACTTCTCAAAAATGCCTCCAGTGTTTGCAGCAGTTGCCTACCACACCTGTTCAAATTGTGCGTTTGTGTGATGGCGTGGAAGAGTTCCTCATTATGGCGGTCATTGTGGGTGTACCTCTTTTCGGAGGAGCTGGGCTGGAAAGCCTACTCACTGTGGCATAGAATAGGGTGGCCATCAAGTTCATTGTACAGTCTCCAGCAAATCTGAGGGCATAGTGTGCTCACACATGCACACATTCACACTCAAATGCTGCACATGACATGAAGCATGTCCCCACTTCCTGGGACCTGACATTTCAAGGATATCAGGGCTAATTACATCATCATTAACTCAAGCTGCATGTGTTTGCATGTGTGCCTATGTGCTCAGTATGACACACACACATCTGTGTGTGTGTGTGTATGTGTGTGGGTCTCAGACAAGTTTTAATGAGGCTCCTTAGACAGGGCTCATTGAACCTTTGGTCCAACACTGAAAGCTTCACAGTTCTGACAAAGGCCGGTGTTCATCACCCACGAGAGTCACACAGGGACCATAGACTGTATAGGGACAAACACTGCTTATCAAACAACAGGGACAGAGACAGAACTTGCCTTCAAATAGATCAGACACAGAAGACACACAGTGATGAGCATTGATCCCAAATGGTCTTGAAAGTGGCATGTATGTGCTGTTTGGTTTGTGCCCATCTGACTGTTTGTCCCTGTCGATCTTAGATGGGATGTGTATGTGAGCACATGTATCCGTGTCTATTATGCGTGTGTCTGTGTGTGTAACCGTGTGTGAGAGAGAGAGAGCAAAAGAGAGTTGTGGGGTCGGCAAGGAGTTCAGTGTGTCAGAGGTCTCAGAGCCATGGCTCTTTGATTCCACTCCCTAGCGGCTCAGAGAATTTCCTCTCCAGTTTCCCAGTGCTGAGCCCATGCTGGGCAAGGAGAGCCGCGCCAGGAAAATTTATGTTGATGTCAGCAATGAAAACACCACCACCCCTCCACCACGTCTCACAATATTTGTCAAACAGCAGTCTGTCCATTCTTTCTCTCTCTCCCTTCGTTCTCTTCTTTCGCTCTGAATATTTCCATTCTTACTGATGTGCGTTTCTGAAATCTTAAATCCATGTTGGCGAGGGGTTTCACACTTCACATGGCTTGTTGTCTCTGCGGGGACTTTGGTAACACAGCTCTCTATTGGTCTCCTCAGGGGCTGGGCCAGTTTGGGGGTGTCTTTTAAGGTGTAATCCACACATAAGGCTCCCTAAGGCTCTGTGCGTGGAAAGCAAAAACAAAATCACAAAAGAATTACAAATACAGTATTGTGTCTCCTCCATTTTTCAATAGCTTCATGTGCCTTGTCAGGTTAGAAATTTGCCCTTTAAGACAGATGCCCATGTTTTCTCATTTGTGTTTTTCAGTTATGAATTCCTGACAAGTTTCTGAGAAGAGTTGCTGAATGCAACATTGTTCAGGAGCTGATTCACATCACTGGAGCCTCCCAGACATTTTGGGAATTTTCAATTCACTTAATCTACATTTCTACAGACATTATAGGATAATGACAACGACAGTGACAGCAGATGTAATGTTTACTGTGATCTCTCTGTGTTGATATTCATACCACTGATGGTAAAATCAGTGGCTACATGGAAGGTAGGAAAAGTCTAAGATCTAAAAAACAAAAAGAAATACCACACCTGAACATGTTTTCTCTGCTCTGCAAGAAAGTCATTAGATGTAAACTAATCTTCCAATAGGTTACATGATTTCATTTTGAGGCATCATATGTGCATTTTTTTTAAATAATCTATTTCTTTTACATGGTTTACACATGATCATTTACTTGAGAACTAATTTTTCCACTAGCTGCTGTATGGGATCCCATACTGTTGGATGGTTACCGTGTTTGAGTGAATTTCCATGTGGTTGAAATGTGGAAAATCGTTACTGAATTTGTGCTGAATGGTTTTATTTGCACCCAAGCTGATGTGGTATTCATCATGCTGTGTCCCATTTATGTCTATAGTTTCTTTGGTTACATCTGCAGAGTGCAGGTCACTGAACTGAAGTGTAAGAGGCAAATTGTTTCAGCAGGTGATTGAGTTTTATGATGATAAGCAGCCTCATATTTGCAATATATGGATTACGTTGCATAACATATTTGGAAAAACAACAAAACACATTCTCTACGTTTGTCACTTCTGTTAATGTGGTTGTGTGGTTGTGTTATTGTGTATCTGGGTATGGGAGCAAGAACAGGGTTTCTCTGGCATTTGAGATAATATTCTGCAGGTGCTCCCGCCCATGCAGAGACAGATTTGTAGACATGACACTCTCCTCAATGTGTTTTAAACACCTTCTTTCCCTGGTGTATTGTGTGTCACTTTCTCTGGAAGAAAGGTAAATCTTTTATCTTAGCTGAACTGTCAACTTAAGCAAAATGAAGGAAGTCAAAGTTACAATTCCCCCTTCCAAGCTCAGGGGTCTGGTTGTCAATGCATGAGCATATACACACACGTGAACCTAGAAACACACGCAGCTTGTCCAGCCAGTGTGGTTTTTTTTTTTTGCAGTCCTATTGCCTGAGGGTCAATGATAACACTCAGTGCTGATTCTTATTGGCTGAGAGACTGACAGCCTCTCATGACACAGAAAAGACAAGCAACATGTGGTGATCTGTGCATTCTTGTGTGTGTATGTATTCGATCTGGTTTAAAGTATTAGTGGCAAAGCTGGATGAGATATTTCCATGGGCTGTTGTGGTTGACCTTCTAGGTGCTGGCCTGTTGCTTTATGGGGGATCATCATTTTTAGGCATGCAGAATCTTCCATCTTGGAGAAAAGCAGCCCAGTAGGAAAGAGGAGACAGATGAAGCTGAGAGATGTGTGTACGTGTGTGCACATGTGTGTTTTGGTCTAAAATATACCGAATGTATTCAGTCCAGCAAGGCCCCTGCCTTGCTTCACCCCATCTCTTCTGTTCCACACGGTCACACCAACACACACACAACATTTCTTCGTAGTTGTTTACGCTGTGCCAGATTTGGACCTGGGCCATGCCTTCAGGCAGCCTCAGTCCCTTGATTCCCAGTCCTGTCCCACCGGCCCTCAACCCAGCCCCAGTCTCTCCAAAATGGCTTGAGCTGTTATCTGGAGCTAAATCACCAGATTGCAGTCACTTTTGCTGCTTCTGTATTGTTATCGTTACTGATGGAATGTAAAATTAGGTGGTATGCATATTTCACGTATAAGGGCACAAATAGGCTCCAAACTTGTACCATCAATGACTGAATCTGTGTTTTTATCTGATGTATTTTGCATTTCTACATGCTTTGACTTTGAAGCTCCTTCTGTGCATGTTTCCTATCCATAATTCATGTCATCTGCAATCTTAAATCTGTAATCTGCACTGTTTTCTTTTGTAATCTTCAGAGTAGTCCCTGTGTTTGTCCTGTGTTTTTATAGATTAAAATATTATTGCCCCGCTTCTTAAAAATTTAATTATTATTCTAGCCATCATGAAAGCATAAATATGTCTCTTTGCAGGAAAGCTGCTAGTTGCAGCTATGTGAAGATGCAATTTCTCCTTGACAGTAGACATAACAAGTGGGCATTCTAGTCACGTTTTCTCTTCACCTCCTGCATGGCATCTATCCATCATCTCATTGGTTGGCATGCCTGGCTCCTGCCATCATCACCATGGCAATGTGAGTGTCCTCCCGGTAGCCATCACCATGGCAATGGGAGTGTCCCCCAGCAACCATCAGCATGGGCCGAATGTAAGCCTCTTAACCAGGATCACCATGGCAATGTGTGCCTGCTGAAACACTGGGCCACGGTGTGTCTGTGGGCATGTATGCGTTGAAAAGAAAAAAAAATTACAGTGATATGAGCTGTATCATCAGGTACTGGTGATGGATTTTTTTTCTCTCGCCCTCAGCCACTCTCTACCATGCATTCTTCCTCTGTCATTATCTTTCTCTGACATAGTTTTTCGCATCTCACTGCATCAGCGTGGTGGGTGCTAGCTGTGATGTGGCCCCTGTCCTAAGTGGGGCCTGGCAAGAGGCTTACATGGCACCAGTGGAGCCGTAGTCCATCCTATCCCGTTGCTGAATACTCCGGGCCCCTCTGGGAGTTCACCGGCCGCCCTGTCTGCTTGGGACATCATCTAGTGTCGGTGTCCTGACACACAATAGTGAAAGCTGACAAAACCACAGGGGGTAAATTTAGGAGGGGGCCTGGTGAAGAGAGGAGCATGCCACTGCCCTAGCAAGGACATGGATGCATGATACACACAGTGACACCCTCGTAAACAAACACTATCTCACACATAAACACGTTTATACAGTGCACACACACTCATGTGCAAAATGTGCCGTTACACTTCTGTAAAGACAGGCACACATGCACACACACAGACAGAGTTAATTGTGCATATTCATGAGCGTACATACAGGGTGTTCCGTTTCGCAAGGCTGACTTTTATTGTTTCCCTGGTGTGTACAGTGTATGTGTGTGCACTGATGCACATGGGCATGTTTATATAAGAGTGTATGTGCATGTGTGAGAGCGCATGTCTCTGCATGTGTGTGTGTGTGCATTTAGCTAAAGAGCCTGGTGGGTATCAAGAAGCATAGCTTTAAGGTATGATATGTTAATAAAATGTGTCAAGATGTCTGGAACCCTTTCTCTCTTTATAAACAAACTTACAGCCTGAGCGCTGCTAATTAGCAAGCCCATCTGTTCAGTTTAGCAAAGTTGTTGAGATTTACCATGGAAACTGTAAAAAGATAAGCTCACTTCGACATGGCAGATGACAAGTGTTAGAAAAACCAAATTCAATTCCCCAGCCTGCACTCTCTTGTTTGGTCTCTTATTCAATTACTTGTCCATTAATATATTTTAAAAATTTATTTATTTATTTGCAATTAAATGAATTTTTCTTACGTTAAAATGACCGCACTGGCACACTCATACGCCAGCAGGACCGCAGTGTTCGCTGAGGCACAGCATATGAAGATACAGGGTAACATTCCCCTAACAGCATCATCCAAAGCTGTGGCAATTTGCTGGGAGAACATTAATTGCTGTGGCTGGGGCCCAGGTTTTGCATGCTAAGCACTCTGCAGCTAAGTCTGTAATATGTGTGTATGAGTGTGTGTGTTTATGAGTGAGAGAGTTTGCATTTGCTTGTGTGCTTGCTGTGTGTCTGTGTGTGTCAGAGTGTGTGTGTGTGTGTGAGTGTGCTTGTGCTGGGTGGAGGGAAGGTGGGGGGCACAGGGGGTCCATCTGCTCTCTTCTGCTCCTCTGCACTGATATAAGATTACGTTAATCTGGGTACTTGTCAGGACAGGTTAGTGAAAGCAGACGACTGGGTGGGACTCATGCTAAACAGGTTGGCTAGAAAACGGCTGTTTTTGCCCTCAGACTGTGCCGTGTGGGTTTTGGCACAAGGTGGTGGATGGTGAGCAAATGGTCCCATAACTGCAGTGGGTTTTCTGTGCTGCAGATTTACAGACGTTGCCATAATCTCCAGAAAATGATGAAGTTATACAACTCAACCTCTTCAGGTAATTGTGGGAAGTCAAAGTATTTGCAAAAGCCCCCTTTCCATATTCACATGGCTTTATTAATTATGCCAGATTTGGTGGTCTGTGTGTGATTAATACAGCCGAGTCCTGTTACTCTGTTTTTTTTGTGTGCGTGTGTGTTTGTGTATCAGACATACTGGGGTCAGCCCTGTGGAGTCAGGTCCTCAGTTTGTGTCCCTGCCCTCCCCTTGCATCACCACTGTTGTGTTTAGCCCCTCTTCCCACCTCACCAAACATTTTTATTCAATTAAATAGCCCTCCTAAATCCCATCCTGCATCCTGTGCTCTTCTGATGTTGTTTTCTCTGTAAGCACTTTAAGGCCGTAATGATTTTGTAACTTGTTATGCTAATCAGAGTAGCCTTCTCAGACTGTGTAGCACAGAGAAGGATTTATTGCCCGTTTGCTTGGAGCTGAAAAAAAGAAAGAGAAGTTAGAGTAATTAATCCCGTTAACCAAGGATAATTGGGCAAAAAATAGCCCCTGCCACTGGCACTGACTGGGAGGAGTTGCAGTTAACCCTGTTTCCTGTGTTTTATTTCAAACTTAATGTTTCCTCTTGTTTAAACTTCCTCTCAGGATTCCTGCTAATCCGCCTGCGCCCCATTG
The DNA here is from genome assembly GCA_037833715.1 of Toxotes lorentzi. NCBI lineage: Eukaryota > Metazoa > Chordata > Actinopteri > Toxotidae > Toxotes > Toxotes lorentzi. Next base: position 6,505,257 of record JBBMJY010000007.1, on the reverse strand, counting down.
GTGGAGTGAGGCAGCATTGGGGGCCAGAGAGAGGAGGTGCCTGAATTCAATCAAACAGTCAGGGTTTAGTTTTCTTAGAGCAAATAAAATTTAAAAAGCTTTTGATAGAAGATTCTTATAACTGATTAATTTAAAAATGTATTTCATTTTTGATATTTGAGCTATCTCTAAAGCTATGCATTGTATCAAACAAATAAATAAAAACTCCCTTTCATGCAAATTAGTTTCAAAATAATTTTGATTAAACTGTTGTTTTAATAATTTAAAATGGATTTTATGTTTTTTTTAAACCTCACAAGTAAAATTCAAATTAAATCTGTTTTTTTTTTTAGTTTATCTATTATTTTTCTAAGCAGCGCACTTTTAGAAATGCATTACATTAATTAACACACTGCGGACAATTAAATGTTCCTATTTTACAACCTTATTAACTGCGGTTAAGTTTAGTCTTTCACCTAACTGTTTTGCATTAACATGTTTTTATAGGAACAAACATTTTCCAGTTTTTACAGTGGAATTCCCATGCACATAGCCTTTTATGATCAGCTGCAATAACAGGCAGTGCTAACTGGTTCCATACCCACAATCCTCTCCCTCAGGAGAAACACTCATCTGTTTTTGTCAGTACCATGCCGGGACTGTAACCGGAATAGGCAGATCCTAATTTCATCCACTTTCAAGGAATTTACAGGCTTAAACAAGACCTCCTTGAAGACATATTTATGTTAGAATAGAAAAAAGCAAAAGTAAAGGGGAAAAACTGTTTCTGTTCTTCAAAATGGTTTGGTCAGTGTTAGAAAGTTATTCAGAGAATGTGGGAAGATAAGAATCTATATTCAAACATGACCTTTGATGTGATATTTCTATTTAATTCTTTTGTTCTTTTGTCAAAATCTAATTTTGTTACAAATTATAAAGGATTTTGCTCCTTTACTTTAAAGCCTTTACTGCTTCACAGGATTTCATGGATATATATATATATATTTTTTCTCTTTTTCTTTCCTCATTTCTTTCTTTCCTTGTGGGATTCTTAAGCTGTAAAACCAGCAATGCTCTTTGAATATGTCGTGTTCACATGCAGCAGATAATTTTGCTGCATTAATTTGAGAATTCATAATTTTGGGACTGTTCATGCTAATTGCTGTTTTGATTGTTTTCAAGTTCGGTTATTAGCCACATTAGGTCAGATTAAGGACAAGCATGCCGAGACAAAGCCAGGTAATTAAGAGAGGATATGGAAGCTGGAGTCAGCCCTGTCCAGTTACACTTGACTTCATTAATACGGCTAACTTAAATCAACCGTCACAATGCTAGCAGGAAGGCTATGTTTTTCTCAATGTGAACTTGTAGTTCTGCCTCCCAGACTTCACAATAGGCTGTTTAGCATCCACAGTATGGCTATTGTCACTGTCAGCCATGGGATAGGAGGCAAGGGCACGGCAGAGGAGAGGCTACCAGTAAGAGAAGTTAGTTAGAGGGGCCGGGGGAGAGCACTTGACATACCCTCTTAGAAGCAAAACCCGTCATTAATTACACCCTAAAGATAATTATTTTCTTGATTTGTTTGCTCTCTGTGGCCACATTTCCTATTGCGTTGCCTGTATTTCAGTCTCCTCTTGTTTACTTATTTATCTATTTTTGTGTTTACCCCCCTCCCTGCTTACACCATATGGTTGCAGATCAAATAATGTCAAACATTTTGCCCTTGCAAGTTTTTGCAATTTGCAGTTTCCAAATGTGAGACCTGTTGAAAGCAGGAGTGATAATGGACATGCTCTACCCCCCGTCGTTTTTGTCCCACCATATCTCTCTTCAATTAATGCTACAGCGGGAGTTTCATGTAATAACACTTGCACTTCTGAGCTGTCCGCATGAGAGAGAGAGAGAGAGAGGAGAGGGAGACAGGAGAACAGAGGAGGGAACAGAGGGAGGAGGATGAGGCTGGGAAGAAAAGAAGAGGGAGAGAGAAACAATTAAAACTCGGCTGGGATGCCATGACGGGCCTGTGTTGTGTGGCCATGTGAATGTTGCATGTCAGCTAAATGGAGCAGAGAGGGGCATGATTGGTGGTGGGTAGAGTGCATGCTAAGCTTGTCTATCATTGTTGCCGAGCGCAATCAAACTGGTGCCAGCAGGATGGAGGATGTGTTGACAGCTGTAATTACCCATCGCCATGGTGATCACTTTTGGCCTGCAGTGGATGGCCGGCAGAGGCCCCTCCTCCAGTCAGCCTTTAATCAGATTGGGCTGTCAGTTGTCAGGTAGACATGGGTGGGCCGGACACTCTGTATGTGTACTGTCTTGGGTCCCTAAGTGTTTTTAATTAGGTATTTCTAGTCAAACAGAAGTGACACTAAGAGGCCAAAAATACAGCACATACCTCACAGTTAAATGATGAAGAAGAGCCACTCAAATGATTGTCCACATGTCTGTGTTCACAGAACCGGAGAGAATGGTGTTTTTGTATATGTGGTCATTTATAGGACATATTATTACAGCACACAGGATATGTCTTTGTGGTTTTTTATAGCATCTCTTTGAATCTCCATATAATAGCAAACATAATCATTGTCTCAAAGCTACCATGTTTGTTTTTGTCTTATCTATACTTTGCAGTTATATGTTTATTATGTAATTTAAGGTGTATAAACTTAAATCCAGGTGCACAACTAAAAATGAAAATGATACACACAAAGTTCCAATTAAATTTTATTCAGATCTTTTCATTATTGCCATATTTGGTTCACTTCCATGGTTTTAAATAGATTACTTCCTACATTACAGTGTTTATAAAGCCGTGCAAAATCCTCTAATATGCCTATGAAAAGCAGAGAAAGTTAAAGTATGAACTTCATTTCTTTTAACTCAAGCAAACCCCCACTCCCCTTCATGCTTCTATACTCAGACTGCACGTAGCTCATTGTCCTTTAATGTGATGCAATCGCAGTAGCCCATAATGGTGCAGTGCTTAAGGTAACGGAGAACGCCAGGTACAGCCTGATAATGTCAGTGTGATAATTAGTGCAGAGAGGCTTAAACCAGCAGCCCACAGGGAGACAGCCCCTGGTGTGGAGAGATGGCACGCAGCTGGATCATACTTAATTAACTAATTGAATATCATTTTGCCAGTTAGCTGGGAATTAGCTGGAAATTAAAACATGGACAACCACGACACTGAATGGACATTATAAAATTAATTTGAGAGAATGCCTTTTCTTGCAAAAGCTAATGCTCTGATGATGAGAGTTGATTTTATTCCATTGTGCATAATGAATGTTCTTCATTGCCTGATGCTGCTGATCTGTCATCTAAGCCACTGATAAGAGGCATCACTGTTTATCATGCTCTTTACCTGCCATCACTCACATTTCTAGATTGTAGAGTGTAAGTGAGCATGCAAGTTTATGTGCGTGTGTGTGTGTGTGTGTGTGTGTGTGTGTGTGTGTGTGTACTGTATGTGTAAGTATGACTTTCATTAGTCCCATATGAGATAGCCAGAGTGAGCTGTGAGGAAGGAGGAATATGGCTTAAGAAAGTACAAAAATATCTCTGGATGTAATAAAAAGGAGGTCAAGCTCATCCTGGGTGACACTGGAGCCCAGATTATGTTCCACACTGATTTGGTAGTATTTATCTGCAATCCAACATTCTCTTCCACACACCTTCCTCATTTGAGAGTATTTTCTTATCACATAATTACATCTATTATCATATCAAGGCCAATACAAGTGTGTTGTATTGAATAAAATTGTTTTGTCTGTTTCTAAAATAGGGTAACTCACCTCAGGAAATATTCTGCATACATAAGGTCATCAGACACATGCATGTAATTTCAGTCATTTGGCTAATAATACTTCTTCTTATCATTCTTACTGAATAAAATAAAATACACTTCATTGCCCCCTTGAGTAGATTTGTCTTGGGCTCTGCACTGCAGTTTCAAATTTGATAGATATAAATTATACTACAAAAGACATTAACCCTAATGCTAAAAAATAATACTTAACATAGTTTTATCAGCTCAATACATCATTGTTTTCATCAAGTGCCTGCTGACCTGTTTCAATAAGCAAAGATGAAGAATATTTGATGGAAAAATGTTATCATTATTATTTGTGCACATTTGACAGTGGTCTCTGTGGGGACTCCAAACTATGAGAAAGTAAAATCAATGCCAACAAAACATAAAAGTTAAAAAGTTAGAGAAAAAGCCAACAGTATAAAACATAGCCATATATCTATATTTGTACAGGCCAACAGCAGCTTGCACCTTCACTTTGAAATACCTTCACACTTAGGTAATAATAGTGCGTTCAAAGTTTTAACCAACTAACGTAAATGGCATTTGAAATTGTCTGACGCAATTTTTCTTTTTGGCAGCTATACACTCAGTGAGAATTTTTAAATTGTGTTAGTATGTGTTTTATTGATGTGTGATCCGCTACAATTCTAAAGCCATTGTGTGTGTTTAAATAAATTAGGTGCCCTTTTCCTACATTGGGACATTTTAGATTCAGGCATTCCAATGCTATACACTGTATATCACAGCGGATTGAGTCATCTTAATATAGAGATCAGCATGAGACATTAGAAACCACAGGAGGGACCCACTCACTACTATATCCAGTTTGTTGTGCCACTGCTTCCCTTGTTGCTTTCCATACAGTTAAAAATAAATAAATAAATAAAGTGTGAAAAATTAATCCCTATGGAGCCATTGTGGGCACTTCATGTCACCCACCACGGTGCTCCCCAGCTGTTTCTGTGTGCACGTGTGTGTGTAAGAGCACATAAATTTAGGGGTGTGTGTTTATGCAGTGGTCTGCATGTGACACAAGGCCCATACTGGGAGAAGATGAGCCGACGATGTGTATGTGATGAGTGGCTGAGCAGAGATAGACAAATAATACTGATATAAGAAAATTACCTTTGATGAAGAGAGAAGTGCTCATATTTACTTAAATCATTACAACCACAATGACCAAGGACAACCTAAAAATATCTGTAATATTTCAAATATTTTTTTTTTCACTCAGTGTTTGGATTGACTGACAACAGATCAATATGTCTATAATTAGCTATAGTTTCTGTGTATTTATTTACACTTAGATAGCAGGCCTAAACACAATTACTGATTTACGTCTTCAGTGGCAAGGTAGTGAAATTTGTGTAAAACCACTGTGTGTCCACGTTTTCCTTCCAGTCAATCACCCAGTCATACAATTTCAATAAATACAATGATTGCAGAATTGAAGTATGAATTCATCTCAGTCACTCAAAGAGCAAATTGCTTGAACAGCTAAATGACCTCACATGGTGATATGTTTCAGGATGGCTGTGTTTGTCCAACGGTAAAGCAGACCACAGAGAATTTTTTCTTCCTCAGATCTTAACACACCCACACACAATAGGAGTTTAGTATGTGTGGGTCAGCACAACAAAGGGGCTTATGGCTTGTTGTTTCCTAATTAAGAATGTAAAAGGGGATTAGGCTTCAAAAAGCACAGTTTTTGTAGTTTCCCTCTTCCCCCAGCAGTTGAGGTAGGCCTATGGGTTACCCCTAATGGCGGCATTAGCCCATTAACATTCTCTTGTGTTATTTTTCTGAGCACAGTTGTGGCTCTTCCTGTCCTCACACACACACACACACACACACACACACACACACACACACACACACACACACACACACACACACACACAC
>JBBMJY010000007.1:6474089-6499453 GCA_037833715.1 Toxotes lorentzi | reverse complement strand
CACACACACACACACACACACACACACACACACACACACACACACACACACACACACACACACACACACACCCCTCCCTTTCTGTTTCTCTGAAATAAGCAGTATTCTCTGGCCGTGTTTGATCCTTTGACTATGCAGGGGCTTCATGTCTGGCCAGTGTTTTTGGATCAGCAGGTAGTCGCAGGCAAGCTGTTAAAGGGGTCATCATTCTTCTCTTTCTCTGCTCCTCTCTGCTCCTCACACACAGATGGGGACCTGCTGAACTCTGCCAAAGGTCAGTGCTAAATTACATATTTTATGAATTCTTGCTTTAGTTCAGGCTTTTGAGAGGGGACACAGAACAATGAAGCGCCGTGAGAAAAACAATTATCTGACATTTTCATTAATCACACTGATGACGTTATTACATAGTTTTAGCTTAGATATCTGTTTAGAAATGTTTTGAAATGTTTCTTTAAATTTCCAGCCTCTTAACTCTTATTTCATGCTCATAAGAAATTGAATTATCTCCTATGTTTTTTTTTTCTCTCTGTGAATTCGGCCTTCCCGCCACCCTGTGGAAGTTGAAAGGGCCGTCTGAAATGTGTGATGTTTGGAGAGGAGACATTTTGGCTGGCATCCAGCTCATTGTACACCAGTCTGGACTGGGCTGCCGTGGCAGCTTTAACTCGCTGTACAGCAGACAGATGACAACTGCCGGCACGCCATTCAAGACCTCAGAAACAACATCTCCCCACCATGTCTGATGCATTAGGAATGGAAATCAGTGATTGTGTTGGTTTTACTGCCCATCTTCTTTGTTGTAAAAGGATGGATTTGCCTTTGCTTGTTTCCATGCATGGTGAATTGGGGTTGAAATTTATTCATTTTTTTGTTTAAAAGCTGTTTGGACAGTCTAATTTTAAAGTGATGCTGAGGACGTGTGTGTGTGTTTGAGTGTGTACCAGTGAGCATATGTTCCTGCATGCACATGGACACCTGGATCTATGTGTCTGTCTGTGTGTGTGTATGTGTATGCATTACTATGTGTGCACATACGCTGAGTTAGTTAGAGGTAATGGTTTGGTGTGTTTGGATAATTCAGTTGCCATCAGACTGCAGCATCTGCCATCAGGTGTGTTCTCAACGGGGATCCCGAATGGTGCTGGAGATGCGAGTATATCTGCTTTCACACTACTGAACATGACATTTGAACGTGCATGTACACGCAAAAAGGAAAGAAGAAAAACCTCTGAGTGCATGCACGTACACAATCACACACACACACACACACACACACACACACACACACACACACACACACACACACACACACACACACACACACACTTCACAGAGGCTGTGTGAGAGCCAGAATGCAGAGCCTGAGGGCTGTTGTGCCTGTGATGTTTGTATTGTTTACTCTGTTGTCCCAGTGCATGTAGGAGATTGTTGCACACTTAGGCCTCACTCTAGCCTTGTATTATTTACTATGACTGGTGTGGACAGCAGGTTACTGTCCAGGAGAGCTGAAAGGCCGAGCAAAGAGATGGGGGGAAAAAAGGAGGCAGAGATCGAAAGAGACAGAGAGAGATCATTGACTATTTCTTTTCCCCTTATATTTGTTCACATACTGCTTCTCTCTCCTTTTCAGTTTGCCTTTGATCCCGTCTCCTCAAACCTATGCCCCCATGGGTCACCAGCTGTCAGACAGCCAGAGGAGGGTGCCGCCTCTCTTCTTATCCTCTCTTCTCTCACTTTTTGCCGTTTGGGATACGCACCGTTTTGCACCCGGGGAATCATTTGGGAACCCCAGGTAAGTGAACCGAAGCCACACAGATGTTAATCTCCCCTTGGCCCCCCTCAGACATGCACCACACTCCTCCACCTACTTCTAGGTCTCTTCCTTCCTTTTTTTTACCCCTCTTGCCCTAAGTCTTTGAAATCTCATTGAAGACAGCAAAGTGGGAATAGAAGTCTCTTGATTAGGTTTCTTTTTTAATAGAAGAGGAGAGAGAAGGGGTGTCAGACAGGGGAGATGGATGTATCTCGCGGCTGGGAGTAAGGGCCTCACTTTGGGCACGCAGGCAGGTGAGCTGGTCCTCACCTCACTCTGCTCTCCCTCCTCCTCTAACAATCCGGTTATCTGTGTCTATTACAGAAGGGTGGCTGAGGGCCTGGATAAATCCTCACTCTTCCAGACATGTTCTGGTGCCCTATCAGCTGGGGACAGGACCTTGAGCCCTGATGAGAAAACTGGTCCAGGGAAATTGAATTAGCTATTGTGTCTGGGACTTCATTGATTGCTATTAGAGTTGGCCTGGAGCTGGGTGAAGGAGCAACAAGGAGAATTAAGCCTGTCTGAGCAGGCTGCCCCAGTCGGGCTCTAGAAGGAGGACTTCACTTATATAAGATTCAAACACTTGTCATGTTACTCTCAAACCATGGTAGTCAATTAACGGCAGTGGAAATAAGAAAAGCAGGAATATCAAAGAAAATGTCAGAGCTTGAAAACATCGGCGCAGGAGAAGGAGTTTAGTTCATGGCAATGTTCATACTGCCATGAGCAATGGCGTAAGTCAGTCATGTTGGAAGTGGATAACAATGAGAGTCAAAAGTCTATAAATGTGACTGGTCTTTTGGCTGGAGATGATGGATGGAGTCTGTGATGCAGACACTTCCTGTTTCTCTGGGTGCAGAGCCGCAGATGAAAGAGCTGCGGTGTGTTTTCAAACTGAGGAAGAACAATAGGTCAGAGGAAGAAAGAGTTCCCCTGACCTGACCCCCCCTTCTGTTGAGGCTGGGGCCTGATAGTTCTGACACCACTGATCTCTGGCTGACTCACACAAAGAAAGAGACAGGAGATACCTGTGGGCATTGTGTGCTGCTGCTGCTGCTGCTGCTGCTGCTGCATAGGCACCTGCCTCATTTCGGAATTTTATTGGAATTTTTGCTTATTATGCATTTAAGAAATGCAGATCAGAGAAATGTGGTACCTCATGACTAGGTATAATCATGAGACTTTCCCTCCAATCTGAAATTATTACAATAATAAATGACAGTGATTAATATTTTTCATATCTTTATTAGTATAGCCACCATTGGGCTCAAGCCTACACTTCTACATTGTGTATTTATAGTATGCTGGAGTGACATTTAACCAAACAACAAGTAAACATTTGAAGAACAAAAGACTTTGAACATTTGAGCCATTCGGTATTTAAAGGTACACAGCGTTATTTTTGAAGTAGTGTGTATTACCATCTTATACATATAAATCAGGGAGTTTACAGTCAGTGCTTGTGTCTAGGTGTCATCCTTGAGGTTTAAAGTGATTGTTAATATTAAATTTAAAGTGATACTCCACCCAGAACATGACAAGACCATAACATGTTTATGTTTAAATTTATATAGCTGTAATTTGGCATATTTGATTTAATCTGTTTTATTTAACTTTTGTTGACCAGATAAATCCAACTGAGGTTAGCGAACCTCTTTCCCAGCGGATACCTGGATAAGGCAGCAGCATCAGAAAGGACAAATCAACAACAGGCAGACGAATAAACAATACTGAAAACCAGGTAACAATGTACAAACACTAGATTAAGAAAGCTAAAATAAGCTAAAAACACAGAGAGTTAGGAAAGGAATCATTAGCCATAGAGTTTATAGTACCCTTGAATTCAGTCTGGAATACCAAGTTCTTTAAAATAATTTCCCTCTGTAAACTGTTCCAAGTTGCTGGAGCAGAAAACATGAAAGCTATTTTTCCTATCTCTGTCTGCACGCCAGGGACAGACAGCAGATATGTGTTTTGTGATCTAAGATTACAAGACTGGAAGATGAGCTCTGTGAAATAAGTTTGCAAAGATATGAGGTAAGTTTGTCCAGGATGGTTTTATGAATAAAAATATACCAACGACTAAAACAGGGCATAGAAAGATTTGGCCAGCCAACACTTATTTCCTTCTCCAGAGCTGTCACAGTATCAATGTTGTTTTAGCAGGAATTCTGAAGTTACCGATGGACAATGGACTTGTGTCTTTTGACATTTTGTTCCTTTTTTGGATGTGAAAATATTTCATCATCAGAATCTATTGTAGCTGACATGAATCCAAGCTGACTGCAGCAACAATTCTCTGTCATGGAGCAAAGTATAATATATGCATTATACAGTAACATGTTCAACAGTATCATGCCAAGCTCTATACAGATCCGCTGCGGTGTTTGTGACAGCCACCTGTGCGAGTGTTTGCTTACCTTGTCTACAACACCACCCCATGTCGCTTCCTTCAGGAAACCAGCAGAAATGATTCCTTCATTGTTTGGTTCTCTGCTCTCAAGTTATGATATTGATAACGTTTTTAATAGCTGGTTTCATTGTAAAGGCTTAAGAGAAGTGCAAGGTGTAGTTTTCCCTTTCAAATGTTTGGCTTGGATGATTTTGTTGCAGTCTCAGGCTAATTAGATTTAACAATTGTTAAATCAGTGTTGAAATACCTACAACCTTTACAAATTGAGAAAGCAGGTTATGAAATTTTAAAAATGCTCATTGCTCATGTTTCAAAATATGGAGACTGGAGGAAAAAGCAGTTTTTGTCTCAATAGCGAGACCATCAGCATATAGTGTCTGCAAACAGATGACATGCAGATTCCTTGTTAGTAGTCTCTGATAAATGAAAATTCATGGCACACAGGAAGATTTGTTCCATGTATTGTCTGGATGCAGTGGATGACCCTTGTACTCGTTAGCATTTGCTTGCAGTGGTGGCAATTAAAGAAAGGAAGCTTTTTCAATTGTTGCACTTAATCCCTAAATGTCTAAAATGTAAATGAAAAACGGCATCACTGTGTTTTCGCTGCAGAAAAATGTGAAAATAAAATAAAAAGTACAGCAAATACTTTCATTAACTATCTGTGCCGCAGATTAATTATGAACTCACAAACCCAGCCTCTCAGTTCTCCAGTGGGTAACCTCAATTCACCCTACACATTCAGCAGCGGCTTTACACCCTCCATAGGTGTGGGCCCAGAAACATCCCACATGGTAGCTCACACTGTGATAGCCTCCAGCTCTTCGTATGAGGTATTCTGTGTCTGTGCATGCATCTGGTAGTGTGCGTGTATGTGTACACTGGCAGCCTTACTCTTTTATTCAGGGATAGCTCTTTCATCCTCTGTAAGAGGGCCGCAGGGTCTTGCCCTCTGAGCCCCAGAGATGAAGTCTAGTGTTTATGTGCGTTAGATTTCCATCCCACAGAGCAGGCCCTCCCCTTCTACTCACATTAAAGAGGAGATGTGGACAACAGACTAGTGGTTTACATTTTTGTAGCTGTCAGTTTCTAGAGGCAGTAAGGACTCAGGATAAATAGTGACTGGTAGACTTATTACTAAACTATTGTTAACATTGCTGTTATAATAGAGCAATATTCCTCATATCATTTGTTCTAAAAGAAACTGATAGAATGGAGTATAACAAAATAATATTACTCCTCAATGCACAAGCCACACAATTTTAAAGTAAAATATAGTCTATGATCTTACACTTTTCAACTCTAAAGAGGAAAAGGGACAGTTACTTGGTGTTTTGCCATATTCACCTATTTATAGCAGGGAAAAATAGAACAAAATCCATGAATGTGGAAAAAAAGTGAATGCACATCCACAGAAGCAAACATGCATACACACAAAATCACACTAATGTACATTCATGCTTTCATTCAGTTCTATTCATACTCCCAAATGCAGGCGTGCATGTGTGCACACTGTAATACACACATGGTTGGTGGATATGCACACACAGCCTGTGAGAGTGGTGGATCAGATCGGAAGCAGAGGCCGTAGCTGACCTCTAGTGAGTGTGTAGATTTATTCTAATCAGTACTCTGCTTGTGACAGGTTAACTGCTGCCCTCCGACCCGAGGAGTTCTCTGGGTGTCATCGTCCTTGTGTTCCCTGTCCGCTTTTATCGGCAGCAAAAAGAAAATGTAAATTAAATGCAGCATAAAATAGATGATGGGAGCTTGTTCCTCTCATCCTTTTATTCACCCCATCGTATCTCTCCCTCCTTCCTCCATTGCTTTTTTTTTAAAGCTACATGCTCAAAATGTAATGGAGGAAGTGTGGCTCACTATTTTTTTTTCTACCTTGCAGTTGCACTCCACACATATACAGCTGGCATAATAAAAACAGTGGCGGGTGGAGAGGAGGTAGTTTTCTTGACAGGTGATGACTAGTGGAGTTATTTATTGGTGAAGGTTTTCTACAAACATTAAGATGTTAAAAAAAAACATTTATCAGTACATCACACAGGAGAAGAATAGAAAAAATCCCCACCTCGATCTCACTTTGTGTCTTTCTGTACAACTGGCTTTAGCGGTTGCAGAATGTAGTGTTGCATCTGTTGTTGTGCCTTTTCAGAGCAGTAGAGAGGGCAGTCGAATTAGACAGCATTGTTATGCCTCCATCAGAGCAATTTTCCAGCAATGCCTCTAAAAGCCCTCACACACTTCATCAGTATTATTGTAATTCTTTAGCTCTAGGTTATTTGGCAGCTGCTGTGCCCCACTGGCAAATCCCATTCGTGATGCCGTCCCTTTCACCACAGCCGGAGATCCATTGATTTTTCTTTTCTCTCCTAGCCTCGCCCAATTCATTTCGTATTGCTCGATATGAAACATTTTAATTTCTGCTCGCACCTCCACTTGGACAACACTCAGAGGTTTCCCTTTTCTTTCTCTTTGTTGTTGAACATCTCTTTTTCCAACTCTTTAACCAGTCAAGAGAGTAAATTGATTTACACCTTTCTTTTCAGTTTCCTATTGTTGAAATTTCATTGATTTAAATAAGTTTCCAAGCATTGCATGTGTTTAAATGTGTGCATATGTGCAGGTGTGTAATCAGCAGTATTCCCTCTATGATTGGGCATGGATGTACCATTATAGAAGCTATGTGCAGTCTAATGGAACCTATTGATGTCTGAGTACACAGGCCCTACTTAATTAGTCCATCACACCCACTGCTTTGGTCTCTATAGGATCCCCGTAAGTGGTGCTCCTTTGCATATGCCATGCGATTTCATAGGCAAGCTTCTTTTTTTCCTTTTAAAATGATGGGAAGAAAAACAAACATTATATACGTCACAGGGGATAGGACTGTCTGGCTCAGTCAGAGCGTCTGCTTGACTGACTGTCTTCCTCTCTGTGTACACTTAGCAGTGTCATTTCGCGTGTGTCTGACAAAATTTGTGCCACTCGGCATTTTGCACACTAATCTGAGAACCTTGCACTTGGCAAGGCAGACATTTTGGACTGTGTCATTGATTTGGAATCGAGCGCTGCACTCCTTGTCCTTCACTTAGTGTTGAAATCAATGATGCCTGCTTCTGACCATGCATTAAAATCTGCACACACATACACACACACACACACACACACACACACACACACACACACACACACACACACACACTCACACACACACACACACACACACACACACTCCTCCACCCTTCCACCCCAGGACTTTGACTCCTGCTTCTAATCTGCTCTGCAGCCTGTGTTTCTTCTTCACCACTGGAATTGGAAAAGTGCCATCCATGAATATTCAGATAAGATGTTGGTATAATATTGAATATTACCTGCCATACCACAACCAAGAGCAAGACCTGTTCTGCACAAACAGAACAGAAGGAGTGGATGGAAGAAATCTCTCTTTTCTTTGTTTTCCATTGATTGACTTTCTGACTGGTAGACACCAGCAGTCTGAGACAGCACCCTACTGCTCAAAAGGTGTGTGTGTGCGTGTTTTTGTGATTCCTGCACAGTTGCATGTAATGTGGGTTTACATTATAGTCTATGCAAGCATGATATTTGAAGCCAAGTGTCCTGTCACCTTACCTGTCCCCTGCAGGTTGACCTTTGACCCCCTGAATTCCTGCACAGGGTTTGGGCTTTTCCCTGGTAACCACCTAGAGAGCAACTGGCCCCAAACCTCCATCTATTTTCCAACATCATCCATCACTTTGGAGCCTACTTGAATGGGTTGAGCCTCTTAGGTTGGCTGGTCTTACCATAGATATGTCATTTTTGTAAAATGTGCCATTTTTCACTTCTCTCCCTCAGTTCATAATTGTATTTTTAAAGACTTTTTAGAATCAAGATATTGCTGATATTTGTATCATAACACAAAAAAAGTAACACAAATACTTCTTCACTGTTTGTCACAAAAAAGAAAGGGACCAAACCAGGGCTGAGTGAAGAGAATACAAGTAAAAGAACTTAAAGAATAAGTGAAAAGTGAAAGAGATGTTTTGTTGTAAGTTCTCACTATGATGATACAATGTGGCTCTGAAAGGACTGTCCCCTGTAGAGAGACATGTTTTCGCTGCCTTCTTGAAGAACTGCACCACAAGTGTCTTCAGCAAGAATCGCATAGTTTGTTTTGCCTTTGCACGTGTTGATCCTATTCTCTGTTCACTGATGATTTAGTTTGGGGCTGTTGAGGTTACAGTTACCAACAAGAAAGCGCATCTAAAGAGACTATAGTTTATTTTGAAAGGCAACTATTATTGCCAACGTACTAACAACCCAACATACAGAGAGAAGGTGACAATAGATGGAAAAAAGCTCAAAGAGGTGAAACAGAGCAGTTAGACAGGCAGGTGGATGGAGACGGAGCAGGAACACATAAATGAAGAGGGCATCTCATGTGCGGCTCCCCCATGGTGCCCAGTTGAATAGAAGCAGCACAGGAGAGGCCTCTCAGCCACATTGTACACCTATCTGTCACCACACCACCCTGACAATAGGGTATCCCCTGTTGACAACTAGGTAAATATTGTGGATGGTAGGGGGTTAGAGGTGTATGCTGGACCTGTAAGACTTAAGTGAAAATCAATGCTGGTGAGCTGTTGAGGGGTGTGTGTGTGTGTGCCAGTAGTACAGAAGGTTCACTTGGAGTGTTTGCAGTAATGGCAGGCTATCATAATCACAGGACACTTAGAAAGGTCAGTGTGTTTGGGTCTAAGTGAGCACTGTCCCCTCCTGTATAGATAAGAATAATACACACATGCACAAACACACAAACTTACACAATGGCATGTTCATAGTATTCATAAGAGGCTGCTTCTATTTTTCCCACTGTTTCTGCTTTTTTCGTTCCTTCTTCTTGCTTTTGGGGTAACGCTGATGCAAAAACAAAATAAAAGATTTTTGAGCTCGTATTCTATCAATTTTACACAGTTTCTTTTACATGTACAGGTTATACAATATGACTGAGGGTGATTCCAAATTTCTCAATGTTTAAAGTCCATCCTCTACCTTTTGATTAGATTTTTCTGACGGAGAAACACAAAATCTGATTAATCAAAATCCAGAAAACCCATTTTCTGAGGCATACCTCTTCGCTCCCTTCGTCGACCAAGCAGAACAGCTTTTGCTCAGTCACTCAGTAATGAGACCCTGAACAGGGCAGACGGGCCTTTGGGCAAACATGCACGCACACACCCGCAAGCAAACAGACCTCAGAGAGTTGCTTCAGAGGGGTTAATAAACACAGCTCAAATGTTGAGTTAAGACTGGAACACAGGCCCAGAATCAAGCTGTTTTGGGTTTCATCGCCATCCTAAATCTAATTCCATGTTCTTGAAGTAGAGTGGTTAACTGCTACTGCCGCAATGCTATGGTCATGTCATCTGAAAGAAATCCAAGCGTATGATTAGGCCTCGCCAGGTTTGGGTGAGGCCGAGGGGAGACTGTGGGTGGGATAGGCAGGTTGGTGCAGGGGGACTTTCTAATAGGCATTCAGTTGGTGAGAGCTCCCCCCTTCCACACATGCGCGCACACACACACACACACACACACACACACACACACACACACACACACACACACACACACACACAGTTTTTCCACACTGTTTTTGCTCTTTCTCCTTCTTTCTCTCTCACTCATTTGGTGATCTCATGGAGTGAGCCTTTTCCATGGAGGACAATAGCAGTGGAAATGGATTATGATTATAAAGGATAGGTAGTAGGTTGGCAGCGTACCTACACTGTGCAGCATTAATATGGTGAAGCTCACCCCAGGAGGCTCTCTGTCCTTTCTGCCTTAACTGTAGCCTTGGTAATTGTCTTTATGCCTTTTTTCTGTACATACTATACTGTGCCTGTGCCCTACACCTCATACCTTATTTGTGCCTCTATTCAAAGTCTTCAATAAGCCTCTGCTATGCAACTGAGAACCTTTAAAATGTCCTCTGGCTTATTTCCCTTATGAGGGAACTCAAGTGTGAAGGTTTGATATGGTCAAATAATCAGCATTAATTTGATGGAATCACAAAAGCAATACCTTTTTTTTCTGTCTTCCACATCAAATAATTAGTTGCACATTTTAGATATTTCATAGCAGTTTGGCCATTAATAATTCATGCTCGCTAAATTCATAAAACATCATCTTGTCCCTAGCAAGTAACATTTGATATTACATCTAAGGCCCAGAGCAGAAATGTTTGCCAGAATCCCATCAAATGAAATTTCTAAAAATACTGACTAGCATGTTCTTCCTCAAAGGCTCTCAGTGGCCCTTTAAGAACGACTGGAGGAGGAGAGAAGTCCCCTGCTATCTATTTTCTTTGGCACCGCAGCTCTTTTCTGAACGTCTTCCATTTGATTCCCTGCTTCTCTCTTTTTTCCCTTCCCACTCCCTCTCTTCCAGCCCCGTCTCATGATGTCAATTTAATTCAATCTAAAGGATTTAAAGCAACCAGTATCGTTTAATGTCTGTTGGAAAGGCACTTGTAACACATCAAATTTACTCTCACCTTTCTGCTGGGATTTTGAGGGGGGAAATAAAGATCAATTATTTGCCAAATCTAAAGTTTCATTAAAACCACTTTTCTCTCTCTGTGTCCTTGCATCGTTTTAAGTGGGCCATCTGTCTAAACATCTCTCAGGGTTCTTTTCCCTTTTTTTCTGATCATTTCCTCGCCTTATTCATGAACCCTAGGAGTCCAGCTTTGTAGTAGTGTTGGAGCTGGAGCAGCTTACCCCCACTGAATACAGCTTTGGGCCTCAGCCTGCACAAGACTCCCCCTCTCTATCCTGTTACCTCTCCCCCAACTCTCCCAAATAGCCTTCCCCTCCCCTTTACCTCCCTCCACCTCTTCCTGACAAGGACCCACAGAATCTCTGAACTTGCTACACAGAAATGACCCGCCTTACTGAGATCAGTTATCCTCACCCTTTCTCTCTCTCTCTCTCTCTCTCTTCCACTCTCAAACCCACCCACTGTTTGAGACCCCCCTGTCCCTCATCTCCTCCTTATTGCGGATTTGTATGCAGGCTGTGACCTGGGTGGCTACAAAGCACTGCACATTATTCTTGATCATTCCTCTGCCCCCCGCGAAGCCAGTTATGAGGAAAGATCCCTTAATGATGCTCTGACTATTAACAGTGTTTTATGTCCAAATGTCTCCCTCGTTCTTGTAACCAACTGGTCAAATATAGATACAAGAAACCAGGGAATCTACGCTGACAAGATTTCGGTAAAATATACATAAGCCTGTTTGATTATGACAATAATTGCCAAGTAAAAGGTCCAGCGCCAGTGGCTTCCATTATTACTGAAGGGAGTATTGACTGTGGCTGATTTTCTGACAATAGTGGACGTTTGGTCATTTTTCTTTCAAAGAAATTCAGTGTTAGCTTTTGCATTGCTTTTACACATACTTCCTGAACACATGTTGTGTTTTGCATGAATAACCTATTTAAGTTTTATTCCTCACAATCACAATTCTTGCATGTCGAAAGCTTGTTTATTGAGGCATACAGACTATGCTAAATTATGCTATAATACAGTTTGGGGTATTGGGGTTTGGGGTATTGAACAGTACTTTTAAAAAACATATCTTTTTGTGGAAAGCATACAATTAACAGCATTATAGAAGAGTCCATAAATACAGAGTATGTATGAGTGTGCATATGCGTGTGTTTTATTTGGGAGTGTGAGATTAGTCTTTATCGGTATCTGTTGTCACAGTGCCAGTATTGTGTCTGCAGCCAGTCCATCCAGGCCCCCACATCTCCCATCCTGTCCCAGGCTCATCCCTCTGTCTGTAGGAAGACAAGTCACAGCGCCAGCCTGGCTCAGAGCCAGTGTGGAAGCTCTGGTTAAGTCCCTCTGCCAAGCCTGGATTACACTGAGATGTTAATCATTGGAGAGCATATTAAAAACACTATCATATACTTTCAGGTTCCAAACTGGATCCACATTTCAATAATGGCAAATCTGCCACCTGCGAGCACTTTTGGATCTTTGCCTTTTACACATCTACAGTAAAACATGTCAAAATCCATGTCTTCTTGAGAATCTGTGGCGTTGTTTTGGATGGAGTTTGGTAAAAGGACTGCCCTTTAAATTCCTGTCTCTTTTGTTGCTTCATTGTTGCAGCTTATTGTGTCATAAGTAATTCTAGCTGACTTCAAAGGAGGTTGGGGCGCAACTGTAGGGTTGTGGGAAGCACTGTGAATGTTGAAGCAACGCAAACGACCTCTCTCAGATGGGAACGATACAGCTTGCCTCTTGTGAAAACAGTTTGTTTCTCATTTCTGTCTTCCTTCAGATTGATATGTGACCTAAATTTGCCAAATAGAAACTTATAAAGCAGGAACCTGATGCCAAACCTGACCTCCCTGAAGTTTCTGCATGTTTTTTATTTTTTGTGCAAGATGTGTGTACATGTCTGTCTGTATGAATGCAGGTGTGTGTGTTTATGTACAAGGTTCATGTTTAATGGGTTTTGTAGAAGTGAGTGGGAGCTACCAAAATGGCAAAGGGAGCAACACAGAAATAGATCATATTTCTGGTTTCTGTGTTTTTTCTTAATGAACCAAAGCAATATATCAGAATTATGCTTAATCAGGGCTTTTCAATATTGGCTAAGTTGATTTGTGTGAGATGCGTGTAGGAGCCAAGAGGCCTGTAACCAATTCACTTAGGGAGTATGTATGCATTTGTGCTCCTATAGTGAAGCAGACAGACATTCAAATTAGAATGATGAATTATTGTGATCTACTAAGTCTGTCAAGTCTGACTTTGGCAACAGATTCCACCTGTCACTCATCCAGTTTCTCCACTGGTTAATCCTGTTTGAGTTGCGGGAGGCTGTACCCATTTCTTCCACATATCCCTTATGTGGACAGAAGTGAAATACACATCGCCAGCCCCTGACAGAGCTGTCACTAAGTTTCTACTAATCTATACATGCGTACATTTACGACAAAGTGAAAATGGCCATGTGTAAGAGAAAGACAGAAACATAGCAAGAGAGAGACAGACGCCAAGAGAAAGAGAGTGTGAGCATGGAGAATTAAGGCATTGTTTAGCAGAGTCGCCGGTAATCAGCAGGAGTTGGACATGTAGGCTAGAGATCGGGGGTCCATACTATCACTGTCTACCCCACTGGAGAGATCTCCACAGGGGGAAAGAGTGCCCCCTGGCCCCCTACACACCCAGCACATCCATCCATAGCCCTCATACCTCCTCACCCACATTCCTCACATATCCTCACTATTGGCCTGTCCATCTCCCTCTCGCTCCGTCTCCATTTCAATCCTTCTTAAGATGATATCTTACTTCACATCACAGAAAAGGTCTGCATGCGCCTCTGTTTGCTGCTGTGTAGTGAACGTCATGGAAACATGTTGATAAGCACGGGAAAAAAAAAAGTGATCATGTTTGGCTGTTTTGACAAACACAACATACATAAAAGTAAACAGAAGTTCCACTGTCTGGCTTTTTCAGCAGTGCGATCATGCAGATTTGCATCTCTGCATGTTTCTGTCGAATTTACAGTACGGTGCAGTGTATGGGAGGATTTTTCTCTCCCATCAGCCGTGAAAGCATCTCACTGCTAGTGGTAACTGAAAGAAGTTACACCTGCACACTTGCAGCTGTCAAAACTTCCTGCTGATGCTCACATAAGGTTTTTAGAGAACACACACATACACTTACACATACAATGTGTCGCTCCAACAGAAGGAATATTCTTGTACACGCAAGCACAGACGGTCACACTTAAACACACACACAGCATGTTTGTTGCTTCAGCTCTGCTCCAAATTTAGCACACACACAACGTCAGCTTTTGCACTGAACTTTTGCGCTCACACAGATTTAGCACATAACCTTTCAAAAAGGTGACAGATATTAGGCCTTGTTCTCAGACGTCTCTATTTCTTTACCCGTTGATGTCACTTTGTATCATAGCTTTAAAGTGTTGTGACATGGCATCTATATGTGTGTGTTATGTATTGATAACCTGTCTAAAACAAGCAGACATAGCACCAATGAGTTTTCATTGTTAGAGGTTTTGTTGTTCTTTTTTTTTTTTCAGGCAAGGAAGTTTCAGCTCAACAGTCATGTCCCTCAGTCTTAATGAACCCATCAGTCAATAACAGTCAATGACAGCAGTTTCCCGTGTTATCAGTATTCACGTGGGAAATCGTCAGCTTTCTAATTAAGTGGATTAGAATTAATCAAGCAGCTATTCACTGTGGCTGTGTGTCAAAGGAGGAAGCAAATATCACCCGACGAACACAAACTGCTGTCAAACACACACACACACACACACACACACACACATAATTAAAGCACATAGAGATATTCAACCTTGCAACAGCATCTATTTTACACAGCTCATTATAAAATTCATTAAAACTTAGTTAATTAGTAAAAGCTATAATTTTACATTTTGTTTTCTTATAAGAACATCCCAGGTCATCTTGACTAAAGGCTTTTTTTTGTCTTCACCATCTTAGATTAACCTTCTGTGTGACTTCTTTACACTGATGGGAATCTAACTTTGTCTGCATCTGAAACTGTTTGGCATTTAAACTATGGTCTTGTTGATTTTTGGATTTCACTAACCTTTTGGAGGCGAGTCTGTGCGTCTTTGGTATTTGAACACGTGTTTGGGTACCTCTTGTGCTTTGTGAGAGACAGACGGTGAGCAGTGCGTGTGTGCATGTGCTTTCAAGCACAGTATGTATGCATCTACCTACAGTATGCATGCTTGTGCTTGTGGAAAAAAAAGACAAAGACAGACAAGACCAGTGTGTGCGCTCGCACGTGTGTGCATTTGTGCTTTTAATATTGTTGATGCTCAGATGCCCTCTTCTTCTTAAGCCACAGATTCAGCACGGTGCCCTCCCCCAGCTGACCTTTTAATGTAAACTGCTTGTTTTAAGATGCCATGTTGCATCAGAGCAGAGAGGCTGCTGAGACACGACTCCAGTGTTGCAGGGAATGAGGGAGACAATTCAGAGGTGGGGAGAATCCATCTAAGTGACCTCTCGATCCTTTGACCTTTTGATGAAGCTTTTATTACTGACATCCACATTCACTTTGTTTTGTTTTGGACTTAACCCTCATTGAGCCCTGGAGTTGATGTTCTTCCTTTGTGCCCTCCCTTTCACTTCTTCCTGACTTCCTGTTTGTGACTTTTCCCTCTCTTCATTGCTTTCTTTTTTGTCTTCTTTCTTTGTCATTCTTTTCAACAACATGATGAAAAATTATTTTTTTTCCTGGATCCCAAACTGCAGACAGGGGTTATAAATGTACTGGAACGTAGGCCTGAATTGTTAAATGCATACAATGACTATATTCACCGAGCACTTTATTAGGAACTTCAAACAATAAATACTGGGTAGTTCCTCCCTCTGCTCTCAAAACAGCCTCAGTTCTTTGTAACATGGATTCATGCTGCAAATCTCCTGTTTTACCACATCCCAAAGGTGTTCTATGGATTCAGATGCAGTGGCTGGAGAGGCCACTAAAGTACACTAAACTCTTTGTTGTGTTCATGAAACCAGTTTGTGATGACTTTTGCTTTGTAACAAGGCACATTATACTATATTGTACCGGAAGCAGCCCTTAAAAGATGGGTATGGCTGTAAAGGGATGCACATGGTCAGCAACAATGGCTGTGGAGTTCAAATGATGACTGATTGGTATTAATGGGCCCAAAGTGTATCAAGAAAGCAATTCCCACATCACAACACCACCACCAGCCTGGACTGTTAACACAAGACAGGTTGGGTCCATGGATTCATGCTGTTGATGCCAAAGTCTGACCCTACCATCTGCATGCATCAGCAAAAATCAAGCTTTCATCAGGCCAAGCTATGTTTTTTCAGTCTTTGGTGAGCCTGTGTCCACTGCAGCCTTATATTTCTGTTCTTGGTTGACAGGAATGGAACCTGATGGGGTCTTCTGCTGTTGCACCCATCTGCCTCAAGGTTGAACGTGTTATACATTGTGTGATGCCTTTCTGTCAGCTCCAACCAGAGAGGCCTTTCTCCTCTGACCTTTCTTATCAACAAGGCATTTCCATCTGCAGAACATCCCCTTCCTGAATGTTTTTTTTGTTTTTTACACCATTCTGAGTTAAAAAAGCAGGTGTACAAGTGTCTCTGATAAGGTGAGCTATGAGTTTATATAGCTGACATCTTTCTTCAACACTCCAAACCAAACCAATATCTATATAAATATTTCATTGTCATTTGTGGGCCACTGTAGGTAATTTACCAGAGCCTGTGACAAAGAGATTCTTTCTTTGGTGAAAAGAATTGTCAGAACAGAAGAACATGTAATTGAGAAGCTGAACATAGGCACAGAGAAATGAAAAAGAAAAAAAAAAATATTAAGTATTATCAGTATTAATCAGTTTTCACCATGCTCCTGCCCATGCACTGCGACAATTTACACTTTGAGAGGCAATAGACCAAAACACCCAAATGTCACTTCAACATGAATTGAAAGGGCAAGAAATGGACTCCATTTGGGAAAAAAAGATGAACTTGACCCTGCTCAACACACTGCGACAGCTGATCTGAAAGAGCTTGATATAGGTTGGGCCATGGTTTCACAACCCCTGTGATTATACTGTCCATTTTATGTTGTGGAAAAGAGCTTTTTAGTCAGAAAATTCATTGTCAGTGTTTGGACAAAAAACACCAGCCACTCTTTCAAGGCGGGTAAGAAATCTATTCATTTAGAAGAACTGTCGTAGAGGACAGATGGGAATTTGTATATTACATAAAATGTATAACTGTTAAACCGTTAATTGTATGTTCTTCTGTTTCGTCTTTCATTTTTCAGAAGTTTATTTTTCCCCCATGGGTACCTAACTTATCTAGTAGGTAATATGATACCTGTCTGTGCACCATTCAGTAACTGTACAATTGCTGTGACGGGCCTTTTGACACTGAGTTATTTTTTGTGTGTGTTTTTTCTTTTTTTCTGTTCCCTTGAGCTCCAGTAGTTAGTATATTGAGCAGAAAACAGCAATGAAACCCTCCATTTCCCCCTTTACCGGTCCTGTTCTCTCTACTGTCCCACAGTGCACTTTGACTATGAGCTGTCTGCTTAGCCTGTGGCAGTCTGGCACACTGACCCCCTTCAGAGGCCACATTGTGTGTGTGCATGCAAGTGTTGTAAGACTGTGTTTGTTTGTAAGTGTGTGTGTGCCACAGCTCCTCTACCCTGACATCAACTCATGTCCTAGCTGTTATAAATAATTCATTGGCCATTTGAGGCCCCCAGCGCAGAAGAGCACTTGTGCGAGCCTTTAGTGACGGCCTTTAGTCCCTCCTTACAAACAGACACTTAAACACTCCTCACACACAAGAATACACTCCTCTCACACCGCACTAAAGCAGCCACTTAAGCTGTCACAGCAAATCAATGTAAAGTCCAAACTCAACATTATCCTCTTATTCCAAAGATGAGATAAAGAAGAAGATTTTGTTCACCTGACAATGCCTGACAATCTTTTTCCTGAGCATTCTTTTATCATGTGCCTCGTACTAGTATCTGTATCCAGAAACTCCAGTTAGGGTCAGGGTTGGTGTCCAGAGGGAGGAGGCAGAGGTTGAGAAGGAGGGTGATGTGGGCTGGAGGTAAAGCACCTGGGTTTGTAGCTCCAATCTGCTATCTGCCTCTGGTTTGTGTATTTGATGTGGTGTGTGAGTGAAAGAATGGGGCACTGGGGAGAGAGCTAATCGAGAGACGTGAGGGAGACATGGCGTGTGAGCGAGAAAGGGAGGAAGAGACGGACGATGAGGCGTTGGGAGGTCATAGTAGCATCTCGACTCCTAAGGAGAGGAAGAGAAGTGTCCAGTAGCACCTGCCTCATTACCGTCCGACCCCCTCCGCCTGACGTAACCCCGCTAACCCTGAAGAATATACATTAGCAGCGGGCCATACCTATGGGCCATGCAAACACATTTGTACAAGTTTTTGTCGATTAACTAATTCAGAAGTGAGCTTCATTATTCCGCTGCCCTTAATTGAGATAACAATGCAAATTCCCTTCATTAACTGTGACATGGACAATTTCTCCCGGGCTCCACAGGGACACCATTATATTCAGAGCCCATGGAGCAGGTTGCAAGGTGTCATCAGATATTCAAATGGCATGCTTGTTTAATTGCAGTAAATGTAGCATGTCCGGACGGGTTGGCGGAGGACATTTGGAGTGCGTGCCTGGCTTTTTTTGTGTCAGTATGCAAGTGTGTGTGTGTGTGTGTGTGAATGTTTGGTAATAGAGGCATTTGGATGGTAGTTAAGGTAGGAGTCAGTTCAAGGTGTGAGTGTGTGTGTCCATGAGTGAGTGTGCAGGGCCAATGGGCCCCCCCCCAGGCAGCTGTTTGCAGGCCTCTGTGCGATCCCGTGGGGCTCCTGAGGGAGTGTGTTGTTGGACTCTTGTCTTTTATGGCAGCAGCAGTAAACATGACAGGCTGTTTGGAGACCATCTGTTTCCAATGGCTGCCGCATGGTAACAGGGAGCTCAACCTGAGATCTGCTTGGTGTCTGTCTCAGAGGTAACAGTCCTGTCTCCTGGCTTTTACAAGGGGATTCTGACGGGGAGAGAGACGGGAGGCACATGAGAGAGAGGGGGAGAAAACAAGGGAGTCCAATGAGTTGAACTTGGCATCTGCAGGTGCTACCCAGCATCAAACAGCACCCTAAGGACCCACAGGTACACCCTCATCACCATACACAAACACACAGCAAACAGATACACACAGATGCTCACACAATGAGAAAAAGATAAATGTACACTCTCTTCAACACACAGTGCAGCCCGGACCGTAAAGCAGTATTAAGAGAGGCGGTCCCAGAGCACAACAGATTGAGTCAAGTTCTTCTAACACTCTCTGGCTGCCGACATGGCACTATGTCAAAAGCCTGTTTCCCTCAACACCCTCTCTTGCCAAATTGAGCTGAAGAAAAGAAGAGACTGTCACACTCTTCTTAACACCTAAGTCATTAATATGTCTCTGATGCACTCATTTGTTCACCTCACTCATTAATTTGAGTCCTTTCTCGCGTAAACGGCATTTAAATCAAAACAGTGTGGATAGCTTTGAGGTGTGACTCGAACTGATTTTCAGGTCTTTTACCTTTGAGGCCATCTTGTTGTCATTACAGTATCAGAGATGCCTTTTTTTCCCTCTGTTGTCCTTTGTTGAAATCAGAGTTTAGAAAACCACCAGTCACCCATGTCCTCCTAATGGTAGTAATGGCCTTCTTCTTATCTTGCCCTAATTATTCTTTTAAAGTCGTTTACTTTCCCATCATTACCCTGCTTAAACACCCCCATCCTGAAAGGCCTTGAACCCCTCTCTCTCTGTCTCTCTGTTACTGCCTTGTCATTTCACTCTCCCTGGACATACTCACCCATTAAAGAACTGCTGCAGTCCACCACTCATTATTGCTCAGTACATTTACATTGAATAGGTCATTGGGACCCAACTAAGTGGAACTAATGTGGGGCAGAATAGTGGAGGGTTTGAGTTCAGTGTTACACAAACCCTCTGCTCTGTAATAAGGAATCTCTGATTGCTGTTAAGTAGGAGGGAGAGTGCCTCACTGAACCGAGTCATGATTGAAAAAAATCTGGGGTTTGTTTGTTGTTTGGTTTACGGTTGTTTGTGTTTTGTTTTTTCTTTATCATAATGGGCACAGAGCAGGTCCATTCAAATTATCAAAACATAACGGAAAGTTCATTCATGCTTAGGACATATTATTTTGGAGGTTTGACAGTTTTTTTGTTTCTTTTGTTTGTTTGTTTGTTTGTTTGTTTGTTTGTTTGGTTGTTGTTGTGTGTGTGTGTTTCAGTTGAATTGTTGCCCTGCATACAGTATTGGTTTTGTGATTATGCAGGGGCGAGGATGCAGAAGGCTAGGCCATATGGTAGATGTCTCCTCGCCATCCTGACGAAGTGAAGACTTGGGAACGGGCCGCAGGGTCACTCTTTGACACCAACTACCGTGCACCATAAAGAGACAGCAATTATATACACACAGCCAGTCAACAGAAGCCTGCGAACTGTATGATAGCACTGCACGCTTTCAGGATTTGGTCTGCTGTATTGTGAAACATCTGTTATGTTTATGGAAATACAGCCACAGTTTTTTTTTCATGCTGACAACAAAGTCTATCTTCCTACACAACATGTGTTAGGTCTCCAGTTGAAGTAAACAGGCAGTAATTCTGTATCTTGTTTCTATTCCATCGGCTCGTCAGTGGGTGCAGGCAGGGAGGAGATGAGAGTTGATACTTACACCTCTGGCTTAACGTGGTGGGTGGGAGCACAGCAGCTGGTTGACTTTTATTAAGACATAGCAATGTGTGTGTGAGTGAGAGAGAAAGAGAGAGCTTATGTGCACGAGCGCAGCATGGATTTCAACCTGTTTACATATCCATCTAAGTGTATGATTCTATGTACTGTGTGTTGAGGTAGGCTCAATTGACTGTTCTATCAATTAACACTAATTTCAGCTCCATGTTTCATGACAAAGAGTGATTTTCTGTAGTCAGTTAGATGGTCATTTTGTTGAACATGAGTGAGAGCACGAAAGAGGAGGAAGAACTAGAAGAAGAGAGGGAGTACCCTGACTAGGTGAATCCACTTCAACTGGATTTAGCTGTATGAAGTGAGATAGATCAAATATTGAGTAAGTGAAGGAAGGGCATCACTACATCAAAGGCATGGACTGGGAGGCACAGGGAGAGATTAAAGGCAGCCTTGAAGAAGTGGGTGAAGGAGACCAAACTGTGGTAGTTGTAGCCATGCTGGATGGGGCAGTCGATAACTCACCCACTGCAGTTCTCCTACAAGTCGCTGCTATCTGAGCACATAGCTGCTTTTTCCTTTCTCGGGCTGCCAGATCTTAAGGACTCACACAATGACCTTGAAAAGGAAAGGGTCATGAGAGCACAGGGAAGAATAATATCAGCAGGAAGGGGAAGGTACTTAGCAGTGAAATTATTCATAGGATGAACACCTTCGAAATCCTCTGGAAAAAGTTCTCAGAGATCCTCCACCAACCCTTCTTCTTTCATCCTCTTCTTCCCTCTGTGTCCACCCACCTTACACCCATTACATAAAGGTTGCAGGATTTGAGCTTTCATTTACATCTATGATATTTCAAAAATTTCAAAAATTTGCATAGTTCTCCAGACAGGCAAATAACTGAAGCGGCAATGAAAGGAGAGGACACAATAGTATGTAAACAAAGTTGAGTGGAGACCCAAACCCCTGCCGATTCTGGCCCAATCAGCCTGCCCTGTTCTGGCCCAGCTTGTGTGCCTGCATGCCTGCCTGAGCTTGGCTGGGTTTGAAAAGTCAGGCTTGTGGGTGGATGCTACTCATAAATATGTATTTGGCTTAAGCCGTGTAGTCCCACTGCTCTATGCTCTGCCTTGCTTGCCCAAACCTTATGCTCCTCTCACTCTCAGTCCTTCATAAGTTAGGGAAGCAACTTCCTGGGGCATATTCATTAAACGCTGGAGAGAGTCATGACTGATGCTAGAATTTCTGTTACAGGTTGCTGTTACGCTAGACTGACAGCAGGATGATTCAGCTTTGCAGAGATTTAATCCAGGTAAATGTCATCATTGTGAGAGCATGTTCTGCCAAATATATAATACAGTGAAACAGTCCAGTAGGTCTCACCAGGGTTGTTGCACCATTTAATAAGCAACACATGAATATCTAAGGGATTAGATATTCATGAATGCCATTAGTGTTAAAGATGTAGCCCATAAACTCTATCCACCCATCCATCCATCTATCCATCTAAAGTATGTAAAGTATGACAGTAACCAAGCCTGCTAATGATAAAAGTATGTACAAGTCAGAGAGAAAATGTGCACCAGTCCAGTTGGGATGGAGTCCATCTGTCTTATAGAACTCACTACGGTTCTAAAAGAAGGTGAACTTATCAATGAAATGGATTCCAGTGGCTGTTCACTCTGCCTTGAACCAGCTGTGGAGAGACAGAAGTCTGGTGAATGGCAGCCAATACCAAAAGTTGGAATGGGACCAGAAATCAGGATCCCTTTACCTGTTCACAGGACTGTTGCCAGGAGATGTCTGAAATCCTCCTTTAACATCTCTGACTGCTGTTTCTGGTGTCATTCGATTAAACTTGTGCAATTATCCTGGAGCACTCTTTCCATTGTCCTCATGAAGTGGTGTCCATGGCCCCAAAGTAGCTTGCAGAAAATTGTAGGTCACAAGTTAACTAGTGAGGTGAATGGGTGCCATTAGTCAATGTGTCAGAGTTTTTGCATGTCATTAGTTAACTAGCAAGACTTCCATGGTTACTAGTTCAGTCCAAAGGGCCATTGGTGCATCAAAAAACTGTCTAGTTTGGACTTTGGTGCTACTAGTAAGGTGTCTGTATGAAGCAGTTACACAAACGTGCCACTATTTGCTGAAAAAGAGTGACTGGTATGAGTTTTTGTTCAAACTAGCAGGACAAAATGGCAAGCTAGTGCGACCACATGCCTAACTAGTGCTGACAAAGACTGAACTAGTGGAGGAAACTGACGTCTGACAACAAGAATATGGAATAAATGCTCAGTCGGCTTTCCATACACCACTCTGATTCGGTTCAAAGCTCACTAGTAAGGGAAGCTTCAAAGGAACCCCATTGGAATAAGTCCTTAAATATTACTTAAATCAGCCCTGAAGAAGATTTTTTTGCACATTGAAAATTGAGATATGTCCGACTGAGCACATAATCCTGATCCTGAATTTTGATTTGGGCTGCAGCTAGTGTTTGTGAGGGTGCACTCTTTCTGTATGCGCTTCAAGTCAAAAAGCACAGAAGCTAAGACCTAAGATCTCTGCATGTACAATCTGCTGGGAATCTGTCTTGTGACGATCTCTTTTTATCTACACAGTTGGTGTGTGTGTGTGTGTGTGTGTGTGTGTGTGTGTGTGTGTGTGTGTGTTGGAGTGGGAGTAAGCGTTCATGTGTATGCACGTGTATGTGAGTTTCTGTTCATGTGTGTGTATCAGTGGTAACCTCATATAAGCAGTGAATCACCATCTCTCTGTTTCTCTCTCTCCCTTCTATCTTTGTGTTTCCTAGGTCGCAGGTTTGCAGTCAGCTTAGCAAAGACCTGCACATCCATATTCTGCAGTTAAAATCACATTAATCCTCATGATAACTGATTTTCTCTTAGATTTTACAACTGTATTTGAAGCAGCGTCTTAATCAGAAGCTCTGTCTTGTCATGCCGTGTGCTGCTCCTTCCTTCCTTGCCTTTATTTATGCTTGTGACAGTTCCTGCCCTTTTTTCTAATAAAACTATTATTAGGAAAGCTCAGACAGAGCAAGTGCTTATGTTCTCTGACAATTCTCAGAAACCTGAAAGCTCCCCCAGCAAACAAGAATTAATGCCTCCCTGAAAAAACATAGCTTTAGGTCTTGATCGAGGAAGCTTTGCTGTTCTCATTTTTAAATGCAAAGTGCAGCTGTTAGCATAGTTAGTCACTGAAAGATCAAAGGGCACAAAGATGGTTTCATCATTGTTGCTTCTAAGCAACCATAGTTCGTGTTATCTAACCTAAAATAATGACAGGATAACAGAATATCTATTTCCCCTCCTGTTCTTATGTGAAGGGCTAGGAATCCCATTCAGGGAATGTTGCTTGGATATGCTGCTTATTTCCCTGCAGGGCTCAACATTTTTTTCATTGTTTGATATTAAAGCAATGTGCAACCCAGCAAAAGATGAGACATTTTCAAATTGTAGTGAAGAGATGAGTGCCTCCAACACAAAAGCACTTCCGCCAATTCTTACTACACGATCATGGTCTTTGTAGTTGAATGTATGGTCATCAGCATGTTTTTATTACGTTTCCTCTGTCATCATTTCCTCTGTTACTTAGTGCATGCATCCCTTGATTAAGAAATCAATTTAAAAGAATAATTTTATGTGTATGTGTGTGCTCTGCGCACATATGTGCTCAGTTCAAAGGCCAACAGCTAGAAAGGAAATCATCAGCCACATGTCAGAGAGACTTGGGGAGATGCAGTTATTGTTCTTATTTTTGGCTTGTCACCCATGTCCCACTTTTGAAACAAATGTATTATAATGCTCTATGCCTTTTTTTTTCAATGAGGAATGATTCTCAAGCTGAGCCAAATTATTAAATATAAATGGGATGTCAAGTATCTGTCAAAACACAACAAAAACATAATGCGACATGGAATTTTTGCTTTGAATGTGTAAGTAAGGGTTCCTTATGAAGGCTTGTCAGAGGAGAAGTAAAAGTAGTCTGCCTCTTATCTGAATTGTTGTAGAGGGGATAGAAGAATGACAGTCTCCCGGCTGCTGGCCAAACCGAACCTTTCAATCTTTGCTCTGCAGGGACTGACCGCTCAACTCTGCCAGCCAAGTACTATACACCAAATGCTGCAGTAACCTTGACAGGAGCTGACCTCTGCAATTATAATCCCTATTTTCTGATGTATTGGAGTTGGTTTTTTTTTTCACTTATTGCATGCTGTAAAGTGAAAAACTAACCCAGCTTAAAGAAAGTTTCAAGACCAAGCTTCACATTTCCTTTTCACATCCTCAGCCCTGCTCCTATCCTTAGCATTATGATAAGCCCTATCTTCTCTTCTGGTCCTGCCTTTGTACTCATATTAACCCCTATCCACATCCCAAACTATATCCCTTCTCTACAGATATCACCGTTCCCTCTTCCATCCTTACCCCAAGGCCCATCCTCTCCAGGCCCAACCCAGTGTAAACTCCTGCGTACAGTAGCCTGTCCACCCTATGCCCTGGCTGTCAGCTTTCCAGGCAGGCTGCGTTGACAAGGGGAGGCCACTAGGGCTGTCTGTCATGGGGTTATTCTCGGGGCGGAGACGGTTCAGCTGATTCGCTGACACCGGCTGGTGTGTGAGGGGGCTGGAAGGGCAGGCATTTGGCGGGGATTTACAACGTGTGTGTGTGTGTGTGTGTGTGTGTGTGTGTGTGTGTGTGTGTGTGTGTGTGTGTGTGTGTGTGTGTGTG
>JBBMJY010000007.1:6394233-6473989 GCA_037833715.1 Toxotes lorentzi | reverse complement strand
TGTGTGTGTGTGTGTGTGTGTGTGTGTGTGTGTGTGTGTGTGTGTGTGTGTGTGTGTGTGTGTGTGTGAATGTGTATGTGTGTGCATTTGGCGGGGAGCTACCAGGGGTTAGCCTTGCCAGATGACAGGTATGAGGGAGGCGGGGAGAGAAACTTGTGAGGCAAAACGAAAGAAACACACCTAAACACACACATAGATGTGCTCACACATACAGGTGAAGCCAGATGAAGGACAATGAATAGAGTTCCAGAACTCAGCAACACAACTGGGAATAAATGCCCTTAAGAGAAGTATGTTTTGCGCTTTACATTTACTTTTCTATAAGCTGTGATTCCGACAGCACCAGTTAACACTATAATCAGGACGTTTCTCATTATTTCAGTTGCTCTGTAGCTTCTCTGTTACAAGTAGTCCCTGCTTTTATTATTTGCTGCACCACATAGAGATCCAGCACTCACACATCCTATTTTTCAGATTTTTTATTAATGATTAGTGAGTCTTGTAGGTTTCTCTTTATTCTGTGTTTGTTCATGGCTGTTTCTGGTCATGCCATAACCAGCTACTCTTCTTTGTAGTCCAGTGTATTCAGTAAATTCAGCTAATTGGCTTTGCTGCTTCTACAGTCGAAACATAAACCACAAGCAAACAAACTCGAGGCATTTCGTCTTTCATTATACTGAAAATTTCTCACAATTTCTCACTCATATATTGAGATGGTAGTAAAACCTTGCAACATAAAACTTTTACTATCTTCTAGTGTACTGAATTACTGTACCTTCAGATACCACTAGAGGTACAGTAATTCCATTGTCCAGCAACAATGTTGATCCACGTGGAGAAGGCTGACAGAATCTGATATTTTAACAGATGTGATAAGAATGCAAGAATACATTTTCATTAAGTTTATCTGTGATAAAGAGTCACACACACACTTCACACAACTTTTGTGTGCCTGTACAGTATGTGTGTATTTTGCACACCTCTGTTGGTCTAAGATCTGAAAACTATCCCTTCAGAAAGACTGTACCTTACCCCCTGCTGTAGTTTTGTCTGGGGTCTGGGGATCTTCATGATTTCTTAGCTATACTGTGTTTGTGATGTCTTAGAGTGTCCCTCTGGCATCATCGCCTGCTTCTTAAGAAATCTGATGCCGCTGCTCAGATTGCTCTCCTTTGGGGTCTGTGTGACTCGTTGGTACAACAGGATGATAAGGTGCTATCAGGAGCACTGTGCCTGATCAACATACAAAAGTATGTATGGGTACATTTCAATCTCTGTTGTTTGAGATTTTACTTGTGTATGGGGTACATATGAGTATAAATATAATGAATGTGAATTGTGTGTGTGTTTGCATGTGTATGTGTGTGAGAGAGAGATGGGGATAATCCCTTGATCTCCATCAGAAGGTCTCAACGACATGCCAATGCTGACTTTGGCCACAGGAGCCAGGACAGCCGAGGCGCCAAGGCAGCCCCATTCCACTCATATGGTGCCAGCGCTGTGGGCCTTAAACAAACAGGGTCAGTTTACAAAGAAAAAAGAGGTGACATGGATCCACTGGACTCTCAGTCAAGTCCTCAGTCCTCTGTTCATAAATCTGTCATTCTCCCTGCACGCAGGCATATTCACAGCAGCTGGGGTGGGGTGGGGTGGAGGGGATGGGTTATGATCCAAGCAGAAATGTGTAATGTATTCAGTTTGTCTAAGCAATAAAAATGCTTTGTTCGCTTTTACAGCTGAGACGCAGCTCCAAGTCTCTTTCTTGGGATCATTTCTTGTTATACACACATACAGACATACAGTCATATATACATACAGACTGGTGAAAGTACATTATGCTTATGGCATTTATTTTGGCAAGATGCTAATTGGTACATATGTGGATATATACATACATATATACATACATACATACATACATACATACATACATACATACATACATACATACATACAAATACATATATATGTATGTATGTATACACACACCCGCATATATGCATGCATAACATAAAACAATTACTGAGAAAAAGCTCGGATGATAACATCTTCTCTGCTCGTACCTTGGACCTCAATTATCATCTTGAGAGTTTCTAAATCCTACATTAGATAAATGGCAATTGACTCTTTTCTATTTCCTATAATAGAAGCAGCATCCTGACACTGCAAATGAGATGGAGTTCAGACATTAGTATTCTGTTAATTTGACCCTAGGCGCCTCTATGCAATCAGATCTGAAACCAAAGCACTTAGCCTATGCTAAGGATTAATGACGGCCATCTAAAACAATTTGGGAGCCAATCAGTCGAACTGAGGAGGGTAAATCTAATATGATAATTTATCTACATCAATGCGACTCGCCTGGCAGGGAGGAGTATGCTAATTGCGCGACCCTTACCTAGTGACTGGATGCACACAGCTGGGTGTGCTTGCTCTAGCTCTGCTATTAGGGAACTTTGAGGGACTTTGGAGTTTGCTGAAGCGAGTTCTCCTTGGAGGGTGATGGGAAGTGAACCTCGCTGCTTCACACTGAGCTTAGTCCTGCTCCCCTCAACCCCTCCGTTTCAATTTCCATAATGTGCCCGCCTCCAATGACATGACAGCAAGGCGCAAATAAGTGTCTATATTGGTATCTGATGGAGATGTAGAGGATAGGGTTTTTAATATGGTTGGAAGACCTCCCCAAGGGACCATTTTTGCCACTACAGAACATCAGTTACACAGTTACAACAATAGTCTCTTAATTGATTCGTTTAATTAGCCAGAGATGGAGTTTGCACTACAGCCTGTCATCCTGTATCATAGGGGGTCTCCTCAGCAGCCTGCATGGCCAGCCTCTTACCCCACAATAGTCAGACTTCCATTAAAGTGTAATTATATGTAAATGAAAACTACATAAAACCCTTTCTCATCTTGACCATTGAAACAATCCTGGCTTTCAGTGCCTCTATTTTTCCTTTCTTTTTTTTACTCATGAAAAAGCGAGAAAAAAAGCATTTTGAAAACACAGCAGCCAGACATTTTTATACTTTACATGGACACATTTGAAATCTTTTGCCCTACTTGAGAAAGACAAGCAGTTAATCAGTGCTTTTGATGGAGAGGTAACTCTAAATCAGCTGCCAGCTTTGTATTGTAGAGAGTGAGTGCACTTGGGTGAGTTGGGGGTTGGAAGGGAGGGTGGGGATCAGGGAGCCTGTATGGGGGTATGTAAGAGTTTCTATTTAAACTGATGCCTCTCAACAAAAACAGCCACCCTTCCAAATTCTATACACCCACTCCCCCTCCTTTCACCTTGTTGTTTACCACAGGCCCAACTTCACAAGCCTTCTTGGTATGAAGTTAGAGCCACAGAGCTAAGAGCAGGGGAGTGATTACAACTTCCTTCAGTGTGAATGGTGCAGATGTCGGCCTGGCCTCAGTGAAGCAGAACAATGCCCTCAAAGGCGTCTGGACACAATGGGCCTTTCTCCTCTGCCGGAGATGTCTCTCTATAGCAGCTTGCAGCGCGGGGATGCTAAGCAGGTGGCACACAGAGAGACAGAGACAGCCCCAGCCCTTTTAAGTTCCCTGAGCTGAAAAGCATCAGTGGGTACATGTGTGGAGGAGTCGCAGCGGATTGCTTCTGTGGTCAGTCTGGGCATTAGTGTCTGGAGGTGTCATTTAGCTGTGGATTAGCCAGGCTGCCTGTTCACTGGGGATTTTCTCCCATTGACGGGCCACTGAGAGAAGCTGGGATTGATGCTCTTTGGCGTCTTTTTCTCTGATCTGCCACGGCTTGGCTGAAGATTGAGAGCTCTTTCGCTCTCATATGAGGAAGTTACAAAGTACCCACCCTTGACTGTCCCTCTCTCTCATTCTTCCCTTTCTTTCAATATTCCTATATTTCTGACATTCCTTTTCTGTTTTTATATCTCAAAGATTTATTACTATTTATGCTGTTCTGTTTTTTAAACATCATAAGACTCACAACATAAGAAGAAACAAAACAAAATCAGAAATATTAACCGAAAAGTGTAATAAAAATTTTTGATTGATTGGATTTTTTTAAGAATCTCATAAAGCAAAACTTTGTGTGTACTTGTAATACACTGTATATAATGTTCAGAATATTATATATACTGAACATTTATGTATATATGTTTGTGTGTGGTTTTCAAATGTATTTACATTACTTGTTCAGGGCCTCTGCTTGATTGTGTTTAGCACACCACATGTTTGTGTACTAAAATGGAAGCACCCTGGTCTTATGGATTTGCAGATTTAATTATGACAGCATGAGTGTCCCACCATGTGTTTACCACAGAGTCCCTGTCTATGGAGCTGAATAATTTGCTCTCCACTTCCCCAACTGTGTGGCATTACTGTGATTTTCCTGGGCCCAGTGGAGAGCAGTGGGGACCAAATGAAGAAGAGTCACCTGGAATCTCCTTCCAAGGTCTCGCAGAGTTAACATGTAATGAATAAATTAATATCTAATGAAGGAGAGGGCCACTTTTACACTCACCCTGCACTCATGCCATCAGGGAACATAGAGGTTGAAGACACTAAATACTGCAGTGGATGCTGTGAATTGACAAACAACATCAAAAGACAGAAAGAATGGTGCTAAATACTTTGTGTGCTCTCCTACTGTGCTCATTTGAGCAGAAATTAATGTCATCTGTACTTTCGTTCTTTTGTCTTATTTGTGTTTTCATCTAGTGGGGTTCACACTGGAGCCGGGCTTTCATCACTGTGAGGGCTGATTAAAGATCTTTGGCTCTTGTAAGTAGTTCTTTTTTTTTTTTTTTTTTTTAATAATCGTTTTAAAATACTGAACAATATTTTCCTTCACTTTATTGGTTGTGTTTTTCAGACAGCAAAGACTCCAGTATTAATTTGGATGATCCAGAGGCCTGCTTATAAAGGATAAACATTCACATATAATTTTCCACTTAATGTGTCTGTCTTTCTCTTTCCCACTCTATGCAATTACTAACCACCTCAACATCCCTCTGTGTTACTGGTGTGTGTACAGTATGGTGTCTGGTGTATGATGGTGGCAAAACAATACGGCTACAGATTTACCTTTCTTGTATCTTTTGTCATTGAGGGATTTAATGCGTCATTGGCACACGTGCAACCTGAGTCCTGCTGGGCTGTTGCTAATGTCGAGGCCCCCTTGCGCGAGTACATTATCTCTGAGCCTTCCTATTATTCTGGAACAGTCTTCGACTTCTAATGTGCCTATCTACACATCCCCGGATATCTAGTGTCATTATGAAGCAAACTAACGATCCATTATCCTCATCTCTTGTCATTACTGCAAGCAATACTCCATTAGGTTAAGTTCTGTTGTTTAGTTCTCTTAATTTACATGAATGACAATTTGCTGTCCAACAAGTACTGACACAAAATGTATCCGCACAAAAAGCTACGAGTCACGTGATTACAGATTTTCTTCATTGTTCAGATGCATTGTTAGGAAAACAAAAAAGGTCTAGTCCAAACAAACACAAAACTGTGCTTCAGTTTGCAAAACAGCAAATGAATTCCCCAAATTGTGATGTGTTCTCAAAACTTACACGTACATCACATACAATCACCAAAATCACATAATGGTGAATAAAGAAGACAATGCTGTGATAGAAAACAAAGCAAACAAAAAACTCTTTATTCAAGACAGTTAAAATAGGAACACTTTTCACTCAGATGCATCATTTTCATCAAATTATAAGTTCACAGGTGTTTAGTGTTCCATCTTGCCTGTCATTTACATCAGGACATAGATTTCCATGAACATGGCATGTACCATAATATTCTCCATGGCCAGACACCTTGGATAAAAAAAGATTTCTGTTAAAAAAAAAGAGAAAAAAGTGAAGAAGGTTTACTGTTATATGGTGAAAGATTGACTGTTGCTATTCTTAGATGGACTACGACCTTCCTTGCACTGCTGTGCTACAGTATGACAGAACATACAGTATCATTGTCCAACGGGACACTGTGCGAAGTTGGGAAAACTTTCCTACCTTACAATGATTCTACACAAAGCAGTTTCCTTCTCTCTCTCTTTACTTTAATGTTTTTTTGTTGTTGTTTTTTTCCACAAACACCAGATACTCATCTTTTGGGACTAGACTGAGAACACTGTGAGCACAAAACTCTCCGGTAAAATCTTGTGTTAAGTTTTGCTCAAACTATGTTTCAGAAATCATTGAAAATTGAATGCATTTGATGTTTTGATTATTGTTTGAATGCCTTTGCCATATTTTAGAACACTGTTCATAGACGTGCACTTGAACAATGGAGAAAAAACAGAATAGTGTATATGAGTGGAAGGAGCTCTACAGATGAGGCAAGGGAAACTAATCAAATAGACCAATCAGTGTCTCCGTTGAATGTAAACAACACAGCTGCTAGAGGTGAGACATATTAACCTCTACCCTGAATTTAATATAATATTTTTGGCTCAAGTGAGCTCTCAGACTGCACTTTGATCCAGTGCCCATGCATAGAGAGAATCAGTGCTGACCTGCACGTTAGCTGACTCCTCAGAGGAAATACCAGAGCTTTCTCTGGCCATAGTGTACAATACAACAAATGTAGAAAGATAAAGAGAGGAGGGGAGAGGGTGAGGGCAATGCCCTGTGTAGTGGATCATTTTTAAGTGGCCACAACAATAAGTGAATGAGCCCTCACTGCATAAAAAAACATTAACTGGATAAACTTAAATCAACAGTTACTGTGTCTACATTGTGCCGTACCAGGGACACAGATGTTAGTATTTGAGCCTTAAGAGCCAAAATTTCACAATTCATTGTTTGTTTAGAGCTCCCGAAATATGTTTTTCGTTATTCAGTGTCACTCACACGTCTTTAGCTGTGTTTGGGATCTGGTCGGAAGCATCGGAGAGCAGAATCAGCTAATGATCAAAAAGTGAGAAACCAGCCTATTTTCTTAGCTAGAACCTTGTCATTATAATGTCAGCACAATAAAATCAAAAAGAGAAGGACGAGAAAACTGACTAAGATAATTAGACTGGGAAACGGCTAAAACAGCATGTGACTGATTAACAACAGCCTGACTGTTAAAATATGCAAATGTAAATAATGAAAATAAAAGAATATTAACATTAAACAAATAGTAGCAATCAATGCTGAAAACTGGGAGAAACATAGTGAATAAAAGTGGAAGTTGGCTGAAACATAATTATATCAATTTAATCATGTTTTTCCACAAATCTCAATGTATCTAAAATCTTCCATTTTTGGTTTATGCTGCACATTCTGAATTAACCTCTCACAGACACTAAATCAGATTGTATATCATACTGCTGATGATGTATTTCTGAGCCTTTGAAATGGTGCCTGTAATGAGCTGGATAGGGCTGTGATATGACACTATTTGCCAT
Source organism: Toxotes lorentzi (assembly GCA_037833715.1). Taxonomy (NCBI): domain Eukaryota; kingdom Metazoa; phylum Chordata; class Actinopteri; family Toxotidae; genus Toxotes; species Toxotes lorentzi. The sequence continues at coordinate 6,466,593 of JBBMJY010000007.1, read as the reverse complement.
AGACTTGTTCCAGAGACACAAGCCTAAAGGAACGATTTGTAAGTGCAATTAGATTCCCTGATATTGAGTGTTAAAGTGAGCTCTCCTCCTCCACAGGAGTCAGGGGTGGCACATGTACTGTACCTCTATCTTAGATTACACAGATAATAGTCAGTTCCAATCGTATTGGCAGCAGAGGTGAAAACATTTTTCTTGATACACACACACACACACACACACATATATATATATATATACATATTTTTGTAAAGCATGCAACATCACCTCTACTATCTTCCCAAGGAGTATGGCATAGCTTAGTGGAGTGTAATAAAAGAAACACTTTATTTATATGTTTTTACATTTTAGGGCATATTGTAACAGGCAGCAAATCCAATATGTTGCCTCAGAGCCATGAATTATTTATGGATTATTGCTTAAATTCAGGCATGATATTTTTACTTCACAATTACTTCTAAAAGTCTGAAAGTAATGCCTGTTTTTTTTTTTCTTTGTACAGACTGGCAGGTGCACGTTCCCTCACTATAAATCTGTCGTATTTTACGAGCAGAACCATCAGCAACACACCAAAAACAACAAAATATGTCACTGTTTTCCCTATTCTTGTGACATGTTTGTGCAATGACATCACTGACCACTGACTGATTAATTACTCTAATGGTCCATTCTTAGGCAAGAGGGCATTGTAAGGTCACAACCTTGAGGATGGAGGAAATGGTTGCAATATGCGGGGGGTCATCCTTCTGCAGATTTTGCAGGGATAACCACCCCTGCATCACCTGTGACTAACTTACTGTCCTCCTTCACCAACAGGAGAACAGCAAGGGGTCCTCTCCCCTTGTGCTCCCCAAGACAACAGTTTGGCCCAGGAGAACAATAAAACAGTGTCAGTTTCTACAGGAAAATAGAGGCAAAGTGAAAGAGGAAACAATTCGTCCACAACAGGACACATGACCGTGGAGGATAACCTGCCTTCAAAGATGCCGGGGTGGTGTATCAGAATAGTTTAGAGGTGGCGCACTTCAAAAGGCTCGGTGCAGCTCCCATACCGAGTCTTTTTTCCTGCTATTCTTGTGGGTTGGTTTTGGGTTGCTATAAGTAGCCTGCATCCTGTCCCTCTGTGGTCTCAGGTGGATAGGTTTTGTTTTTGTAGCTGGGGCCAGGCCTTTAATGGCTCTCTGTGCTTCCACTGCTTCTGTTGGCAGGGCTGATTGGCTTGTTAGCAATGTACATATGCATCTTACAACAAAACTCCTGTGTAACCCAAAGTGGTGGAGTGGCGGCAGCATAGTTCTAATTAGGGCAGGTCATTTTATTATGTTACAGTACATCAGTGTTTTGGATGGCCAAAGTTAGACAGTCTAGCAAAGCAGCATTTTCGAGACAAAAAATATGCTACTGAACAGCTGATTGGCATCTCTACAAGCCATGACATTATAATGTATGATTTAGATATTAGCAGTTAGCAGTGCAGTCACAACTTTTATATTCGGTAACAAAGGTAGTCTTTTTTAAGGCTGTCCAAAACGACAAAGAACTAGCCTTGATTTACTATTGAAATGCATGACTGAAGTTTTACTTTATAAGGATATATCATTGAAATACAATACAGTGATGTGAGCAGTAACAGCACATGAAAGTGAAAGGCCAACAACATTTTAATAAAGTGGAAATCTGAGACTTGTGGTTTGTTAATGTCTTCAAATCCTCTTTGTCCTTGTGTGAGAAAGCATCTGTTCTGCGCTTGTCCTAAGTGTCACTGTATCCGCCTTTATCCTCTAGAACCTCCTGGATAAATACAGGTCTGCAGACGTGCCAGTCTGCAACTTTAGTGGACCCTTCCCCGTCCGTCTGTCTGCCTCTGGCTTCTCCTCATGTTCTTCCTCTTTCAGAGCTTTTGTGTCCTTTTTGAAATATCTCGTCCATGTTGATCAGTGGTGGTCTGCTGGTTACCCCTGCTCCTCCCACAACACTCAGAGGCACACATGGTCCATTGTTTGGAGCACCAAGCCTGATTAGCGTGCACACACCAATGGGGTTGGTAGGCAAGCCACTTAGTGGAGTAAATGACCTCTGTGGTGTAATTACGTACAGTCTGTGGTAACCTGGTGGTCTAAATTCTGGCCAGAGTGCACCTCTGCTCCTCCTGGCACACCTGCACCTTTGTTAGCCACTCAGGGAGGACTGGGTGGCCAGCATAGTCCCCCATGCTTGTGTCTCTCTCTTCCCCTCAACCTCCCTTTCCTTTTAATGGCTTTCAACTTTGTCTGGCTGTCCTCTCCACTGCCCTGAACCATGGGTCAGCCTCCCAATTAATTACATCTTCTGGTGATTATGGGGTGAGAAGGAAAGTGGCGGAGTTTGCCTACTGTGTGGCGGGTCCAACCAGGCTCGACTGTTTATTTAACCATGCTAGTATCTCAGGTTAAGAATGTTTATGCCATTGTTTCCTCATGACCCATGACCTCTGCTGCCTGAAACTAATCAAGCTATTCATGTCTAAGAGTTCAAGGTATTTTTAGCGAGTTTTACTTTACAGTTTTTACATGTCATGACACAGTCATTAGCAGAATACAGTACCTAGTTTTTATACAGTTTTTCATGTAAGAGCCAAGCAGTCCCTAACCCAGAAAAGGGGGGAGGGAAGCACACCAGCAAACTCACAGATGCTAACGGGTGCAATCACAGTCTCATATCCTGATTGTGCAGTTGGTAGTGTGGACAATGAGGGCGGAGAGAGGGAAATGTGCACGGCAGCTTTCCATTATGAGATAGTGTGTATTACTGTAATCCAGAGGGCCTCCTGCTCGCTGTGGCGTGTGCCAGACTCCTGGGTGGGCAATCTCAGAGACAGTGGGGAGGCCCAGCTTATTTCTGGGCACATTTGGCATGGCCTATATGGCTGTTACAAGAACTAGAAGTGGAACAGAAGTCATAAAAAGACGTTCTGATATTTTGGGTGAAACTTTTTAAGTCCTAGAGGTTAAAGGTGTGCTTTATCTATTTTTTTGCTTTAAATTTTGCCATAAATGTGGAAAATGGGCAGGTTGTTTAAAACAACTCTCTCGAAAACATATGTAATCATCAGAATATGGATTACACATTCTTCAGCAAATTAAGGTTTGTGTCCTGCTTTCTTGTCACTATGTTCATTGTACACCATACAATACTGACTTCCATCTCCCTCTAAATGGCTTGCTCTTGCTGTCATAAAAAGAAGGGTCGTGTCACACTTTGTGTTTTTATGAACTGAAATGACCGTACAAAATACAAGACACAGGAACAATTTTAAAGCTGCACATACAACAAGGTTAATGTAACTTTTGATACAGTTTGTAATTGGTCCTTGGGTCCTGTCACTTTCTTGTGGTTCAGTTGTCAGAGACCCTCACAGTATGACGCCCTGTGCTGCCCTGAAGACCACTTGTTGGAAACCTGCTGATCCTCTCAAGGTCTGGAATGGCCTCAGGAGACTCTGAAAGCCTGTCGATGTTCTGTCAGAAAGCTTATCCCTGTGCTGATGGCACCAGGCTGGCACTGGAGCATTGCTCTCTGCTGAGATAGAAAGAGATGGTTGGTGTCCCACTGGAAATGTGTCTCATGCCTGTTAAGGTGTCTGCAGGAACATTGGCACAAAGCTTTTTGAAGGCGCTGCAGTGAATACCCCCCAGAACATAACATATTCAAACACACGCACACACACAACACACAAAAATGCAAATGTGTGTGCGTTCAAATAATTACATATCCAGATAAGTAAAAACTAAGCTTGCATTATCTCTGGTGATGTGTTACTTGACGAGATGATAATAAATGATTTACATTCTCAAAGGGAAATGAATCACTACAAAGTGAATATATAATGTTTGTGAGTCTACATTCTCTGAAGAGTATATATATTAAGATCTATATAAAGAGTGACATCCTCTCTGTCTGTGTGTAGCAGAGGGTGTGAATCTCACATTAGTGAGGTGCTTGATTGCCATAGTAACTGAAACAACAATGATGATTGTCCAAAGGTTATAACCTTGCATGACCTGAGTTCAGGGGGAGGCTGTCTGGGGTTTCCTGAGCATAATAAGTGGGAAATCTTCACTTCCCAGACCTCCCAGTAACCCTACAAAGCGGGAGATTTACGAGGCCCGACGAGGACTCCCCTGATTGCCTTTATGACAGGACTTCCACTCTCTTCTCTACTACTGTCTTTAGGGGGGTCCTCAGCTCTAAACTTAGACTGTTCTGGAAGGTGTAATGCTCAGAGAATGGTTTGATATAGAGGTCTGGGAGTATTGGCGCTGAATTGCTGCAAGGCTTAATTAGTTTGGGAACATAATGCAGTATGCTGTACATTGTTAGTGTGGTCTGTAGGACTGTGCACATGCTGCTGCTACGTTGTGTACTGTTGCACAATTGTCTTCAAAACTTGCAAACTGAAATATACTATGCTCACATGGATGACTAGCTGACTTTCACTCTGATAGACACATACACAGTCACAGGCATGCACAGGCACTAGTGGAGACATACATGGGTCACCTGTCAGGTCATGCCCCCCTACTGGTCAGCCCTGCTGTATGACTGCATTGATTATGTGCTCGTCTGCAAGCATGCAGTCAAGCATGTTCATTTTAGCATCTGTACATCTGAGCTCATGTTTTAAGATCTCTGTGTGTGTTGTGTTGTACTTGTATGCCCATGGACCAAAGTCATTGTATCAACATTTTCAGGAAACTTAGCAGGATCACAGTTTGACAGGATAATCTTGAAGAGGTAAGGCAGCTTTTTTTTGCTGTTAGCTTAACCATTAGACCTTCCTGATGCCTCATGTTTTGTATCAAAAGTTTTGTTAGAACGCACCACAAAGACTGTAGTCAGCTGACCCTGACATGCACATGTGATCCGCACGCCTTTGTGAGGAAATTTGCAGTCAGTTGTACGAACAGTATTTCTGAACCAAGACTGTCATAGGGAGACAAAGGAAGCTCACTAGCCAACCATTTTTATGCCACTGTGAACCTCATTATCTGTCTCCTCATGCTTGGAATACAAATTAAGAACATGTCTGCGAAAAAGTTGCAACATGAACTGCAACATTTTGCTATGCTTTGTTTTGCACTGGTGTTGTCAGCTCATTGTCTGTTACTTGTGCCAGTAAAAAGAAATGTTTGATGCAAAAAAAGTAAGGAGAAACCACAGTGAAAAAAAGTGAAATAATTAATTTTCTATAAGCTGAGGTCAGAGAGCGTCCAACACAAATCAACTGAACGGAGGCTGAGAAGACCTGATTAGTGCCAAGGTTGCTGAACACACCACAAAAACTACAGGGCCATGGACACTCAGGGCCAGGTTACCAGAATATTTCCTGTCAGTGTCCCACTCTGGACTTGTGTCTCCATGTCAGTGGCTAAGGAACTTCCACTGCCCCTTTACAGAGAGAAAGAGAAAAGAGAGAGACGACTGTAATACATTCTGTGAAAGCCAGAGTTGCACCAAACATAATTGAATGTTTGGTCTTTCAGATCTCATCTCATTTGTTACTTATCTCATTTGTTTTTACAGTGCAGGCCACAAGTGGCCCACAAGTGCTTTAAATGAATATGGTCTGCTAATGGCTGTGAGAAGACACCCTGGGAGCAACCATGAAATATGTGTAAGGACCCATGACCACTGAGATAATAACCCCTGCCCAGACCATGGACTCTCTCTCCCCCCTGTGTCCTCGCCTTCTTTCCCGCCCAGGTTTGGAGTGGCTCATGTCTGGGACAGATGGTAAGATGAGGCCCATGTATCTCATGGCACAGCAGAGGGACTTATGCTGCCTCATGGGTAATATAAGGAAGCATAAAATTTGTCATCCCTCCAATTTAATTGTAGTTTTCTTATGATTATACTTGTGTGCATGGAAGTGTACCAGTGTGTGTATATATGAGCATATATTGGTTCACGTAATGTCAGTACGGTGGAATTTAATGATTTGTGTCTGGTCTATTTTATTTATAGTACAAGAAACAAACCCCTTTCTTGACCACGAAGGTTCATAGTCAAGACACTAAACTCCAATAGGCGAGTGTTGGCTGTTTCCTAGCAGGGAGTTTTGTGTGTAGGAGCTTTTTGTGTTCATGTGTCGAACCACATCCAGGGCACGAAAGAAGAGAAGATGGGGGCAGCTCTAATTAAAGCCAAAGGAAGAGTGTCATCTGCTGTGAACTCGCAACTAGGGGCCACAGCAAATCAATGGACAGCCAGAACTGTCATCATCATCAACAGCTCCCGATCAGAGCAATTGGAGGGGAACAAAAAGGAATAAGAAAGACTCTACCAGGAAGCTCCTACCACCTGTGCAGAGCAAGAGAAAGCGGGGGAGAGGGAGAGACACACAGAGAGAACAAGATAGTGATGCCACGGTTTAAGCTATTGTGAGACGCTGGAGATTTATCGCCTCTTAGTTTAGGACAGGCAATTTTGTCATCATCACCAAGGACATCTATTTTGATAAACAAGGGTGCAATTGTATTAACATTGGCTGTGATCAGAATGATCTAAAGACCCTTTAAAAAATATAGATTTTTTGGCCTTTTGCTAGAAGATGAAACCGCTGTATCTGGTGAGTTCCAGTAGTAAATGTTCCTGGCAATATAAAAAGTGTTCCCCCAGAGCAGATTTAGACCGCTGAACCCTGTAAGTGGTATCAGTGCTCCCCTGTCTATGTGAACTGCGCCTTTTGGCCAGCAAGCCAAGGGAGCGCTGGATCAGATTCTTATGCAAACACAAGCACATAAACGGCATGTTCTCATGGCATTAGCATTCCAAATGTTTTTCAAGACGAATGTGAATGCGACTATTTTTGTCTCATAACCCGCTCTCTCAGATAACTCCCTTTGAATAAATGAATTCTGACAAGGGGAATCTGCATACAAAAACACAGCGGGTCTAGAGGCAGCGGCTGGTCCACTGGTGAGGGCCTCTGAAGCTCTCTCTCTGAATCTCTTCATTCACTGCCTGCTCCTTATGGACTTATGGTTCTTTAAATGGCTGCCTCTGTTTATCCCCTGTTCACACTGGAGGCTAGTAAGGCAATGAGGCATACATTAAATCCTCTGTGCTTCTTGCTGGCACCTGCACATCCTTTTACCTGCAAAATCTCAGGCAGAAACTTTGAAAATTCTTGAATTTTGAAGATGTTCTGGAAAGGTTGCAGTCCAGATGAGTGAAGAAAGAGAAAAACAGGCACATTCATTGTGCCTTTTAGTGGGATCAAATTTAACGTGTTCATGGGAAGATTCTACTAGACTGATTTACTAATGTGACATCCTCAACTTTGAAAGTTAAACGTTTCTGATCGTTCTGTGCAGGTGGCGTAGCACAAAAATCCCTGTGCATGCACAAAACATTTCTCAGAATTATTTATCACAAATATACTGAATTGGCTTTAGTCTGCACAGTTTGAAATCTCAACATTTTGCTGTCTATTCCCAACATGGTGCATAATTACAATGCAGTATATTACTATGAACATCAGAGAACATTGTAGAATATTATTTCCCTCCCTGGTTATTTAGGTCTTTATTATGCCTTAATGGTGATAACGGGGATGGTGACCTGCTTCTGATCCTCTCGCTGTAGCTGTTTCTGAAAATGAGGCCACAGCTGCTTAATTTAAGAGTAAGCTAACGATTACTGCTGATCTACAGTACATGCCAATATCAAGCTATTCTGAAATAGTACAAGCAAATTGTGTTTTTTGATTGAGTGATTTTTTTTCTTTTCAAAAGATATTTTCCTTTTGACCGTCTCTCCCACCCCCACCCCCCAAATTGCTTTCTTTCTTGCTTCTCTCTTTCTTTTCTCTTTTTGAAAACCTGACTTCACTACTTTTAGGGCATGATGAAGACATGATTACCTAGAAATTCTCCTGGAGGATCGGCGCAAGTACCAATTTTATAGGTGAACTTGTTTTGCCCAACCCTGTTGGTGGACTGAACTTAATCTTGCGCTCATGTTAGAGGCTCACAGAGGCTCAAGCTTTTACTAAAATTTGAATTTCAGGTATCTTTTGTGGAGGCCTAAGTAGCTAGTTCCACCATTCCCCCTGGTGTGATGCCCCTGGCTGGAACTTGACAAACTGTGAAGTGTGCTGATGTTGTGTTGGTGTTTGCAAATATTTAGACCCACATAGGTTAGTTTTAAATTCTTATATTTAATTTCATATTGTCTATCCTTTTTTCAACTTCAAAAAATGGTGAAAAATTGCAAACAACTGATCACTCATCATCTTTAGAATTGAAAAAAAGGCTGCATACATTTTTCTGTCTGTCATTATTGTGTACATCATATACTTAACATCCCGTGAAGAAAATACAACCTCAAGAGTCCCTTTTGAATGCATTGTATATTACATTGTTGCTCACAGGAGAATATTTAGCTGGATGGTAATTATGTGTATTATACTCATCTATTCAAAAGGGCACATGAGCACAGACTGTGTCTATAATTCCATTCTCTAATATGATGAAGATCTAGCATATATTTTATAGTGTAAATTCAGTAATGGCCAGGTCCAGATTATCATACAATAAAAGTCTCTCTGTCTACAGCAATTGATTGTCTTCTGCTAAATACACAGACAAGCCTACCAACATGCTTTGTTTCATTCTGCATAAATCTTGCATTAGGGGATTGTGCTGCTATTGGCACTCCACTCATCATCCCATGTGCTGCTGGTGGGCATATAGAGCAGACTTTCAAAGCAGTGCCATCTCCATATGTTTACTACGATAATCTTTTATCTGCCATCCCTGACTCTGGTTCACTCCCTTCCTCGCCTGTGGCAACAATTTTATTTCTGCATCAATTAGCACAGTGATTAATACAACAAGCAAACAGTTTAGAGGTAATGGCACACAATTAACATCTTTCCCCACCATAAAGGGTATGCTAAACACTCACACCACCACTTTCTCTGCCTGGAATAGAGAGAAGTGTTTATTCCCTAATTCATATGCTCTGGGATGGAAGTGGAGTGGGCCTGGCTTTGTGCTATGCCATCACCACATTAATCTAATTATAGATAACTGAAAATGAGTCTTGCAAATCAGGACTGTGTGTGACACCCCCCCCCCCCGCCCCCCCCCAATCACCACCACACACACACACACACACACACTGAAATTGTCCCCTAAATAAGAGAGTGAATGAGAATGCCTTTGCTTTTCAATGCACTGCCACCACGCAAGTGCCAACCCACTCTTCAAATGCCAACATCGCTGGTGAAAAGGCACCATTCACTTGCTTTGTATCCAAACTTGTTACTCACTTACTTTTACCACCTACCCCCCGACTCTTTTCTCTTTTCCTGTTTTCTAATTACAAACCCATTGGCACCAGGAGGGTGTGCATGTGTAAATAGAGCTGTAGGGGCCTGTCATGTGTGTAGTAGTGGAGAGAAGTCCTCGCAGCGCTAAGGGATGAGATGATTTGTTGTGATTGACAGCTACCTTGAGACTGGCCTGATGGAGTTGTCAAAGCTGTATGCTAACAGCCTGTTTCCTTGCTACTGCAGATGTACTCTGCTCCGCTGTACTGCACACACTCACACACACACAAACACATGCAGTGTTTGTGTGTGTGTGTGTGAGTGTGGGTGGGAAAGAGTGTTTTCTAGCATTAGGCACATCATGGGAACTCAAATATTTATTAGGACAATGGTTTTAAATGCAATATGAGAAGAGACTGTCAGATTTCGAATCAAATTTTGCTTTAGGGGTTATTCTAGTATAAACAAGCATTTTGTACTGACAGCTTCACACTGCCAACTCTTCTATATCACAGTCTTGTTTTTTCTGCAAAGCCAAGACAGAGCTGTATTTGAGGGTGCCGTCTTGGGCTAACACCGGGTGTGTGAATACAATGGCAATCCTACATCTGGGAACTCAGTGGGAAAACTATCCCATTTCTCACTTGTGCTGTTAGAAGAGGGTGTTCATTTTTACAAGGTGGATAGTGTTACTACGAAATGAAGTTGTGCAAAATTCCCTGTGAAAATCTGTTTATGAGCGTTAGCTCATGATTTTGACTGGTACTATTCATCACATGGGTCCACAGAGAGTCAGAGGAGCAAGTTTGTTTATGGTGGGCAGAATCCCTTCCCACCCTTAGTAGTGTAACAGGAGAGTTAGAAAATTCTGTCATTAAAGACAATTATAGTTTTAAGAAAAATCCAAACTTATTTGCTGTTTATACAAATTTAATTTAATGTAGTCTATTTCTTTTTGTGAATGTACACAGTGAGCACTAGAATGTGTTTCCATCACACGTAAACTGATTTTATATGATATATTGTTTACCTTAGGGGTAAAATGGGCATAATTGCTCTGCTATGTCTTGATGTGGTGTGCAGGCATTGTGATGTAGTGTGAGTGTAAGTTTGTCAGTGGCTTCAAGGAACTGCAGCAAAGGGAAAGGTGTGTCACGGCTCAGAGACTCTTGTTCTGTAATACGGGCCCAGCAGGGAATAAAATGACCAACCTCACTCTGCACTTGGTCACCGGATTTCTCCTCTGGCCCCAAGTCTTTTTTTCCTTCTCTATCTCGTTTTCCCTCGCACCCCGTCCTCCTTGCAGTTATTCATCTAAGGAACAAAAGCTAAGTGTTTTGCTGTGAGCCAGATCAAGGGCCTGCTTCTTCCTCCCAGGAAAAGGTGGAAAAACAAATATGGCCGACGTTGAAATCAGCCATACCTTCTGTTGGCTCCAGACTCCCACATCTGTGCCGCACCTCTCTCTGTCTCCCACACAGCTGCTGCCGAGGCTGGGGAGGCTTCAGCCCAGTGCCTCTTGGCTCCCATTGCATGGGAGTCCCTGGGGAAGCAGCTGACTGGCACCCAGACTGCCAGCCAGATGATGGATCCTACCAGGAGAATCAGACGTGACAGGGGGAGGTGAGGCTGCAGGAGTGGCCACCACTGAACCTGAGGACGAGGGGCAGATGCGGTCAGCTGCCTCAGCTCTGTGTGTGTGTATGTGTGTGTGTGTTGTTGTGTGTGAGTCTTTGCATGCAGATATGTTATATTTTAGCGTCAGTGTAAGTACATGCATTTTAATGCCCATGTCTGTGGGTGGTTACTTTGGCACATGTAGTCAAGTGGTTTTTTTTTCCACTTCAGTCACATTCTCCATCTGGACCTCAAGTATTTCGTTAGCTGTAGAATGTTACGTTTTATTTTGAAAGTTTTGAAAGCTGACAAAATATCAGCAGTGTTAGATTTTTAATGTTTGTCATGTCTGCTGTTGGACCTTCCCAAAACTGCGACAGATGCCAAACAGCACATGTTGAGGTTGAGCATACCAAATCAAGTTGAAAAGAGACAATTTAAATGACAGAACAGAATTTTCAGAGATGATGTATCAGATTTTGAGCTCAGATTCTTTTCACATAACTGGTAACCAGTATAACTGGTAACCACAACTGAGTCGATTATAGCTCTAATTTGTAAGTTTCAATTATTAAACAAGAAATGAAAACATGGGGAAAAAACATGTTTAAAACATTTTACTGTGCTCAGCATATTGTTTTGTCATTTCTGGCATGGCCAGCTTGATCTTGTGATACCAGCTGGATGAAAGCTTCATTCTTGCCCTGCGGCATCCTGCTGTGCCATTGCCTCAACCAGACACTGTGATGGTAAGTGACTGCTGTAATTGTTCTGCTCCCAGCTCTTACACTTCAACCATCCAACTGGCTCCTTCCTCTTGGTCGTGCCACATTGCCCTCATGGGCTGTCTTGGCATGGACCCATGGCCCCCCAGCACAGAGATTTAATACAACTGTACAGTTTGATGTTGATGTGGAATTTCTCTCAGACGAATGCCTATCGATGACCGTAGCACAGTGCACAGAACTCTCATCATATCAATACTATCAAGAAGCAAGAAATTCAACAAGAAATCTGTACTTGATGTGTTTGATGCTGTAAATAGATTCCAGTATTTTTGGCTTTCCAAAAATGATGTGTAAAAAATCAAATTAATGGGTCTATTCACTTACATTATAAAAAACATATTTTCACACTTACCTCTTGTGATATGTAACCATGCAGATTAAGATTTCTGCAGGCACACCAATACAATGAATGTAAATAGATTTTTTTATTTTTGGTGCTCAAAGCATTGAATTTTTATTTTATTTTCTTGTTCCAGATACAATGTCCCATTTTGATTTTTTTTTCTTTTCTTCTTTTTACCCCACAAGAAATTGTTCAAGTGAAAGCTGTTGATGACAGAAGTCTACACAGTGAATATTGTAAACCCAGGGCAGATAAAAACAAAATCACATAGTTAGATAAAAGATGGAATTTGGAAAATATGTTTGTTTTAAAGCGAAGTGACCCTTTAAATATTTTTTTCATAATCACTGTAGAGATATTTTTATAGAACTGAAAAAAGGCAGAAAAATAAATAAATAATGTTGGCAGGCATCATACATACAGTAAGTACGTATATCACTATATCAAAGCGTTCACTTAGCAGCCAGTATGTTTTCTTCACCGTCATCTCTCTGCGAGATTATGCATGCACTCAAATGCTCTCGTTGCCTCATGTAGCCTCACTGACTATGCCAGCACACACACACACACACACACACACACACACACACACACACACACACACACACACACACACACACACACACACAAGAAAACAGACAGAGGAGATGGGTGAAAAAGATGAGGGGAGGGTTGCTCACTGTACTGTACATCAAATATTAAATTGTTTACCATGGCAAATAGACTCATCTTAGCCCAGTCTGTTTGAAGTGACAGTCATTGCTGTGAGTAGTGGGTAAAGTGGATCAGCCCTTGTCGTATAGTGGGGACCCACTACTGTAACTAAGGACTCACTTACCATTCACACTGTTGTGTCTCTTCTTCACACACTCTGGCTGGAAAGGCACCCGCTATGCATTAGTCAGGACTGATGTTGTATCTTTGCTTTTGGGTGTTAACGTTGGAACCCTGTAGTGGTCTCTGTCTGTTTGCTTATGTAATAAACATCATACAGTGAAGAGGAGGAGAAGGAGAGGAAGAGAAAAAGAAAATCAGAGAGGAATAGTAAACTGTTCTTCAAAACTAAGGCTGTTTAAAAAACCTGCAGCTACAACACGTCCATTCATCACCAGTCAATCTCCCTTTACGGACAGGGTATGAATACACACAAAGACACACACGGGCATATACAAACAGACACACACATACACACACACACTCGTACAGCACACACTCAAACCCAACCATAGGGATTTGTGTGTATGGCTTTTATCTTGCCTAACCACCAGTAGTCAAGTCAGGAACCTAGTGAATAATTCACTATATTTACCTGCTCCTCTCTTCAAGACTTATAATGTTTGTATTGCAGTGCAAGTAAATGAACAAATAAATAAATAAATGAAGCACTAGGTGTACATGTGAATGCATAAATAACTAAAGGAGCAGCAAGGCAGGCCAGTGTCTCAGCCAGAGGTATGTTGCCATCTTCTGGTTTTGGAGTCAAACTTCAGGGGAAGAAACATTTTTGCACCTGACACCTTCAGTGCTCCATCTTTCATATTTGTGACTTAAATACAGATGAAATTTGTCTCCACCTTGACAGCACTGTCCCAGCTGAATGAAGCTTAAAAGGGTTTGTGGCACTGTTTACATTTTTTATTTTACAAAAGATTTGTTGACAGACTTGTCCCTTGTTACCATGTTTGGTTCACTGAGGGTTAACTTTCGCCAAGGTCTTCATTCCTTATATTTGAATTTTGTCTACATGTACTTCATATCAACAGATCATAAATAAATGTTATAAATGAGATTATGGTAATCTTGTTATGCAAGAATATACATTTTGGATAGGTGATTCAAGGCTCTACTTTGAGGTGTTGTCATGAGTTGTTGCCAGAATTTAGATGCCTTTCTTGTTCATCTAATTTGCATGTATGATTATCCACATATGCCCTCCTGTTCCACTACTGCTCTGAATATGATCTGTGCTGTGGCAGGGTGTTAATTGGCTTGGCCCTGCAGTGTGTATGTGCACTGGTGTGTGTCTGTGTGCATGTCTGTACCGCCACACAAATGTTTGCGTATGTATATGTCAGCATGTTGACAGCGTGAGCAGTGTCGGAGTCTCTCTCCACGGCCCAGCACATGTGGCTCTCCTCCAGTCCGAGTGGCTCTTTCCTCTGTTCCTAACATGCGCTTTGTGCCTCCCCATCCCTGTCCAGCCCTGCTTGGCTCTGTGAGGACCTGTCTGTAACGAACAGGGCCTTACCAGGGAGCCAGCAGTTTACTGTGGCTGTGGAGAGTATATTAGATTCTATGGACATTCACGTAGAGCCGTGGAGTGGTCTTTAGATGATATAATTTACGAACTGTGGAAGTGGAACTCTATAGCAAGGATATGATTGTGTTATTGTTTTGTGAAATTGTGTTATCAAAAGTATTTATTTCAAGCAAACTGCAATTAAAAATTAATTTGCCATATAATGATATACTCTATATCTGTATAAAAAAATTATTAGTAATATAGTGATACTTCTTTCTGACATATTGCTCAACCCTGGATGAAACATAAAAGCATTATAAATACAGCTGGGTTTGTTAATTTCATTACCATTAATCTTTTGCTAAAATATCTGCAAACAACATTGTATCTATCTTAAATTAACATGTGACAGAGTATGTTTTAATCTTTGTACGGTTCAGTATATAACTGTACTTTACGGTGAGGACCATTACCTTGTTTCCTAGACTTTCTCAGCCAGGTCCTGTGGCATTTATGCTCAATCCATTATTTTGGATGTCCCATGGGATATTTGTGTGTCTTCCATTATGGCAGCTATGTTTCATCATGTTGCTGTGCGATGTTCAGGGCCAGTCCCTGTATTTGTGTGCCTTGGCGTTACCTGCCAAGTGTTCGAGTGAGTGTGTTTGCATGCTCTATGTGGTGCGATGGCCAGCAATGTGAGAGGTGCTGTTTCTGTCTGTGTAACAAACGTTTGTGTGGCTTTACTTTGTGTGTTGTGTGGAGTTTTTCGTCGGGTCGGCGTGGGTTGCTGAAGAAGAGGAATGCCACGCTGAGTGGGCGCATGCCCCAGAAAGTGCCAGAGAACGATCAACACTGCCACCAAACACACACACACACACACATACAGTCGCTCGCCCTCCCTCTCTCTCTTTCTCCATTTTCCTAGCTGTATCTTTTCCCACTATCCCTCCTTGTTCCTTTTTGCCTGTGGCAAGACAGCTGTGTCCATCAGGCCGTGAGGCCCATGACATGGGTCACACGCTAAGAACCCAGTAAGATCATGGCAGCGGAGCAGCTCTTCTAGCTGTTTGTGCAAGGAGGAGATGTGCAGAAGCTCCCTCATACAAACCCTCATACAAACAATGAAAAAGAAATCAGTTTTTCTCACTGATTTAAAAAAAAAGAGAAATACACTCCTTCCGTCATCATTTATAATATAGTTCCAATATTTACAATGTTCAAAGTTTATTCAGATTGCACACATTGATTCGTACCACATCAAAAATATTTTGGCTATGTAACAGATGAAAGACTTGTTTTCTCTGAAAAGGTCCAAGAGACACTTATTGGGACTGACACTGTGCATAATGTATTAATTTGAAAAGAGATAACAGATTGGTTTTAAAAAAAAAACATTTAGGGATTAAAATGTAGAGCAACAGTGAACTGTAATTATAATTAGACAGATAATTCAGTCAACAAAAAGACTGATAAAAGATTTCATTCGTTTTCAGTTTACAGGCCTCACTTCACTCTATTAAAGCCTTTAATGTGGTGCTGGCAGCAATAGAAGTACCAATGTTTTGAATGGTTCCACAATAATGAGTGGACCTTCACAGTGGCCTCTGAATGAGATCCATTATGATTTCATGGCTAGTTGGGCAGATTTTTAACTGTGTGTTCTTTAAAAGGTGCTGTCGCTTCACTTAGAATTACCTGAATCTTCTGTTTTATTTTACTCATGATGAATGCTGAAAGAAGGAATGGCAGGAAAGATAAATCCGTCATCTAATGTTACATCCAACTGTTTTTTTTTTTCATGATAGGCAAAGATAAAAGAATTTTACATCTTACTGATGCAAGTCAAATTGGTATAAAAATCACTGGACTTCAAAGCTAGCAGAAAACTTCTTTGCAAGCAAAAACAGAGCATTTATTAATAAACATATAAATGAAGATTCAAGTTTTACAAAAAAAAAAAAAAAGAAAAGAAAAAGAACAAAGCATAACTGATTTAAAGAGATCTGTATCTAAAATGTGTTACCACAACAGAATGGGCACTGCCACTGATTTGATTTAAATTTAATTTTGAATGAAGAAAATGAATCGCTTATAAACTCAGTTGAATCTTATTGAAAATTCTCATTACACATTCATAGGGTTATAGGAGTAAAAGCTCCAAGCAGAGACATCTTTCACCAAAGCCATAAAATATAAGTTGACTTTTTACGCATGAAAAATTATGTTTCTGAATTAACAGTGTAGCTCTGTAAGAGTACCACAGTGCCCTGATAAACAGTGGGGCACTATTCACATATTTTTACAATGAAGATTGTCACAGATTGGTGGTTGTCTGCTTGAACTTGTAATCAGTAATTAATGCATTGGATTACTTGCTCAAATTAGAAACATGGTATTTCAGATAGACTATTTTCTGAACCATTAAAAGACTCAATAATGGTAATTCATGTTACATCATTATATTTAATAACATTAATTGTTTTATAACCTTGTCTGCTTTTATTTAAAAATTTAAAAGGATGTAAGTTTGTCATCTGTCTTTCTCAGTGTTACAATTTCTCTCTTTTTTTTTTTCCTGAATGTTACTGTGAATTTTTCTTTCTCAATTAATGCATCTGGATTTTGTTTTTATTGCCGTCCCATTGCCATGTGGTGCTGTATTTAGAGAAAAAATATTGTCACACATTGCCACAGCTGCTCAAATTCACTTAATGTCGGGCTTTGAGGAGCAGCTAAAAGCTTTGCTCTAACAGCTCTGTGTCTTTGATGTCAGGGAACTGGATATCCCCCCAGATCTGGAACACAGTCCCAGAATAAACACTGTGGTCTGGAGGTTAACTTGCAGAGCACTATATAGCCTGAATGCTGAAATCCATACGGCTTCAATGAAGGTGCCTCTCTCACTCTTCTCCCCACCTCACCCTTCATTCATCCACTGCTTTCTTTCTCTCACCCTCTCTCTCTCTCACTCACTCCAGCAGCTTTTGTAACTTTGTGTAGTGTGGCAGCGTGTGCTCTCTCTCCCTTTATCTTCCCCTCTTCCCTCATCTGTCTTTCTCTGGTCCTCTTTCTCTGTCCCTTTTCACTTGCGGAGATCCATTTGAACAGAGTAGCTGTGCTCTCTTTGACCTGTGCTTGTCGGTGTCAATTGTATGGGTTTAATTACAAAAACACATTTAGCACGTTGAAAGGGGTTTAAGTTAAATCCTTCCTCTTCAGACCAAACCTCTAGGATTTAGATGTGGCAGGACTGTATCAGCTATCCGAGTCAGATTAGATGTTGCCTCTTATCTTACCACAGCCTGTCTTTTGAGCCGCCTTTTATTCAGCTGTCTGTCTGAGGCTTTTGCAGGCTGCTTAGATGCTCTTAGCAAGGCAGCTTGATTTGTATGATGCACCCACTCACTGCTTCCTTAAAGAATGATTTAGAGCACCTTTTCGCTCATTACTTATCAAATCAACTGTAAAAACAAACCAAGAAGTTGCAAAAGTGGTCCTAATTTTAAAAAAGAACAAGAATTTCAAAATAAAATGAAAGGGATGCTTAAAGGATATCTGATATTTTATTAAACACTATTTAGAGATTTTAATTTTGCCCAAATACAACAAATTCATTTTACTTTATTTCAATTTGTTTGTTTGTTTGTTTGTTTGTTTGTTCTTAGGCTTGTGCACACATAGCAGTTCTGTGAAACTCTACATTTGCATTAAGTATCCAAAAAAAAAAAAATGACACATACAAATGCACACTAAGATTTTAACAAATTTTAAAATCTTGAAATGAAGATTTTATAGTTATATTTTTTATTTCCATATTGTACAAAAAACACAGGGCATAGAAGCGTCTTTAAAAAAAAAATCATGACATAATTCTGCGCCACAGACATGTCCAAACTTAATTCATTTGATTCCAGTCCATTGTGAAGCAGCCAGTGAAGCTCTGTTTAATCAGAAGGATTTGTCATGTGATTGACAGACTGTTGACAGCAGTATTGGGGCAGTATTTAGCAAGGTCTCAGGACCCCCGTGGCTAAAGTGAATTTTATGGAGACACTGGTGGGTCGCTGGCATAACAAGAAGTCAGGCAGTTTTTAAAGCTGATGCAAATGAAGGTATTTCATGTTGACATCTCACCGTCTGGGGTGTGATAGTTGATCACTTTGTGCATGGTGGGAAAACAAAAGTGCATGCAAAGCCAACCCTACAGCATAGTCTGTGTGTATGTGTGAGCGTGAGT
Organism: Toxotes lorentzi; assembly: GCA_037833715.1. Classification (NCBI taxonomy): domain Eukaryota; kingdom Metazoa; phylum Chordata; class Actinopteri; family Toxotidae; genus Toxotes; species Toxotes lorentzi. The sequence goes on along the minus strand of JBBMJY010000007.1, from coordinate 6,448,050 downwards.
GTGTTGTTACACCCACCATTGTCCCTCTCTGAGTCTGGGAGCAGAGTAGAGTACATTAACAGACCTAATTTACAATGTATGGACTCTGCGGACTGGAACATTTGGAGTTATGAGATAGTTATGCGCTTGGTTAACAATGCTTGGATTGAAAATTGGGTCAGTGGCTGGTGGTGATCTTGTGTGTCTCTAATTATAAATTATTACCGAGAAGCTTTTTAAAAAATGTGAGAAAAACACTTACATGGCCTGAAAAAAAATTATAGGAAAATAATTAAAGGTAAGTTTGTGATGAGCAATTATTAGTATGCACATAATGTAATTTTAAATACTGTAATGTGACATAATGACGTTCTTAACGTCTGTCTATTTATTTATTTAGTTAGTTTTAAATTGTTCTCTATTTTTAATTTTAGGTTTAGATTTTAATATGTGTCCTTAGGATTTCTGTGATTAGTTTTCACAGTTACAATATTGCAAGTAAACCTTTCATTTGGTTTCCCAAGGATTATAGGTTCTACAAAAGATTTACTCAAATTGCGTGTTTAACAAAATTATTTAATTCTTATTAGTTTGAAAGAGGGGAGTTTTAAGTTGTTATTAGTTAGACAGTTCTCTAAAATATTGTATTTATTTACTAATTATTTAATTTATAGGTTTTTGTTTGAGTTTTTGTTGGTGTTTTTTTTTTTCAGATGATCTTGGATCATGATACACACCTATATAACACGTTCATGGCAGGTCTTAAAACATGAACTGCAGTGATGGCTCATTCACTCACACACCATCAGAAACCGGTTTTCAGAAAAACTGTTACTTAGAGAGGTTGTACTTTCATAGAATCACTTGCTTTGATGTTTGAGCTTTCACCTCTAACCTGCTCACTGAAAGGTACATACTTTCCCTTTACAGCCAAAATGAAAAATGTTTTATAAACATTACTTGCCTTGAATTTTTTTTTTTTTTTTTTTTTTTTTTACTTTCACTGAGGTCCTGAGGTGGTTTTGTGGGCAGTGCTGCCTCTAGATGTAACATTGAGAACTACAGTCTTTTCACAATTTGTGTTGTACTTATTAAAGGTAAGGTTTTTTTGTGAGAAATAATCTCCTTCAAATTTACACAGGTGCCCCTGTGATCATTTACTGAAGAATCTTAATCTTTTTGTAATTTCACTTTGTTTCCATTGTTCTAAATATGTTACAGCATCTTCTAAGCTGACGCTGGTCTCACCAAAAAAAAAAAAAAAAAAAAAACATAAGTCTTCTCACATAAGTGATTTCAAATTTATCTCTTTCCAGTGAAAGGATAAAAATAAGAATGAATGAATTGCAGCTCTGAGGTTTAATTGCTTTTTCATGATCCAGCAATCCTGCAGGAAAATGCAGCGTAAAAAAGCCCAATTAGAGTCTTTTCACTTTGTGCTGGAGACAGCAGGGTTCAGGCTGATTGTCTTTCTCTGCTAGTTGCTCTGCTCCAGAAGGTGATACTGGGTTGGACCCCTGTTACCCTCCGAGCCTTCTGTTAAATTTGGCAGAAAAAACACCGGGGCTCAAGGAAGAACAAAGGCGCGCCAGTTTCACCATAGAACCAGAAAAAGAATCCCTGAAGAATGGATTAATTTGGTCTAATCGAAGAGACCCATTCCATGCTTACTCTAGCAATGAGAGCTATTGGAGCAAGCAGGAAGCAGCTCTCCTTATTAAATTGCTTTAAATGGCTCGGAAGTTCTTTAGCATGCTCCCTCTATACAGCAGATGCTCTGCATTAATTGGTCTATGAAGGCCTGACCCAGGGTTCTGTGCAAGGGGTTTAAGAAGCATATTTATTATTTGCCATAACCTGGCGTACATGATGTGTGCTCACAAGGGTCGTATTTCATGATATTATACAGATCTTTATTGTCGTGTGTGCTTCTGGGAGCTGGTGTTTGGGAGGTAATGTTTTAACAGCAGGTAAGTCCTAAACACCATTCATCAGAGGCCTGCTCTCTCCCCTCATCCGGCCACAGCCATGACTGATGGGCCTGTCTTTTGTATGAATGTTTAGCACAGTGGAAAGCCATATGCCACTGGCACCAACTCCTGCCCGCCACCTCCTACTGTAGCAGTGGTGTAGAGAAGAAGGAGAAGAAGAAAGTCAGAGAGATGGCATTCAAAAGCAAGAGGACAAGAGAGAAGAATATCAGCATAGAAAGAGAAAAAACGAAAAGAGAAATCTAACACAGTAGTCTTACCCTGAAGTGGTCCTGTGCCAACATGAGCAAAACCTTAAATGCAGTTTGTAAACACCCTCTCAGTTACTGTAACACTCACACACAACAAAAGTGCACATATACATACACTTTGCTTTACACATTAATAGCGGTAGAGATGTATTTTTAATAAGAGAAGCGGCAGTGGGAGGTGAGAGGGGAGGTGGTGCTGGGCTGGTCCATCTGTCCCAAGCAGCCTCTCTCCCAGTGCTGCTGCCGCCCCCTCGTGAGAGAAGCACAGCTGTTACTGGAAAGCCCTACTGTCCAGAAAGGGGCTTGCACTCCTCCCCTCCATCCTCCATCCCTCTGTCCCTCCAGCCCTCCACCTCTCTGCCCAAACACCCCCGCAAGAGGATGAAACGAACCAGCAAGCCCAGCCACTGTGCAGTCAGCCTTCGCGTCTGCAATTTCAAACCTCTTTAGATCATTTTTCATGCTCACCAGAAATGAATAATGCACACATTAACTGGTGCCAGTTAATAAATTTCCGTCTCACTGCACTATATTTTTCAATAAGGGTCTAGCTGCTTCGTTTTGTTTTGCAAAACAGCCTCAGAAGGCTCCTGCTGCAAATTATCCAGCCCCCCCCCCCTTCCAGAATGCCTTTCCTTGACTTAAGAAATGATAAAATGATCATAAATCAGCTTAAATTTTCACTGTTGCATGCAAATGTCAGTGAGTATATTTGCCATTATGTTATATCCATGATCATTCATAGTGCTTTTCTCAGCTAAAGATAATACACCAAAACATTTTTCACAAGAGTACATCCTCAACATTCAGCCCCCAGGGCACTGCTACATAGAAACAGAATCAATCTTGGGGAACTTCCAGCCTTTGTAAGGCAGCCAAATTGGCACACTAGGTCCATTATATCAGTTCAGCAAAGCCGTGGCTAGCATCTGGCCACGCTGGACATTTTATAGCCCATCTCTAACTATTAATCATTGGCCGCAACATCGTGGACTCTCAAGAGGGTGGCTGGATGCTCCGTTACAGAGAATACCACCGAAAATGCCAGGGCATGTAGACACGACGGTCCCAATACCCACTGACAGTAGCCCTCCTTAAAATGACAGAGTGCATCCAAGCCAGATGGACAGAGTGATGTGAGAGAAGCGCAGTGACAGGCGAGGGGACCCCTCTGAAAATGCCACCGTGCCCTAGCGGCCTACAGTGTTGTATTGCACTGGTAGTATCTGTTCTGAGGTCGTGTCATGTAATATGATCTAGATGAAGAGGACAGGGTCGATCCCTCTCTGGGATGCGGATGGAGTGTCAGACAAGCTGCTCCTCTAATAAGGACTGCCATTCTAATGATCACTCAGTCGGCCTAACCTCTGACCCCTACTGTTATAAGAAACAGAGGGAGGGGCAGGCTGGGATGGTGGGAAGAACTGTGGGTTCAAATGCACAGTATTTACATCAATTAGACAGGCAAGATGGAGGTGCCCATCAGAGCCCATTAGGATTGTTGTGGTTGGGGGGGAGGGACAGTGAGGGTCCTACAGAGGCCTAGCAGACACATCACAGGACTGCCCTTGATCACGTCCTGTCACATTGATGAGAACTCTGTCAAAGCTACTCGTACAGATGTACAGTATGTTCGTGACTGTGTGTGTGTGTGTGTGTGTCTGTGTATGTGTGCACTTCATGCTACCACGCCTGCTTTCAGGCCTTCACCAAACACCACAAAATCCAATACAACTATTCATGCTGGTCAAAGTATGTTCTTTGCTTCCCAAAATGTTTTCTCAACCATACATCTAAAATAATGAAACCACAGGCCTTGTTCTTGCAATTCCAGTCACTCAGTTTCAGTGTGACCATCAAACCTATTCACACTGCTTTCATTTAATGTCTCAGGACAGTTCCATGTAGCAGGTTTGATAAGTCCTGTGTTTCTCTATTTTGTTGGGGGTTGGTGCTTATCAGATGCAAAATAGCACACCTGCTGTTCCAAAACACCCTCAGTGGGTTCAAATTAGTGCTCACCTGTTTCTTGTTCTTCTATTGAATATTCTGCTGCAACAAAAGGATGACAGCGTTTTTGTTTTTTTTTTAAACCTTTTTTTTTTTCACAACGGGTTCTGTGGCAATCAAAACAAAACGCCTTGTTGAATTTAGTATTACAGAATTTTGAGTGGTTTTGGCTGTGAACAATCAGACATGATGCTCCTGAATCCATTGATTACACTGATCAAAACTCATCAGTGTGATTAATAGAACACAATAAAAGAACCCCACCTGGGAGCTGATTTCATTATCACTGTGATGGAGCATCCAAGCAGGTAAAAGGTGTACAGTGAAAACCCAGAGAACAAGGGAAGGACTTCATAAGGCAGTAGTATCCCATCTTTTATTAATGTCACTCCCTAGGACAGCAGGTTTTTGTCAGTCAGAATGGATAATGAAGATGTTGGCAGGGCCGGTGAATCCATCCCTTTAATACTCACATATTTTATGATAATGAAAGGTACTCAAAGAATGATTATGATAAAAGTGGACTCCCCCACTGATGTGCCAGCACAGCTGTGCAGCTAGACAGTCAGCTGCAGGCACTGAATAAAGGGATCACACAGCAAGTAAAGAAAGGATCCATAAGTACATAAAACGAATAGCTGATGGTATTGCAGCCAACCCTACATCGGCAGCGCTGCATGTTACACTGCATGACGAGTAATAATATGAAGCAAAAGCTTTCAGTCTTGAATGTCAATATGAAAACCTTTTTGATCTTATTCTGTCTGCATTCGCTCCATAGCATGAAGCCCTTTCACCATACTGACCTTTACATAAGTCTTGTTGAAACAGGTTTTTATCTTTGACTAAACAATCCTTGCAGTCTGCAGTGTATACAGGCTATTTGTTTTGGTTTCAGATATATCTACCACAGAGTCTTTACATCAAAGCAGCAAAAATAAAAACTGAGCAGAGTAACAAGGAAATCTCATCATGTGATATTAGCTGCATATTTAGGAGGTCATATACAGAGGACACTGATGGTCGTGTGTACTGTGGCACCCCCGATGTGCATATCAGTAACATCTCCAGAGCATCAAAGCATCAACTGGTGTATTGTACTGTATGTGTAAACAAACTTAGCAGCCCCTAAAGCAAAGCCATACCAGCCCACCAGAGCTTCAAAAGTTTCCTGCAAGCTGTAGGAAGCAGGTGAAAAAATAGAAGTGCGATGAACTTTGACCTCGGGTGCATACTTGTTGACTGATGTTTCACACTGGGGTCGCCTTTTCCCTCGGCAGCGTTCTTCAAGAGAAGCAGGTCTGTGTGTGAGTATATATGTGTGTGCATGCATGCACAGGCCCCAGGGAGATCATCCCCATCTCCCTTTGAAGGCTCTGTGCTATAGAGCTGTTTTCATACAGCACCGGCCATGGGCTTCCTGTCTCAGCTGACCCCTTGTCTCCTTTTGGACACTTCAGAAAAACTTCTCAGCACAAACACCTTTCTCCCATTAACTACAGAGGCTACAGGGGTAGAGGGGAGGCATGGGGGGGTTTGAACCTTAGAGTGCCATCCCACTCAGGAACAAAGACATGGGTATTAAAAAACAACCATGATAACCACATCAGCCCACCAGTGGCCAACACTTACCAGCTGATGCCTCACACATACAGTCAGTGTGCTGTGCTTTTCCTCTTTGAGTAGAGACTGTGCTGTCTGCCCGTGAAGACTCACGCACTTAGTTCAAACTATAGCAGCTTTTGTGTAAAGGAACATTTGGGACTCCTGACTGAAGGCCAACCCAAATAAATTTTACAACAGATTCTCTGGATCCACACATGCATGGTGCTCTGTCCAGCTGACACAACACAGGGTCAGAGATGAAAAGAGGACGGGGTTCACCGAGGATCAGTTCCACATGGCCTTCAAATGGGGCAACAAAACAGCACAGTGCAGACGACCATGTAACCAGCAGAGGCATCCAGCACACCTGCCCAAGACACATCTGACACCCATCAAATTAGATATTTGATACACAAGCAGTCTCATACATTAAAGTCTTTAAAACGAGTTTAAACTACAAAAGCAGAAATTTGTGCAACATATTGTTTTTCCCTTTTGTTTTCCTTTTTTAAGCAGTGGAGGAGGCTTTTTTTCATCCAAAGAACAAAACTAGAGCCTGATTCACAGATCGTGGTCTTTATTTCCAAATGGTACAAAGCCAGAATTAGTGAGATAAAATCATACCAAGTGGAACAATGGAAAAAAATGTGTTTTCGGCAGGAAAGGGTCCCAGTAGGCTCCCTCAGGGTGTGCTGCGTTTAAGCTGGTCCAGTTTGCGTCGCAGCATGTTGTAGTTGTCTCTGGTCCCTGGTGCCTCGGGGTCCAACTTTAGAGACAGCTCATAGTGTTTCTTTGCCAGCTCCAGCTTTCCCCAGCGATGATACAGCACAGCTGAAGAAAAACAGAAATGCTCTTCAAGCTGAGAACCAGCAACAATTCTAATTCTATTCATTTTGTGCATTCAGTTAAAGTTAGGTAGGCTGCACAATGCTGCTTCTGTTAACAAGCACAATTTTTCTTTAAGCTCTTCAGTGCTTAGAATCTCTCATCAACTGTGTAAAATATGTGATATAACCAAACTTACAGTAGCCTTACCTAAATTACCATGGCAACTAGCAGCATTTGGGTTGATTCGAAGTGCGTGAAGGAAGAAGCCCTCTGACTCCTGAGGAATTAAACAAAACAAAATAAACAAAACGAAACACACTGAATAATCCTACTAGTCAAAGAAATGTTTACCACTTCTGACTTACAGCAGAGATGGACTTTGTAAGGAATAAAATCACCAACATGCACAATAAATAATATTCTGAATTGAAATGTTTATACTATGCTGACTGGCCTTGTATTTCTGTAATTTCCCCAGGACATTAGCCAATGAAAACATGATCGTGTGGTCGTTGGGGAGGAGCTTCAGAGCCTCTCGGCCGATCAACTCTGCTTGACCCAAGTTACCTCAAAAACAGAAAAGACAAGAAGAAAAAAATATCACTCATATTATTCACGTAATTTTTTTTTTCTGTAATCTACACAGGATGGTAACAAATATGTATGCTACTAGAAGTGTGCGTCAAAAACTCAAACCCAGAGATACACTGGCAATAACAGCTGGTATACTGAGAATCTGACTGCTTGCTTTATTTGTCAGCCGTGTCTAGAGCAGAGTTTTTCCTTCTCCAAACATGGAGGAGCGGTTTAGTCTCCTAATTAAGGTTGAACACAAGGCCCACTGGGTTATTGATCTCTGTCACAGACACGTCTGATGTCTGGCCAGAAATGGAGAAAGGGAAAGAGAGACAGACAGTCAGACAGTCAGACAGACAGACAATGACAGTCATGTCCTGAGTCATGGCCTGTGCCCTTCAGACACAGCTTGTCAACATGCGACTACATGTGTGACTGTGTCTGAGCGCATCTGCTTGAATCTACACTGATTCTGCCTTTTGTTTGTGTAATGATCAAAACAAAGAGGGGGGCTGAACACCAAAGAGAAAAGAATATTCCCATTTCCTTTCTATTTGAAAATGACACCTATTGTTCTTCTTTTCTCTCTTTTTTTTGTTTGGTAGGGAGCTGGGGAGAGGAGTAGAATTATTTCTGTCAGATTTGGGGAACAAATGCAGTGGGGGGACTCTGAGGGGGCGCTGTTCTGGCTGTGTTTGCCCACGTTTGATCAGGAACATACTGGGCTCTGATTGGACAGTTCCAGTGCCCTCCTGGGAGACTCCGCCCCCGTGGGAGCGGCTTCTGACAAAACGGCTCGAGCGTTTGGAAATCAGAGCATTCTCCACACGGCAGGGAAGAGTGCCTTCAAAACTCACAACACAAAGCTTTAATACATAAATTTCAAGCATTGCTGATTCCTGCTCTTCCGGTCTAATCTTGTTGGCCATTTAGATTTCCTGCCTTTCCAAAACAACAACGCTGTGTTTCTTGGCTGTTAATGCTGAAACAAACAGGACCCAGGACAGAGAGTTCTTTGAGAGTAAAAAGACTCTTAAAGATCACATTAATTCAGAAATGGCTGGGCATTCTCCTTCCTCATATTCTTCTTCTTCTTATTATTATTGTTCTACACATTTATGATGTAAACAACCCTTTAACAGCATGAGAAAATATTAAATTAGTTCTTTAGTGTAGTCTGTATATTAAAAGACCTGTCAGGCAATTTAGGAGTGATGGCAGTTTCTAATCGAGGTGTGATTACACACACAAAAATTACTAGTACTTTGTTTTCTGTACAGTATTTACACTATGTGTGTTTGTGTGTGTGTGTGCATTTTGTTGCTACCAGTGTTGTCCAGCAGAATGACCATGTTGTTCCAAGCCAGGCTGTGGTCAGGTTTCAGCACTGTTGCATTCCTCCATGCGTTCAGGGCATCCACGTGTCTATTCTGGTCAGCATACTACAATGAAAAGAGAGAATAATAAAGGATAACCCCCCTCAGATAGTATTTCTCCTTTTTCTGGCAAAATGTATGGCAAAAATTCATCATTATACAATGTTTTTTTTCCAATGTTAATTTTGTTCAGATTCATAGTATCCAGGTTATGGAGAATGACCTTGCAAAACAGACCATAAGCCTTATTTGCACACTGCCTCTTTATTCTTTAAAAACAGCCCATGCTAAACAGAGTTTACACCCTGAAGTCTCACCAAGCGTCCCAGGTTATAGTAGCAGTCTGGGTATTTTTTCCGGAAGCGGATGGCGTTCCAGTAGCTCTGCTCTGCTTCCTCAAATTTCTGCAGGCTGTTCTGCACTATTCCCAGATTCATCCAAGCAGCAGCAAAGTCAGGCCTGCACACATCAAAACATACAATACAATCAGTAGGAGCTTTTTTCAAGTTATTCAGTGTTGGAACCAGTCAATTGAAACGATCGCCTGTGTTTTACAGATGCTTTGTTCCTTTGTGTTGGACAACGTACTGAATAGAAACAGCTTTAGACAAAAGCTGCTCTGCCTCAATCAGTTCATTCCTCTCCTTCAGGATATTCCCCAGGTTGTTCATGGCATGGACATAGGTAGGATGCAGCCTGAAAGCCACAAAAAACATGAAACAAGGTCAACTTTGTGCTCATTTGGTAGTAGCTCACTGGATTGCCAGTGGTTGTTCGGCGACATACCTGACTGCCTCTCTGTAATATCTGATAGCAGCAGTGGTGTTTCCTCTGTCAGCCAGGTTCTTACCTACATTGTAATGCACCTGAGGAATCAGTCATAAAAACATAAGGCATCAGAGTGTGACTTCAAATGTTTGGCTGGAATTTATTTCCACATACATACTGCAGTTTTACTGACACATTCTGTAAAGAGGCAGGCAAACACACAAAATATGGATCTTTACCTTGGCATTGAGTGGACATACAGACAGGGCACTGGTGAAGAGGCTTTGCTCTGACCGCCACTGATGACTGCGGAGAGCGCAGCGAGCTACATAAACGCACAACAGCACAAGCACCGTCACACACAGCAGCTTCTGTAATGTGGAAGAAAAAAAAGAATCTAACAACCATGTGCTGTAAGTCATTATAACCCTTAAAAATAAATCCTCTGACTCAGAGTAAATAGCCTGTTAATGTATCTATGTAACACATGGACGCCACCTGCTGTTATCATCCTTTTATAGGTGAGTCATTAGTCATTTCTCATGTCTGTCCCTACTCTGAATCACTGAGCTACCGAAGCATCAAAGCTGAATAAACAGGTGGTTAAATAAAAGAGTTTAAAACAGGACAGCGTGACCAACTGGCTGCAGAAACAGAAAGGTCACCAGGTTGTATCTTTGCGGGGAACTGAGTGCTTGTCAAGGTTTATCAGGACCATGTTGCAGCTCTTATTTTGGTGTGATCTTTTTGGTATGATTTAGCCCTACCCTATATTTGGTCCAGCGACAGCAGCACTGTCCCAGGGCATAGGCCAGCAGCAGGCAGTAGCCAGCCGAAGACAGGTAGAGCACTCTCTCAGCAATGACAAAGCCCACCCTGAAAAAAATGTTACAGGCTGGAAGAAAAGGGACAACCAGCAGCACCAAGCCCAAGGTCAGTATCCTGGCAAGGAGAGGAAAAAGTCACAGAAAACAAAAGGTTTATATACAGACACATGCCACTCAAAAATTCAAGCCTGACACTGTATTGAGAAGAAATTTAGGCTTAGGAAATGTCCAATAAAGGCTTAAAAAACACTCCAAAAACACCCTGTACCAAGGAAACTTCTTTAAGAACCACACACACAGGCTGCCTCTAAACCAGCAGAGAATTTTAAAACTCCTCTAACAGCAATCGAGATGTGGTGCTCTGGTCACACTGCAGTGGATATGATACAATTTTAATAATCAAGTGTAGGTCTAGAGAGGCCAACATGTACTTCATCTCATTTACAGTGAGTGCGAGATGGCTGTGCTCGCTTACCTCCTTCTCTGGCTGTCCTGTGAGCATAAGGCTTGGCTTATCAAGCCTATCAGGACGCACCAGAGCAGCAGCAGCCACACCATCCTCCAATCGGTGGCTGACTTAATGAGAGGCACACAGCCCATGGACCAATCAAAACACAGCCACCAGGGACACAGCAGCAGCCAGGCATTCAGAGAGTAGTAGTAATTATAGTTCACTATCTGCCAATCAAAGAGGAACAGGAGGGGTGCAGAATGGAACAGAGCAGGGAACGATGAGGGAAGTACAGCTTTTCAAATTCAGAATCAAAGTCAATTACTGTGTTTAAAATGATAAAGATTATTCTGGTCAAACACAATATTAGATGTTTAATTAAACGTATAAATGAAATATATTTCAATTTATAGTAGCACAAATGCCAGGATAATGATGATGATTATTAATGACTCAAGAAAATGCAGATAATTTTTGCATCTAATCTTGTATAGTTTTAGTGAGTGATTAAATATTGTGTCTAGGATTAAACAAACTCCGTAAAAAAATCTTACTTACTCTTAGAAATAGATTTTCTGCAAAAGAGGCAGGGTTGTCTACTTCAGTGAATGCTGGTGGTCCTGTTCCCATGATCCTCCAGCGTGCATAGAGCATTGAGATTCCTCCAAAACCCATGAGAGCCAATCGTGTAAGCAGTCCCGTTCGTAACATCTCACTTACCTGTCAGGAAAATATTACAACTTGTCACTGACAAATAAAAATCCATGCTTGCTGGTTACTTTCAAGCACGGTTTCATCATCACAATGTATGGAAATCCATACTGCTTTACTTAAACGATATATGTGATGTGACATTAATCATACAAGGGAGTGCATATTTTATGACAGAAAAGAGGGGGAGGGTGTATGAACTGTAACTCACATCGAGTGGATTCTTCCTAAGGAGAAGCCTCTGGCTGAGTTCATACACATTAACATTACAGATCAGGAGGACATCAAAGGCTGCATTCACACCCTGAAGGAAAATACACAGAGAAGGAGGGAGAAATGGCATTTAAAATTTATATAGGTCAGCAACAAAATTAATCTTCAGCTTCTATCATACATTTGAAAAACATGAGAATTTTAGGTTTTTCCACATAAGCAGTTACATGCAATAAAAATCAATGGGTATGTCTTTATAATGTGTTAAACACATGAGTATTTATCGTGTATCGCTGATGAGGTTTCACTGAAACATAGTTACTACTGGATGTGATGAAATCATTAACTCACTGCAAAATGGCTTCACAAAAAGACTTCATACCAAGACTGTGATGCCTTGTTCTTTACACAGCATTGCTGCAGCACACAGCAAGAGGCTGACCACAACCCACTGGACAGAAAACCTGTCATCTCTGTCACTCCCTGAGAACACAAAGCCAAGAGCAAGTTAGTTATGGACAGTTAAGACTTGAAACAGATGAATTTTAAAAAGAAGCAGCTCCACCATGTCTGAAGCTACCACTATATTTATCAGCGCATATGGATAGTCCTTCGTACCGTACAGTACTGCACAAAGAGTAACACTGTGTTAGATACATACCTGTGTTGAAAGCTTTGCAGTAGGTGAGGAAAGAGAGCTGGAAGAAGAGAGCACATAAAAGGTCTGCTCGACCCACTATACCAGCCACCTTATTGAGATGGAGAGAGAGGGGGAGGGAGAGAGAGAGAGAGAGAGAGAGAGAGAGAGAGAGAGAGAGAATAAAAGATTTGATACGTGATTCAGAAAAAAAAGTGGCAGAAAAAGTTAAGCTAGCACATATACATAAAGACACAGCACTTTGATGTGCCTCCTTTCATAAATGATTGCATTTTGAATCACATCTTCCACATCATATTCTGTTTTGCATAGTGCATCCAGTTACACATGGACTTATTATGGAATGGCTTATTAACAGAGGTAGGAAGAATCACTCACTACCAGCGTGGCCCGTTTCTGTGTGCTCTATACAATGTGTGGGTACTGTATGGTTGGCATCCTGGGGTTGTCTGCTTTGATACATTCAGCAGGCCTAAGCCAACAGTCTGCCTGCCTCTCACCCCCCAGGTCTCACCCAGTCCTTGCCCTGCATGATTAAAGAGAATGGAGAGGGGGGATTGCTGCCTTCCAGCCAGGCTTTACAGCAAACACACATATGCCGGCAGGTCAATAAACAACCCAACACAGATAATAGTCAGGCCATGCTACCACACGTGCCTTGGCCCTGCACTCCCAGCTGAGACAGGGCTTTTGTTCTTGGCATAGAACCACTGCATGTTTGGTATTAAAACCTCTGGGCTGGTATGTCAATCTCTCATCTCATCTCAATGGGCTGCACAGGCCCACAACAGTATCTGTGCCCAACCCAGCCCATGTACAAAGCAAGAACAGGAGCTGGGACTGGGGCATCAGGCTATAGGAGGAAAAAAAAAGCTGATATTTGCATTTAAAAAAAAAATGTCATGAGTTAAACTCATGACAAACTCTGTGAATATCAATTCCATTTCAAAAAATGCTTGGCCAATCAAGAGTTGGGTGGAAAATGTAAGAATAATTTTTTCATGGTTCAGTGTCTATGGAACTGTGTAAGACCAAAAAACAGCTTCAGATGCATTCACTGAAGGACTGTGTTCTCTTCTTCCTTTACATTCACATTTCACACAATTATCACATAGAGAGCATTGTTTTTACCATAAGCGCTGGCACTGAGTGCAGATTTCACCTTTAACCTTGCTTACAATATTCTTAAGTTTTTTTTTTACCAATTACGAGAAATCTGTTCCAGCTGTGTCGTCTCACTCACTATGTGAACATACAGAAGTACAAAACGTTTGACTTCATAATCTGTATGAAGTCACATGTGAAAGGACACTTCAGTATGAAATGCAACTCTGAGAGAAAAGTATACGTGAGTTTAAGGAAGGAAAACTTCTGGGGGGAAAAACTACCAGTGTCATTTTTCTGTCATACTGCACAGCGAGACAAAGCGTTTCAGTTGAGTTTCCAAACCAAACCCATCCAAACTATCCACATTTTATCTTCCACCATACTCATCATTACTCACTGAAAAGTGGCACTCACTGCGGTCACGCCATATCACAGACATTTTTTAACCAAAGTTTTTTTTTGTTTTCACCATTAGTAAATGCAGATGTGTCCTGTGATTTGATGTACTATGTTTAAAAAGGTTTTTCTCTTCCTTGTCGTTGGTGGTTTGTGTTTTCTCAGGTCAACAGCCTTTTATAAGGTTATTGTATTAACTGTCAACATTCATGTCCACAGTTCTGTACACTAACAATTTTGTACATCCTGTCACACTGCCTGTTTTGTGAGATGTTACTGGGAGAGTAAAACATGTACGAATTGCGTTGCATTTGTCAGAACTGAAAAGTAAACTTTTTTGAACTTGATTTTGAACTGTGCTTACACTTTCTGTGTGGACTGGGTGTGCAGCAAAGAAGAGGGCAGCAAGCAGAGACGTCTTGGGAGCCTGGTTCAATATCCTATCTTTCTCAAAGGCTAGTCCACCAATCAGTATAGCAAACACATCAATCATAAGGGCGGATATGACGGCATGGAGGATGATGTTCAGCACATGGAAGCCAACAGGGTGCAGGCCTCCTGCCAAGAGGTAGTTCAGCCTGCAAAGACAAGAGGGGGGAAATAACTGACGGTAAGTGAATAATAGGTGAGGGAAAGGAGTTAAAGTGCCCAGATGCAAGTTCTATGAATATGGTTACATGCATTTAACACCGTGGTTAGAGTGTCAGGGAGTTTTTTCAGCAAGTGGGAGTCTGTACCTAAACGTAAGAACAGTGAGAGGTCGGTAGGATTTGTGACTAGAGTTGCTACTCAAGTTGCTTCCCCAGAAGTCATTTGTCCAGATGTTGTTCAGGGGTGTTGTCGGTTTCAAGTCCTGCAACAGTAACACAAAATTAGACCGATGCCAGCAATACGGTCCTGTGCAGGACGCCAATCTTTTAATGCAGCAAAAGCAAGGTCATCAAATTTTGCAACACTGAGGGACATATCATGCACCTGTTTGCGTGTGGGGTTCATAAATAAATTACATAAATTACCTTGTTGTTGACAATTGCTTCCGAGTCGTCAAACACAAACTCCCCGTCATAACTGTTAATGAAGCACAGGAGTGCCACCAGGGCAACCGTGACCTTGGCCTGGACTGGAGTGAGCTTTGGCAGGGGTATTTGGTGTTCCCAATAAACTTCACACAATGCCATGGTGCACCGGGTCTTTGGTCATTCTGTGTCACCAGGTGAAGGAGGATGGGTGCAGGCAGACCGTCATACTGTGTCAGCAGCTACAAATGCTATCGAAACCATGGGCTGTAAATAACAGCAGTAAAGCAGTATACAGCTATCTTTGCAATAAAAGCACTTTGTCTTTATTCGCTGTGTGGAGTCATACCTTATCTTTTGAGAGACATGCTGCGAGAGGTCACCCTGTCTTGTGTAGCTCCCATGGTAGCTCCTGTGCCAGCAGGCTAACTAACAAAGGTAAACGTTAACTCGCTGAAAGAGGCGAGGGTCGTACCTGCAAACCCAAGCGGGGATTAGCTTTGCACTTTGTAATAGTAAGGTGAAATAATCACACTGTCACAGACGATAACCAGACGGTGTAACTGAAAATTAGCAAGCTAATAAAGCGTGGCTTTAGCATGTCTCGTTAGCGGGTGCTATTCCCATTATTATACGGCATAAACATGACGGACGCACGGCAGAGACTGTGTCGGTGATTCGCGCTATATGTATCAAATATTTTTGCCGAAAACTGGGAAGATTTTCATTCGTATGAAGCCGTCCCGGCGTGGTGCAGTCGGACTACTCGCGGCTGTAAACAAATATACACGCTCAGGTCTCCAGCACTTCCCGTCCCGCGTCACTATCACATGTTGATTTTCAGCCAATGGTTGACGTGATGCTGAGTGTAAAGTGTAGTGAGTGACATTGATGGCGAGACGGTCCAGAGCCCCAAAAACATCCAGAGGTCAAACACAGAGACACACATGGTGCAGTTCTCGTTTGTTTTTACAGCGCTTTACATCCTCCAGGAATAATTTGCAACTAATAACACAAATAATTTGATTGTTGTCCTTGCATTCAAACACCTCAATAGTGAAGGTTGTATAAAACGGCATGGACAAAGGCTAATTGGAGCCAGGAGTATCTCACAGGATAATGTCAGGGTGGCTGCCCACTGGCTGAAGCTTAGTAGAAGTTGGGTGATGCAGCAGATGCTGTCCAATAGAGATGGTGTGGAATGACCTCAAGAGTGCTGTTCAAACCAGACATCCTGAGAACATGGCTGAGCTGAAGCAGTTCTTGTAAGGAAAAATTTCAAGATTTCACTAATGTTTTCACCAGCACTGTGAACATTCAATGTGGTGTGTTCAGTAAAGACATAAACGATTTATTTACATAACAGTTTATCTATTATTAGCTATCTATAGGCTACTGGTGGCTTGTTGAAGATCAGACCACATTTTATCACCAATTAATGCAGAAAACCAGGTCATTCCAAAGGGTTGACATACTTCTCCTGCCACTGTGTTTCTTTGTCACAGGTCGTACGGCTGTCATCTCCAACACAGGTAATCTTTTGTCTGTCATAAGGTATGTGAGTGGAAAGAAGTGTTAATAGAAAGACGAGTGTCTGTAAGAATTAGAGTTGCTGAGGTTGTGGAGAGGCCCATGGCAGACTTTGGGATTTTATGCTCCATTTCACCTGTCATTGCTCAGGGAAGACAAGGAATCTCCCTAATGGTCAGAGCCAGGGGCCCAGGGTGACGTGGGGCCGGGGGGCAATTGTCAAGGGCACATTCTCAGACCTTTAAAATGGGTCTCAAGGTTGGTTAGAGAAGTAGACACTTATTCAGCAAGAAAGCACACATAATTAAGGCCATGCTTCAAAACATCACTCTTGGTATCCAAACAGCCAAATACAGTTTTTCTGGGCGCCACCCGTTTGGTTAAGCTTCAAGCTTTGAAGAATACATCCAGACTGGCGAAAAGAATAACAGCTTATATTACCATTGTTGCTGGTATGTTCCCTACTAAAAATGTTCATATTTCATCAGAGCACTCCAGCAATTCTTAATTTTCTCAGTTTTAACATCTGGCTTTGATTTTTTTCAGCTCTCAGCAGAATCTTTCCTGTCTCACCAGAAACATGACTACTTCTGCAGAAGCATTTAGTACCCTAGTACCACCAAAATCGCCTAATTACCACCCCATGCAAAATGCATGAAGTATGGATTTCATCTCCTGGTTCTTCACCCATGTCAGTCAGTTGGAATTCATGTTATTAGCATCACTTCCAGTGGGCTGGGCAGGGTGGAGGAGATAATGAGGGAGGACGTTCCCGTATCACCAATGGAAGATGTGCTGGCTCAAATGCAGGGAGACAGGGCTGCCAGTGGAGACCCTGTAAGGGAGGGTCCACTGTTTTCGTGATCACACAGAAGGGGACAGACATTGATTGTGTGCAGCCTGACACAGACGCACAGCAGATAGGAAAGGTCAGGGTCAAATGGCGTGAAAGTGAAGAAATGGCTAAGCATCACGCAATGTCCAGAGATGAGCGATGCAGCCTGCATGTGTTTTTCATCATTTGCTGTTGATCATAGATGGCAATTCTTTTTTTTTTCGGATTACGGTGGGGCATATACAATGATATCATAAGATAACATATTCAGAAGCCTGACAGCCTGACCAAAGAGGTCAAATTCAGGTCTGAAGCTCTCAGTTTAACTATTGCCTTTAATGGGAGTTGCATGTGATATCTTTTGTATGAAGATGTGTTATATGATGCATTGCAGGTGTGGTGTGTTGGAACATGGCCGGTGAGAGTGAGACAGAATCCAAGTGCCCTGCAGCATACCAACTCTGTCATACTGCCACAAGCCCTTTCCCTAGTGATCGAAACTTGCATGCTTTTCCCAGTGCCAGGGCCATGGAAACTGCTGTGATGGCAAACTACAAGGTCAGTTACACATGGCCAGTCAGCCGCTCATAGGAATACAATCCAAGAGATTCTTTATCTAATTCTAATGTGCTGTGACCTATTCCTTATTCTGCTTGCTAAAACCTCAGTAGCTTTTTCAAGAAGCTAGAACCATTCCTTTTGTACAACTTTCCTCTATTAAAGTCACTGTTCTTAAAAACATTTCTATTTTTGTCTGGATGCCAGAGGTGGAACAGAAATCTTCAACAAAGGTGAGTGAGATATAATTGACTGTAAACCAGGTACTGAGTCATCACTTGTCACACGCCCTGTCTGAACCTGTTTAAAAGGAGCTCTTCACTCATTATTTGGATAAAGCTGTAAGCCTCACCTTTTCTGATCAAAAGTTTCTTAATATCACACTCCCCAAACTTATCCTTAAAGACAGTATTGTATCGTTACATGTGTTTCATCTCCTCTAAAGTTCTTGTAAGCGACTATTGATGCGGTGGAGCTGAACCGTCTGCTTTTGAAATGCTCCCCTCAAAGGTGTTGAATCCAAATCTCTACACAATTGAGCTGAACCATGGGGACTTCACGAGGAAAATCAAAAGCTGTTTCAAGCACTTCCAAGGTCTTCATCAGCAGCTGCTGATGTTCAAGGCTCTTATAAAACTCTCGCTGCCAACCTGCATGTAAGAGCTGCTAATTTGCTCACCTTTTGTCACTCACTTACATATGCAGCCCATGAAATCCACACACACACATATGCATGAGCAGAATCGCACAAACTTACAATCAAATACATGCCCAAAACTGACATTAAGCTAAGGAACTATTTTTACGCATCGCTTCTCTATATCCCTGAATGTTCATTTCTCAGCTCAGGGTATTCAGTTTCTCTTCAGCTCTCATCCCCTTCTGTTCAGCAGCTTGGAAAAATGCGGCATGTTCTCACAGACAGTGGAAATTCGTTTATATAACAAGCCCACTGAAGGATTTCAAAAATTGCTGGGATTTGGAGAGAATGACTGTCAATCTGTACTTTTAAAAATCTGTTGCTACTCTGTCTCATTTAATAAAATGCAGTTTATCAGTTGGATAGGGTGCACATCCAGCCCCAAATATACAAAGGAAAAAGAGAGGTAGCTCTCATCATAATGATGAAACTGCATTGATGCAATGTTTCGACCTTCAAAGTCCAAAGTTCAGGCAAATATAATGTTTGAGTAGAAAACTGAGAAACTCAACCCTGAGTGCAGTAGAATTACAATCCTGATTATAATCTTTATATAGAGTAATAATTATATTAGCATTATAATTCAGGTTCTGCAGCTCTGTAGCACTCTACAGCTGGGTTGAAAACAGCTGGACTCTGTCTGACAGATGCGACTGGAAGACTACCTGAGAAATATCCTCAAAAGCACCATGTACAGGATCCATCCAGCGACCCTATGTGCAGCTACTTACATTCAAAGTCTTGTCTTGTAAAAGAATGACATCAATACAGTCAACTCCACTGAAGGTGAGCCATCTACACTATAATTAGGTGTGAAAGCTAACAGTAATTTCATCCTTGTCAGAGTTCTGTGGCCTGTATGAGGAGAGTCCCTTCACAGAGGATGGTGATGGAGAATAGCTTGCATTAATGAGGGGAAACACAGCAGGCAGGAGCAAAGAAACTATCACTTAAAGAGCTAAGATGGTGGCTAATATCCATTGCCTACAGAAAAAAAAGGGATGAGATGACACATTATAATAATGATGCCTAAGTGCAAAGTAAGCATCTTACAGTAAAACAAAGTCAATTTGTTCTTAAAGAATATATGCGACAAACTGTAAGAGAAGTATTATTTTATGCTGAAAAAAAGTTTGTTGCTTCATTAGCCAGCCAATGTGTCAGAGATAACTTTAGTCTTTTCAAACGCTGGAAAAAGAAATTGGTCGCTGCAGTTTCTTTTATTCTAAACAGTTTCCTTTTAGCAGGAAAATAAGATTTATAAATCTGGTAAGGTCTTAGCATTGCTGTCTGTGTGTTTTGCCTGGAGTTTTTGGATGTCACTCCAATCTTCATTATAAGAAATGTGAGAACATGCCTGTATCCTTTCCCTTCCTGCTGTATACTGAGGATGTATACACAGATTTGATTACATTTATTATTTGAATCATAAATACACATCTTCAAATAATAATAAGTGGGTGCTTTAATTGATTACTTTACTCTGCTTCCTATGCCACTGAGAACTTTTGTGTGCATGATTGTTTGTTTGTTTTTCAAGTGTTAACCTTGAAGCAACTTGCGAAAAATACAATTCCAATGTGTTACCTGTGCTGATCCAATGGTGTGTGTTACTTCTGATCTAAAAGATAAGACAAAGCATGGCTGTACACAGATCCATTTGTAGCTCACTAAATGGCCATAAAAATCATATCTCATGCAGGCCCCATTTTTAATAATCGCCTCTGTCATTCCTTACATCTGGGCTAAAGCAGATTCTGCTTTCTACACTGAATTCAACCTGTGTGTGTGTGTGTGTGTGTGTGAGTGAATGCTGTTCTCTGCACTTTTTTAGATGGCTGGTGGTGAAGGACTCTTTTGTTCTCTACATGAGGCCGAGGGAATGGTGATCCTCTATGATAAAGCTTTCACGTCAAGATGAGCACCCGGGAGACTGGCGTCCATCACATAGTCACCATCGAGAACCTCTGCAGGCAGGCGTCTGTTCTTATCATATTTACATTTTGCTGTGATGGCATAGCTACACATGTGCCTACTGTACTCCTTCACAGATTACTTGTGTGGGCTGCTCTATATCACTGTACATGCCACAAATGTCACAACCATATTATTTGGGGACAAAGCATGCTGTTTCCATCAGCTGTATTCATAAAATGTTCTGGACTAAAAATCATGTTGTGAATACTGTATGAATGATCTGTTGCTTTCCTCATATGTAATGAAACCTGTTTAGAAATTTCAGGATTCTCTGCTTTTGTCTTCTCTAAGGCCACTACCACTGAAGTGTTTCACTTCTTAGCAGCACGATTTCATTCATTTCATTTTTAATAAAGAAAACATTGGTAAGGTATGAATATGGTATCAGTGCTGAAGCTTATCAACAGATTCATAATCAGGAAGAATGTTCTCTAAACTGTTATAACCAGTGAGAAATCTGCCTAATATTAACTCAACTCCAAACATTCAACAACTTACTCAATTCTTCAACACCTGCAGCCGTCAACAGTCCTCCCAGATAGACACAGAGATTAAGTCCTGTCCAATTCCATCAGCTTTACCGGGTGCCTCCACAGGTGTCTGTGGCCCTGCCTTCCAGAGTGACGGAGCCATCATAACACATCACAGCTCAGAGTGGAAGAGTGGCAGCACCCAGCTAGCCTACTGTACAGTGTGGACCCTTGGGCACAGAGATAGGATGGATACTCAGGTCATCCACTAGATGCCATGGTTGAATCTCTTAGGGCACGGCAGAACATTTTGTCTGCATCTGACCCCCACTGGGTTTTTTCTTACAAGGGTCAGGATTTAGACCAGGAGAATGGTTGGATGAACTGAGTGGCCAGGGGGGGATTGCAGAAAAAAAGAAGAGACGTGTGAGACCTGGCAGTGGTTAAGTTGATTTGTTCTGTACTGCAGCCCCTGCTGTTGCCTTCTCCCTGGTGTTGCTCACAAAAGTGTTCCGCCAAAAACCCTCTTGTCGCCATGGCACCCCAGGCCCTGGCATGATTGACACCCTGTCACATTATCTTATGACAGCACTGGTGGAGAGAGAGTGCAGAGGAGTGATACTGGGAAGTGGCTGGGGACTTGCACACAGGCACAGAGAGAGACACACACATAAAAGCACATACACACACATGCCCGCACAAACGCATGTACACACACACATATACAGTAGAGGCCTAAAGACACCCTAAGGAGCTGCAACACACACCAGCTGGGTAATGGAAATACATCTTGGCCTTAGTGTGTGTGTTTGTGTGCATACTCATGCTCCAGAGGCAGAATTCACCAAACACTAGGGAAGGTTCATAGAGGGGCGCAGATGTTTTACACATCGTGTACATCGTGCTCCAGAGACGCTCTATTTTAGGCAGCAGGGTGTATGGAACAGTGCGCTGATTCCTTTATGAGATGAACATCAGTTTCTATAGCTGGAGGTAGCTCCAGGCTTTTATTTATGGCATTCTATACCCAAGAGATGCTCTATTGTGGCTATGTCAACATCTCTAAAATATGTTCAGAGGAATGGTAAATCATCAAAGAGGCCTAAAATAGATGAAAATCAAGGAAAGAGAGTTAAATGTTGATCTCATCTCTGTTCTAAAGTTAATTTGATGTGAGACCCTATGAAAGCAGTTGCACTGGTGACACTGTGACACACTTTTATAAAGGATTTGACAAAGAACAGCAGTGTGGTGCTGAGGAAAGCCTCAAGTGCTTTAACTTTAAAACAATTAAGTTATTGCTCCTTATTCAAATCACTGGCAGAAAGCTCTGAAGCTCAGAAGAAGTTATTACAACAGTGTTACAGAACACATCATACATATCATTAGGCTACATCACACTCTTATCTCACAATTCACCCTAACTCACTTGATGAGCTCACATAAATTAATGAGATGGATGAGTCTGCCTCTCATTACAGTTTCTCCATTATTGGAGTGATGGATGACAGGCCGACTCTAAGATTGCTGTTGTAATTTGCCGTCATTGTAGGGCCAAAAATCTGGAAGCAAAATCAGGAGGCACCTGCTGGAATTAGGCCTTCAATGTGCTATCACAGGATAAGTCCAACAGCTTTTCTTCTGTCTTGCCAGTAAGGCCTCTTGTAGCAGCTGGAACAAAGGGATCCCGCCCCCAGGCCTTGGTGTTTACATCAAAGGTGACTGAGCGAGGTGAAGTGCTCGCTCAGTGCAGAGAGCTGAGAGGTGGCTACTTCTCTCACTACAGCCAAAGACAGATTGCTTGTGTGGAGAACATGTTGGGGGAATGTCTGTCACTCGTCCATAGCCCTGTTTTCTTCATGCAGGCTGTGATTTTGTCGCTGACTTCTGCAACAGATGCATAGTTTCCTTGGACAGACATTTTTCCCAGTTCAGTCGCAATCTCGCCTCCTCGCCTGTTGTGCTGCCAGGCACCTCCTTTCAGAACAGAGTCCTCCAAAATGTTTCCATCCCATGGATTGCAAAGCAAAACAATCATCAGAGCCGAACTGGCAATGTCTGTTGATTTATTCAACTGAATAGAAAACTGCTCACAGGAACGCAATCTATCCAGTAGCTGTGACCAAATGCCAGCCAAGGAGCAGTTCTCCTCCTCACTGTGTCATTTGAGAGAGGAACAGCTTCCAATTTATTAGCTGCCTCTGTCCCAAGTACAACTTCACACATTTCAACCGCCACTGAAAGTATGAGTTCTTGTGCGATTGTATGTGGCTTCTTACTTTTAGCAATCAGTTGAGCCACCAAATAAGAAGCCTTCTGTGCTTTCTCTGAAGTTGTGGCCAGGTTCACCATCTGTGTTTTCTGGCGGGTGTATTCCTCGCTCTTTCAAAGGAACATTTCTTATGTTTTGCCCTTGTGCTTTGTAATCAGATGTCACTTGAACATGGCTGGCGTCAAGGCTGCGTTTATGATTTACAGCAAAGTATTTTGTAGACCCCCTGGTGATGGGTTTCAGACCATCTACATTAATACAACTGGCCATTTTCCACTGGAGTGAGTTTTCCAGGAGCCATTTTAGGAACCCAGGGACTCTACTTGCATTTCAGTCTCAGCAACCTAGTTCTGGTTTTGGTTCATACCCCTAAAAAGTTCTTACTGTTAAAGCAGTGCTTCCCAGTGGCCCAGGAAATCAGGATAGTGTTTTCATAGCTTAACACTGCTGAGAGCCTTGACACTGTGTTGACCATTCACCGGACACTAGTTATTGCTAATATCAGTATTACAACAATGATGAATTATTTTAATATTATAGACAGTCTTGTTCACAAAGTAGTCTAAAGAGATTAGACACACACAGTTGCAGACTTGGAAATTCTGTTGTGCAAAACTACATCTCAAACAAAACTTTTGCTGTCCAGTTTTCAGCCCGATCTTTGTTCTCAAAAGTGTTCCTCCAACAACCCTCTACAAACATGGTGGAACTACAAATGAAAATACACTAAAGGGACTTTTTGTTCTTGATTTTGTTCTGGAGATTTCTCAGCTCCTGGGACTGTTTGGGCAGTCAAGCCTACACTTCTCCATACATCTTGCATTGTAAGATATTCAACCCTCAGGCCCAGCGTGTACTGACAAGGCCATCACATGTCAACATCCCATTAGGTTTTGCTACTCTTCAACAACTTTTGAAAGTAGATCTGAACATCTGCCACACAGTTTTCAAAAACTTACTTATTTTAACACTTATTTACTACGAGACCTCACAGTTTGACTCTATTCTAAAATACACTAAAAATATGATAAGTTACAGGGTTCAGTCTTCGTCACTGGTTGTTAAGGGTAGGGTGATGTTCCCAGGTCTCTAAGTAGAACAGACAGTAGTAACCCCTTCTGTAAATGGGACTCGCGGGGGGCCATTGCCAGCAGTGGGCCACCAATGTTTGTCCACATGGGTATGACCCTTTTGAGGGCCAGGTCAGGGCAGGCGTGCCAGTAACAGCTGGGTGAGGATGATGGGTGTCAGACCACAACACATGTCAAAGTCCAGACATGCATCTGACAGCTGGATGACATTGAACTGGGAGTTAAGGAGAATGTTCCTGTTGAGTTCCTCTTGTTTATGTTTTATGTGTATGTTTGTTTGAGATGCATTTTCATACACATGAAATTTCATACAAAATATTAAATGTAATTAAATTCAGTACTTTTCATGTTTGTATTCGTGATAAATAATGTTCAGTTTATAAATACACACTACCTGTAAGATCAAACCAGTCTTTGGCAGAGAATGTGGACATTGATCTTTAGAGTATTCCCATCAATTATTTGGCAGGTGTATTGAGCACAGTCAGGCCAATACGAAGTCCCCATTAGCATGTGAGGCCCACTTTAAGGGTTGATATTCATCCACCTCCGTCTCTCACACCAAGAGGTGGAGGCTATTCTCTCAGGGTACCCCCTAACCCCCCATTGCCTGTCTTTCCATTTCCTACCCCCCCTTCTCTCTTCCCTCCATTCCCCTCTGGAGGCCTGCATTAAACATAAAGACTCTGCATGGATGAGTGAGTCAACAAATTACCACACCCAATAAATGGGAAAAAATGATCTGCCCCTCTATATGCCACCAGTCTCTTATTTTCTCTCTCCTTCCCTTTCTCCTTTTCTCTCTCCTCTTTGCTGTTTACCTCCCCTCCACCTCCCCTTACCTTACTGTCCCCCATTAGGTTATTGTCCCAGGCTTTTAAATAAACATGATCTTAGCCTGAGCTTCTCCTTATTGCATTTAGATACAGCATCCCTCCTCATGCTTGACTGGTTGTGTCCATCAACTCAGGGGAGCCTGACTTGCTGCAAAATCCCGGCTAATACACATGAAACTGCTACAGCTGTTGGTCTAACCTTTGAGTGTCTCTTAAGGAGCACAGTGATATTTGCACTTAATAAAATTATGCCTACCAGGAGAATATGCCGCTGACATTTGCCATTTGTCAAGTTGAGGTGGCAGTGAGGCTTTATGAGTCATTAGTGTTCAGAACAGTCGAGAATTGTTTAGCCTGCAGTCGTCTGTTACTGCACAAGGGAGCAATCTTTGTTAAGATCATATGTAACTGCCATATTACATGAAAGGAGTCTTTTCACCCTCGTACTTTCATAACACTGATTCTGTTTTCTCCGTTTTTCACACAGCATGAAGGAAGTCATTTCTTTGTTGTAATGCAGGGTCAAATTTTTTCGTAAGTGTCAAAGTAAACCTTGATCTGGAAAGTAGTAATTTTGTGTTCTGTGGCAGCTCTTTGCTCTTGTTTGAGGCGCAATCTAACATCGTAATCGAAGAGGAGGAAAACTCTGAAGTCATAGATTTTGAAAGAAAAACTAGGGATCAATGAGAACTTGAGAATCAGGGGCACGGTTAGCAACTTTCGCCCATGCAGAGTGATAGATGCTGCAGATGTCGTGCCCTTCCCTGATAGTCATGCTGTGTAGATATGGGTCCTCCTGTTGTTGTAGGACAAGGGGAAAGGACAGAAGAAAAAGTCTGCCCAGCATTATTTTCAAAGACGGGTCACTTTTGTATAAACACATCCTACAATATATGTGTTTATCCGCACGTCACAGCCATTATTGTAATTATGATGTATTTGGCCGCGATTAAACATACAAACAACAAGCATATCAGAATGTTGCCTGTTTGGTGGTCCGTTGCTGTTTCAGTGTTGATCGCTCTACTGTAGGTTGTGTTCTAAAGTGCATGTTTACTCTATTTAAGATTTAAGTCATCAGGGAAGCTGAAGCCTATCCCAGCTGACTACAGGCGAGAGGCGGGGTGCACTCTGGATTGGTCGCCAGTCAATTGCATGGCCAACACACATGCACACACTCACACCTAGGCAATGCATAGTAGCTAAGACCGGGGTTCAAACCTGGAACCCTCTTGCTGCACCGCCCTAAGCAACAACAATCAAAGTTAAAGTTCAGAGGAAAAGAGCCTAAAGTATTATTTTCACTTTCAAAATTCATCAGGTATGGTTTGGTCAGCTTTGACAGCCAGTGGCCTGGCAACACAAGCAAAAACACCCAAATGACATCAGCCAGCCTGACATTTCATTCAAATACAGCTAAATCTTGATTTATGCAAGGAAGTACATGACATCACCTTCACCTCTAACTTTGGCAAGAAGGTGTGTTCATGTAGGATCCCATAGTAAGAACAGAAAATAGCTTCTCAAGGCCTTTAAATTAAAACCAGTCCAATGGACAGTCTGTGTCTCCCAGTACATTTCATTTTGGTGTAGTTGGATTTTCTTTTTGGTGCATATTTTTTGTGGGTTTATGTTTGTAATTATTCATATTTTACAGATTTTTGTTTTTATGCCAGTGATGTTGATTGTTCCGTGGTTGGATCGCTTTTTTTTATATTTGAACTTTTTGAGAAGCTTTTGTTGTTGTTCATGATACCTACTTTTTGTATTGTTATCATGGTTCTTCTGACAACCTCCCTTTTAGCTTGCATTGAATATGGTATAGCTCTTTAGTCACTTTCTGGCTTTGTAATGAAAAACCCCAACAAATCCTTAGCTATCTCAGTATTCACAGTGTTGTCCCCAAATTATTTCTCTATAATGTTTTATTCAAGAAGCAGTGCAGTAACACTTGAAAAGTGACAAAACAATGTATTTTTTATTGCATGCAGATTAAGATAATGTGGAAGATGTAGACTGATGAGTGAACTGTATATGTAATTGTTTTCTGTGTGAGATGCAGCTCAGAAAATCACAACAGCAGCTATAAAACAGGTCTGGTAAAAGTGATATTTTGGTATTGTTTGTATCTTATCCTCATCTTTTACTGTTTTCCTTCCTGTGCTCTGTGAAATACAAAACAACAAACACAACAGATTCCAATCAATCAACTTTTCACCTTTTTGATTCAGCTGGGAGTTGACTCATGTTTCGATAGTCTCACGCAACACCAGCATCAAGTCACCACCACAATCGCTGGGCTATATTTACTGCTGATTACCCTCCTGCAGCCAGAGAGAGTAGGAGTTCCAGCATTTAAAAAAGAAAAAAATAGCAACAAATCCATGCCCCCTTCTTAACATGTGCTTCCCGCCTAATCTTACAAAGCTAAAAATACCAGGAGGCGTCATTGTGAAGAATGTTTCATTTTAATTCGTTTCATTCTTGATGAAACACTGGGACTCTAGTACCTTGGAATCCGTTGGTAGGTTAACACTTGTTAAAGAAATGGAGTTGAAGGCAAGGTGCTGCACTAGTGTGTGTATTTGTAAGCATGGAGAGGGGTAGGAGTCCAGGCTGCCTCCCCTTTACTCACCCAGAGAGTGGTGACAACAAACTGCGGTGTCTGTGATCCAGTGAGTCTGGATCCCTTGGCCTACATTACTCTTTAAGTCATGTATTTACAGATTACATTAATTTAACAAACCTACACAATGTTCTGGTAATCCCACAATTCTGGTAGCTTCTGTGCTTGTGTGTGCACACGTGTGTGACTGCAGAGACAGACTCCCTGTGGAGCCATATCAGTAATAATGAGTTGCGTGGACACTGGAGAGGCACGTTTCTAGTGGGGTGAAGACTATACTAACTTCATCCTCAAGGACCTGGTCAAGCTCTACAAACCATTTGATGGCACACTTACCGACTTACTTATTTGGTTTCTTAACTGTTTCCAGTGCTAAGGACGAACCTCATCTTGAACATGCAGATACTATACTTCTGTTTAAAATGCAAAAAATGCTGATGACCACAGATATCATGCAAATAAACTGGGAAAGATTCTGTTCGCTTGAGTAATTAAAGTAAGTAAAACAGATTTATCCCAATAATCTTCTGACCAGCCATTTAGGTGTTCTCATTTCTAGGCAAGTCCTCTCCCCAGTGTGAAATTAATTGCTGTGAAGTTGTCATGCCAAATATCAAAATCTTATTTTCAATTCAGATCTACACTGTCTTAAAAATCAGAGCTGTGCCAAGCCAAGCAGAAAATAATCTGTAACATCACACAATCCATGAAGGACACTGATTTTCACTTTGATACTGTTTGATGTTGTTTGATTTTGTTTGTTTCCTCTTGAGCATGTATCCACATGTGAGTCTGTGTGTATGTGTGTGTCTGTGTGTGTGCATGCGCACACCCCTTACATGAGTTAGAATTTTTGGAATCGGAAAAATAGAGAGTGACTGCAGAGCAGCGAAAGGTTACATTTGGAAAACAAACTATATGACAACAGCGTTCTCCTTTGATATCGTGATTGGCAATCTTCAAATGTAGCCAAACAAAGAGGAAGAAAAAGAGAAAAACAAAGGGAAAGCAAAATTGAAGTTGTCAGTTTGTACCTGAGTTGTTCCAAACTATCCCATTCTGCAGCCAGTGGGGGTTTCTGTCAGTCGGCAGCAGCTTTCTATATTTCTCTGCCTCTGTCATCGCCGTTCAATTTCTCTCTCTGGGCTTTTATACATCTCTAGGTCTGGGGCTTGAAATGACTAGGTTTGACACAGTGGGAGGAGGGGGCAGATGACAAATACATATATTAAAATCATTCACAATTTCCAGAAGAAGGGGAAGGTAATGTAAGCAGGTGGGGGCTGACTGTAATTAAGGGCAGTCTCTGATCTCAGAAGAATAAGAACCTACGTATGCATTCGTTTTGAGCTGAGAAGGAAGCATGTTGTTCTTTTGTGTGAATGCACAATGTTCCAGTGCACGACTCAGATGGAGTCTGAGAACCAGACTTGTTCAGCTTGACCTACTGTCGCATGTGATGTTGTATTGCTATTTGTTTGTTTGCGCCTGAGACTTTTACAGGCAGATAAAAAACTCCCACAATGCTTTGACTTGATATTGGAATAGAAATATGAGTAGAAATACAAAACTAGACAGTGAGGGATACATCCAAGCATTTGTTCAGAGTTGGAGGTTTACAAAGGCATAGAAAAATTGATCTCAACTGTAGCCCCGTATTTCTTGTAGGACATCTTGTGATAGACTGTTCTAATGTGGAATCTTCTTTCCTACACAATGCTGCATTTAAAAAAAAAAAAATCATTTGTACGTTACAATGGTATTTTCTAAGTCACACTGCAGTCTGAATGGTTTGCTTCTTCATAATGTCACATCCATTTTCTGCTCCCTTGCTCGCAAACACCATATTCATGCACAATTTGACATAATAGCAGAGTTAAAAACATGAAATTATAAGGTAATGTCTCACCAAGGGCTATAGTCACATTAAAAAATGCTTTCTCAGTGATCTGTAAGATTGCTTGCCGCAGTGAAATTTAATAGTTTGAGCATAGCACCCCCTGCAGGTAGGCATTATTCCTTGCTAATAATACCGTCAATGCTTGGACTGAAGCGGAGGTTCTCATTGTTACCCTTTCACTGCAATTACAGGCCTTTCTACTTTGATTGGTGGGTAATTGAATTGGTTTGAGCCTGTATGATTTCCTTCTGAATTTGCCACTCATATTCCAATCTTGGCTCCAGATCAGACAAAGCCTGTCTCCCAGTAATTAAAGACGCCAAAGCCAGGTGTAGAACTGGGGAACTAGGGAACCATAGCCAGATGAATGGGACTGATTAGGTGTTTAGTGAAAATGAGATTTTCTGGCTCAAAGACAAAGTACAGCCTCTCACTTGGTGCTCACTGTTCAGTGGGGTGGCAATTGACTGCTGTTGATGAGGTACATGAGGTAAAGGCCTGAAAATGACTTCCTGCATTCATCATATTTACAAAGGAGCTGCAGAGTCAAAGTCTAAGTCTAAATCTAAGGGATACATTTCAAGCATGAAACAGGCTTTTAAAGTGAACTTTTATGGAAAAAAGAAGATTTTTGTTCTAATTAGGCAGAAGAGAGCCTGTCCCAAATCAGCTGCTGAGATTGTGAAACACAGGGAAAACCAGCGAAATGACACCTTTGAAATTTCTGAGACTGAACTTGAATTTGAGTTTAAACAGAGTTGATTTGTTTTTTACTCCTAAATTCCCATGTGGAGACAAAAGAGCCTGAATTGTAACCAAAAACAAACAAATCAGCAAAAAAGACTGGGACTTTTTACAGCGGACTTATTCCAATGGCAAAATGGTATGGTAAAAGAATCTTATATTGGTCCTAAGTGAACAGCAGCTGTGGTCAGGTCAAAGTCAGCGTACTTCGAGCAGTGGATGTATGCCAGCTGACTGAGTGGAAAATGAGAGTTTCCTTCTCCCTTCACTGAAACTGGAATGGATTTTAATCAACACATTATGCCAGTTGTTAA
This sequence comes from Toxotes lorentzi, assembly GCA_037833715.1. Taxonomy (NCBI): domain Eukaryota; kingdom Metazoa; phylum Chordata; class Actinopteri; family Toxotidae; genus Toxotes; species Toxotes lorentzi. The sequence continues at coordinate 6,417,434 of JBBMJY010000007.1, read as the reverse complement.
TTGCTTTTGTCGCCTGCTGCTAAAATAATTTGCTACTTTTTTATTGTAGTAGTAGCCATCTGTTTCAAAACACAGGGACAGGATCAGGCCTAGACCTGGGGTGGATGTTGACATGAGATACAGGCGGCTAATTTGCACTGCCACCACCTTATTTATGAGGCTAAAAATGTGCAGAGAGGAGGGAAAGATTCACAACAAGGGCCTAAAATGAAGAGCATGATAGAATGAAATTACAAAAACACAATATTAATCTTAAGGAAAAACACATATAAGAAGGTACATTATTCAAAAGCTACCTCACTCTTCATTATATAGTCATCTACCAAGAAGGATCACTACGGTGCAAATGTACATACCATATTATCCTGTGCATCTTCTGAGGCAGATGTCATTTTGGCCTTGAAGAACAATGGCTTACTTATGAGACTCACCCTGCTTTAACCCCACTTCTGTGTTCCTTTAATTGCTCAAGGCTGCAGACAGGCACTCTCAGTAATGTCTAGAAGGGACAATAGCCATGAAGACCTCAGTGAGAGAAAGCTTTTACCCTGCTTCACCTCATATTTACTCTAATCAGTCTCACTGTTGAGGCGCACATCACTGGTTGTATGGTTGGAGCCTATAATGCCTCTGCTCTTCTCTGTGGTCTGGTTTCAGTGTGCTTTATGGTTTATAGGCTTTTGTTTGAGCGAAGGAGCGAATGTATGATTTGGTTCTCCTTTGTGTTTTGTTTTATGTGCAGCTAGTGAAAATTTGTTCAGGTGCAGTGTGCCAGTGGGCCAGTGTTTTCTCTGTTGCTATGGTGCTGTCATAAGAGCAAAAGAAACACACAATGAAACAAAAATTCAGGTAAAAAGAAGATGGACAGTAGCTGCTGCCAAGATGGAAAGTGAATCAGGCACTGAAGATCCTTTTTTTGCTTTGCTTTGTGTCGAGTACTCGAACACCAATGATGAATCAGATCAAAAGGTTCATGAGAAATCTAACCGCTTACATGTCTGCCATTCGAAGCAGCAAGTATTTACACATTCAAGTGCAATCACACCTCATTTCTGGTTAATAATCAGACTGGTCACATCGTCTCTGTGTGAAGCCTCAGAGTTATAAATTCAGACTTTCTGGAGGAGGGTGACAAGTGTGCTCTAAATTATATCTACTTTCCAGAACTTCCTCCTCCACAACCAGTTTTTAATTCGCTGTGTGGAGAGCCATCAACAACTGCACTGGAGATGTACAGTATGTGTGTGTCTTTTCATATATGAATGTCTTCTCTGTCTGTCATGCACGCAGCATTTTGCATGCATCCAGTATTTGTGTGCGTGGTGGGCTTGCACTGCAGTATACGCAGAGAAGTCATTTTCTAGTCTATGTGATGCTACAGGTGTTGCCAGGGTTTGAAAGCGACATTTCAACAGGAGGGGACTGAGCCATCAAAGCCATCATGTACTTTAATTGCAGGTAATCTTGGCTCACAGACACTCTTCCACTCCCTCTGTTCTTAAGAACTTCCTCCTCAATTACCAAAGTGCCTCAATTAGGCCCTAAATAAGCAGTGGGCATGCATAAGGGAGAGATGGGCAAATTACAATAGAGAGGGTAAAAACAACAGGCCCTGTAAGAGCCAGTGTGATGCAGAGGCAATTAAAAGACAAAAAAGTGCTCTACCACACGGGGCGAAAATGAGAAAAAAGAGAAAAAGCCCTTTGATGAGCTAGTTCTGAGCTAAGTGGAGCTTAAGAGGCAATGGCTGAGGAGAAGAAAGAGCGAGGAAAGATAAATTAAAGACAGTTGATTGGCAAGAGGGCTGATGTCACACTGTTTCCCTACAGGACCATATGTTGGGGAGAGCACTCAGTCATCGAGAGACTGGAATGTGTGAGTAAGTCATGATTTCTATAGAGCAAGTAGGCGTCCCACAGGCAGCTGATTCTCTACACTCTCTCTGCTTGCCCTCCACAGTCATTATCCAGCCAACCCCATACACACTCCATCAACTGTGAAACTTACTGGGCGTTTGAATGGACAAATGAAGACCCTGTCTCATTTAATGGGCTAATTCTGTGTCTAACAAGGGCCCTTGTTAAGGGAAAATGCTTTAGCTGCAGCCGGCAGTATGAATATGAGTGCAATAGTCAATTAGCTCAAATCTGACCCAGAGCAACTGTCTGATGAATTAACTAGAAAGAAATACATCATCAAGGAACACAAAAGACAAAATGAGGCACTAATATACACACGTTTGTGTTTGTGTGTGTGTGTGTGCCGTACTCACAGTGCGTGCCTACTGATTCAACGACATTTCATTCTGTGGACGGCCGACTCAAGCTGACCTGGATGGCTGGTTGGAAACTGAGCTCATCTAGATCCACAGCAAGCTGCTCATAGCAGATGACAGGACTGTCATCATCGGTCATCGCTGTGAAATGGAGACAGTGCTGGGCACCAGAGTAAGCAATGACTCAATAGGAGAGTATGTTAAGGAGGAAGAAAGAAAACAAAAAAGAGAATATAGAGTATCTGTATAGGACAGTGACACACCCCAACCCCAGGAACTACCAAAATTGAGTTGCTTCTTCTCCTAGTTGCACTTCATATATAGTAAAAAATAAAAATGTAAAGAACAAAGTTTGGACCACATGGTGAGAAAAATCTCGAATCACTTATCATGGCAGCTCAGCATGCATCCAGGAGAGGGCAGTCTTATCCAGTCTTATGTTTGAACTGAGCAGATGTGCATGAGAAGAATCATTAAACAGCATCTGTCCACTCAATTACCCCCTTCGTTAGTCCAATCCCATGTTTTCTTTTACTCATAGAGGAGTAATTAAATTTCCCGTAAACTGGTTATAATTGCTGGATAAAACAAGTCATAAACATGGGAGAGGTGTGTTTTCAAGGGGAATAATGGAATGGCCAAAACAGGAAACACTCAGGTAATACAGCTTGCACATCGTGGGGTATAATTGGCATTTACAAGATAAAGGGAGCTTAACAGGGCCAGAGATTTCTATGTTACTGTGGAAAATTCCAACTGGAAAATAGTTTAAACCACATATTTAGGGCTTTAGGACTTAGAATTGTATTCACTTTTCCTATATGCACTTCACTTACATCTAACAAAACGCTCCAAATGTTTGTGATCATAAATGTTTCTAAATGTTTTGTACAAATTCCAAAATGTCCAACATAAAAAAAATGTTTGGTTATTAGTGTTAATTAATTAGTTTGCCACATTTATGCATTATTACACTATAAATCACATTTTAATGTATCATATATTAATATATTTAGGGAAAATGCTCTTGTGGATGTTAAATTCCCTTACTGTCACATCTGACAAACGTGTTTGCTGAAACTATGTAATGTAATGTAAAGGAAATGAGATCTAACAATTCTTTTGCTCATAAATGCCTAAGCAGTGTAGGCCTTTATTGGAATAATTGAATACTCAATAAAGCTTAGGATTTATAATAATTTACAAAATATTTCATGTTTTAACTCCACACAATAAATAAGATAGATTTAACTTGCAATTACATTCACAGTCATAGATCTAAAAGTTACTTTAATTTGCTTGTTCTGTCAACAAGAACAAGTGTCCTGGTTTAGGTATAAAATGAATATAAGAAAATTAATTAATAATGAAGACCAGAGGAGACATTATCAGAAACACAGACTAAAACAGAAGAACACAGACGAAGCATCAACGTGAAAGGACATCACAAATTATTGTAGCTGCATCAGAGCAATTACAGGTTTCAAACATTGACATGAAACAGCAGAACAGAGTAAACATATACAGCAGCAGCTTCTTGGTTTGTTTCATAAATCCAACACGTGTGCCTGCATAGAAAACCTCAGCAATGATAATGCATGAAAAACACAGAGGAAAAATAATGCCTATCCCAGAGGTATGAAATTGTCACTGCATGTCAAAATGGCTGCTGCAATAAATGTCTCACAGACATCCTGCACGCACAGCCAACACTTTCTGAACAGTTTTGAACCTGGATATATATATATATATATATATGTGTGTTAGAAAAAGCTTTGTTTTCATTGATTGGGGAAAGAAGGGGAAATGAAACAACTTGAGCCAGCAAGACTTCCAGCTCTTCTATAAAAAAAAACTGCAGGATGCACTGCAACTCATCTCTAAATGTCGATGAGGTCATCGCCACTCTCATCGCTCTCCACAGTCAGCTGACGCGTCCACCACTTCTTCACCTCTGACCCTGAGGAAGCCTCATCGTTGACAGGGTTCATCTTACACACTATGGACTTGACACTTGTGCGACCTGACACAACACACACACACAGAAGAGTTTACCTCAGTATTTTTGTCCTAATTTTTCCAATTCTCCATTCTCCAGTAGGGGCTTTGCCTCTTGTCAGGCCACTACTGTAAATAAGAGTTTCTTTAAATATGTCACTTTTCTAAACTATAAGGTCACATAAACTCAGATTTTCCACGGCAGAAGCATACTTGTGGACAGCTTTCTTCCAATTCACTTTAGAAGGACAGCCTCAGCAAAACTGTACAACTTGCAATAGACAGTACACATAAGCGAACACACCTGCAGGAAGCCGCCACTGTCCAAGCTTCCTCTGTGGTCTCCCTAGGTCTGAAGAGTCCTGCCTGTAGCCTCCTCTGTCTGACAACGTGGGGCTGAGTAACTGCTGGAGACCACTCATCTAAACAGAGAGGATATATCCTTTGTTTCACCATTGCAAGCACATACTTGCAGACTATATGATGTGCTTGCTATATATCAAGCTGTGAGCATGTGTGAGTGTGTAAGCAGTTGTGGTATGTATGTGGGGCTTTACCTCAGGCTGTGAGGGGTTGTCTGGGTTGTTAGTATTGTGGTCTTCACTTGGCACGGTGGTCTCTATGCTGGGGGGGTTGAGGAAGCGGCTCAACTCCTGCTGCTGGCTCTCTCTCAAGCTGTGAATGATGCTGCACGACTGCTGCTGCTTCTGTAAGTGCACATAGACATAACTCTTCAGTGTGTGTGGAGACATGCTGTATGCATGTATGTAGAATACTATGGGAAAGGCAAAATGTGTTTGTGTGTTTTCTGTTTAGAGACTAACCGCCCGGATACGCTTGAGGCATTTCTTGAGCCACATTCGTATGGTCTGCTTGGCAACCTCTTCTTCAATGGTGTACTCCAGCTGTTCCCTGGCCAACAGCTCCTCCAGCTGGAGAGACTTTCTAATGTCCACTGAGCGATATGACAGCATGCTGTATGATCAAACACACACACAAACAGCAGCAATCCAGAAATTATGATTTATGATCTGAATGACTCTGCAATGCCAGGACCCCAAATTATTTGTTTAATACTAATAAACTGTAGAAGAGCATGTGTGAGCTGGATATGCTGTCCCACGATCACCTGAGCACATCGTGGAAGGTCACATCTCCTCCACTGTGAAGTCGCTCCATCTCATAGCACATGTGCTTAAACAGCAACTTGTCTTTGTCCAGGTCCACCTCCAGCCTGCCTCTGAGCAGACGAAGCAGGAACTTCACCCTAGATGTCGGAATCACACCCTGGGGATACAGTCGGAGAAATCACAGGTTGACGGGCTGACTCAAGTCTATGATCAGAAACTTGGATCAGAATTTCAAATCCTTCAGACTTTTGTTAAACTGTACATGAGAGTGAAGATTACATGAGATCTTACTGTTCATAGCTCAGTTTCAATAAGAAATATTATCACCTGTGTTGTTATAAAAGCAACATCCTAAATTGTTGGAGGTTTGGTGTCAGATCTTCACTGAGAAGGACCAGTGAGTAAATCTTCTTTTCAATCAGTTTGAACACAAACTTGGAACTGAATCCTGTTTATGAGCCTAATATTTAACAAGCTATAACTTTTTCTCATTATTTTCATGAGAAATCTGATTGTGGCTGGAATATGGATTGGGACCAAATATGTATTATTGGCTCCTGCTTATATACTTGTTCTGTGTGTTATAATTGCACATGCTTGTACAAAGAATTGAAAAGAGCCTATATCCGGATGGCATCATGGATAAATAGGAGGGGGTCCACATTTTCAATCCAGCACCCACTGTTCTAATTACATTCTCCCTATTATTCAATGCCAAGGTCCATTCCCTTAAGCTCTTCTCATTAGCTTTTGTGCAGCTTTTATCTTCTCTATATTATGCTTTGCTCATAGCCATATGATCATCATCATCTACCCTCTGCTGTGTCCTCATCCTCTTTCCTATTGCTAATTTCTCACCTCCCGTTTGTCATCCACCATGTTCCAGATGATCTGGAAGTGCCTCAGGTCATTATAGCTCAGCAGCTGGTCCTCCTCAGTGGAGTAGAACAGCGAGAAGTTCTCCACAATGATGGCTGCAGTGATAGAAAGGGATATTAACACTCAAAGATGCAAATATTCCATAGTAGTAGTAGTAGTAGTATCTATTTAGTTTTCACTGTGAGATGCATCAATCATCTGAATTTGTGTAACAATGAATGCAAGTTGTTCTGCTGCCCTTTAGAACTGTAGACATCTATTTATGTTATGATCCCATGAGATTAGAGCCCAGGCTTCTGGGAGACTGAATGAATCATTATATCATCATGACAATGGGTTGATTGAAACCCAGGCAGTTATAACGAATCTCAAAACACAGGCACAAGCAAGAAAGACAGATTCATTTTTTCCACTTGTTTTTCTAGTTTACTTTTCATCCAAAGACAAATCTTGTTCTTCTAGCTTTTTCATGCATTGTTTCATTTGTGTGTGGTTTTGAGGGATGTTTTCATAAAGACTGTTGCTTATAAAAGGTCAGTTCTTATATAGTAGTAATTGTCTGTGGTCTATCATTTACCCTCTTTGTCTTTCCAGATGAGATTACAACCCATACAAAAGTGAAAGGTACAGATAGAGTCCATAGACCAAGAGAATACACAATACAGATCATAGAGTAAGATGGTTTGGTTGCTGTCAAAACCTCATTTTGATTCTACACACGCCTTCTGAATAACTAATTTGTGGTCTTTGACTATAACGATTTCTGGATGAAGGGATGTGATCATTATGCTGATAATAAGCGGTAACAGACTAAAATCTTTTCTCAGGAGGGAGTCCTTGTTGTGTCTTTGGAGAGCAACATGTGAATGTGCTTTATGAGTTCTGCAGTCTTGCACAACAAAAAGCAGAAAATGAAACAGAGCCCTTGGTGCAGAGAAGGCATAAGCTTTTTGAATGGCTTCCATGCATGCACACGTTTGGTTTGGTCACTTAGGACTCCGCCTTGACTTTCATTCAGTCCCCAGAAACTCACACAACCAACCCGTAAATGTTTACCGTATAGTTTGGACTGCATAATGTGACTGTGTGAACAGATTTTTGCCCCTACAATGTCACTTATACAAGTACATACACACACACTTACCTACAAGTAGGTTGAGCATGATGTAAGCTATAATGACATAGAAAGAGCAGAAGTATATAAGCGCTCCAGCATAGTTGCCACAGTCAGTCTCCCAGTAGCGATGTTTATCTGGGGTGCAGAATGGTGGCTGTACCTTGGGAAAGAAATGACCACAATATAATTCACATTATCAAATGGGGCAACAAAACTTTTTTTTATTGCATAGTGATACCTAGCCATGCAGGCTGCTATTTTAAGAGTTAATTTTGCTGTGAGCACAACAAACAAAAATCCATTCACCTCCATTGTATTGGGAGGGCAGCAGAAAATTGAGGTGAAGCAACCCTTTCAACGCAAAATATAAAGCAAATAATAAACAGTATTTCGCCAGATTGGGAATACATGGTGTGTTCCTTTGTTTATGGGAATGTGAACTGGACCTGCAGCCCATCTTACCATGCAATCATGCATGATTTTATTCCAATCTTCCCCTGTGACAATTCGGAAGAGAACGGTGATAGCCTTGCCCGCTGTGGAGAAGTTGGCATGCCTGCGATTAGGGGAGAGAGACGGATTCAGAGAGCTCTATGGCGATGTGTTTTACTGGATCTACTCCATACAACCTGCAGAGCTCATCAGCAAAAACAAGCTGCATAATGAAGGAGATGCAATGCTTACCGGTTTATGTTCTCTCCGTATTTGACAGTTCCAAAGAGAACAACGCCAGCAAATGCATAGCAGAGGAGAAGGAGAAACATGCCCACGATGATGAAGAAGCTCTTGTACATGCTGACTACTACAGTCAACAGTAGCATCTTCAGCGTCACCTTAATACATGAAACACACACATAGACAACATTCAGAAGCATATTTCATTACTACAATAGACATTACCTTTTTGGGGAAAATATGTTTTTTGCTCAGAAAACATACTCACATGCTTCCCACATATTGTGAAGAATCTGAAGACAATCACACATGTGCCCATCATGTAGGTATATGCATTCTAGAGGGGAACATTTTTGTTAAATATTTGCTAAAATACTTAACATTAGAATTCCTAAAATTTTCCCTTAATAAAACAGTGGGTTTTTTTTTTTTTACCAGCAAGGAAAAATGCAGGACTATCCAAATGACTCCCAGTGATGTGACCAGCAGGTCATAGCGGTTTCGTCTACTTTGCCAGTAACCCGCTGGAGACATGGCTATCAGCTTCATGGTCACCTGGGGAACAACACCAGCACTTCAACACATCGGACAGACTTCTATATCCAGAGGAACCAATCAAGTTGAAACCTTAAAAAGTGATGGATGAGTAGGATGACAAGCTCACCTCCAGTACAAATATAAAGGTGAAGACTACTGACATGGTGGCAAGGGGAAATGTTACTTGATCGTCTACATCCCACTGGAGAAGAGAGTCACACACATCAGTATTTCATATATTTTTCTTTACAGCACATTCCAATACAAACCACCTCACTCTGCATGGAAGAAATGATCATAGCAGGTAAAATAACACAAGAAGCACACATATATATGTGATATGAGGCTTTACCTTGACTGAGAGCAGCACTGACTGTGCCAACACCAGCACAGCAATGCCCCGTTTGAAGAAGGGATGTTGCGTAATGTCATACATCTTGGCCCGGAAACCACCATTCTCTGTCAGTCAGATAAGAAACAAGAGGTTTACTGAAACCTGTGGAGCAATAGGAAAAAAAATCTCTTGATGGAGGTTGTTTTTGTTAATGTTTATCAACACTTAGGGTGGAACCTAAGATTTTCAGTGATCAGGCAGTCAAGTCAGTGATCAGATTTGAATATCAGAAGCTGTGGCAGTGGTCTGTGTATGGCTGCCGTACTTGAATTTGTGGTAGCATACCTTAGTGCCCTGCAGATGGCACTCATGGACCATTTGGATGTTACTATCAGTGTGATAGTGCTGCAGATTTTGTACACATTTATTCATGTAGATGCCTCTGTGTCTGTGCCTCTGTGATAAGGTTAAAAACAAACACTAACAATGAAAAGAGAGAAAGATCGTCTTCTCAAAGGTACAAAAGGAACCTAGCCCCTGCTTTAAAAAGGGATGAGTAGCTGATGTGATTGGCCATTGCTGAAGCCCACCCTAACTCTAAATAATGATACTGTATTTCATTTTCCATTTCTGTTCCAGCAAGAGGACAGTAACTGGAATCAAAAATTAATTGGTTCCATTTACACACACTTGCAGTTCAAATTTGTGCTTGTTTCATCTGTCAGCATTTCAGCTTTAAGTTTGTTATAATACTTCTTCTTGTCACAACAAATCCTTGTTAGAAGAGATGTTTAATGCAAGTCCTTGTTACAATGGTCCCTAGTGTCCCCTTCAAAGCAGGGAGTTTAATATCCAGTGAATGTGAAACAGATCTAACAACAGTACATCCAGAGTCAGGCACTCTGATTACATATGACTGCTGACCACTGAGACAATTTTTGCAAGTACTTTGAGAAGGACCAGTGAGTAAAGGCTGGCTCGGGTGCTGTAATGATCTGCCAGTAGGGAGTGAGTGGCGCCAATGCCGAGGGCCTTTGTATGTGGATCAAAGTCAGGTTGATACTGCTGGTGGCAGCGGCGGTGCTGACTAAAACTGAAGCCATTGATTTTCTGTTAGATCTCAGCCTCAGCTCTACCAACAGGCGATTTCCCACACAGCCTCCAACCATTCTCACGACTCTAATCACACAGGGAAGAGCAACAGTGTAAATGTACAATATTCCCATACTGAATTGTAATCAATAGCATTAGACTGTGTGTAAAATTTAAGTAGACTCAGTATAAAGCACTTATCCGGTTAGTACCCGTCCATAAATGTGAATTTAGTGTAGATAAAGACTGCAGTTTACTTCAACGGAGGCGTGTAAATGTGATAAATTCAGTAAAATAAATTTCATGTGGGAGGCTGAGACAGGCATGATTCAGTGTCTGGGCCTTTCACATTATCTGTCTTCATATTCAGTTTTTTTCATTACTGCTGCTAGTCATCATTTGGGTGTCATGATGAATCCCTCAAGGGATCAATCCTCAATGAAAAACAAGGACTATTAAATATGGATTAATCATGCAGGTGGCTGCTTAACAATGCACAGGCACACACACACACACACACACATCACACGATCAATCAAAAGACTGGGGCAAAGACGTGACTTCCATGATGTCGAGTTTGATACTCTATCTCTGTATTACAGAACAATTTCCAAAGCATTTGTCATATGTGTTTGTCTTTCAATATGCATGTTCGTACCTGGGCGAGGGGGCAGGTGGAGAGGTTGAGCTATTTTCAGTCGACTCTTCAGATCCTCCCATCTTCTCTGGTCCACTGTTAGCAGGGCAGTACCCTGGTGGTGGAGACACAACACATCAAAATCTGGGAGGTGGTGTATTTGCCAGCCTAGAATGAACATTGTGTACCAAGTGCAACAACGCCAACTTTGTTCTTTCCTGTCTGCTTCTCTATTCTTTCTGCTGCCAAATAAAGTAAAACAACACTCCCCCAAATAATCTGGAAAAAGGAGGAAGCCTTATCTATATGTGTGGCTCTTACCTTGTTCTCATTGAAATTTGCAATGACAACTCCTACAAACAGAGTGAGTCCAATCATACATCCCAGAAAAACAAAGACATGGATGTAGATGCCATGGATCTGCAGGAACAGAGAAATATAAACCGAGCTGAGTTACAGTTCTGTTAGAATAAAGAAAAAAAAAACTTTGATGAAAGGTGTTGGAAAAGTAAGATCAGGTTCAATACCGGTCCGACGCGGTGAATAATGACATCTCGGACCTCCACCCAGCCTTTGAGTGACAGCACTTCAAACAGAGCCAACATGGCATTTCCTACATTGTCAAAGTTAAAATTACGAGGGTTGGCCCTGGAGAGGGAAAAAATGGATACATCAGTCACGGGCTGGATAAAAACATCTTAAATCAAGTAGTAACTAAACAACAAGCTGTCATACCAGACTCTTGGTACCCAGAAACCTGGTTTCTTCTCCCCAGGCCTAAGTTTCAAGTTGAGGTTTTTGGAAACACTGACATTTATTCGGAAGATACCATGACAGTCCTCCTGTAACCAACCACACATTTCACAGCACCACACAGAATTAAGACACAACTATTAGAAGAGCAAGTAAAACAGGAAAGTTGTTTCTTAAGTTGTTTTACTATGTTGTACTAACTTAATATAATAAAAGTCCTCATATTAACATTAATAATTAACATAATGTATTTGTTTTAGTGTAACACACATGATTTAACAAGAACTCCTTATGTTGACTCCTAATTAAAAAGGTATAATAGTTTAAAGAAAATGTAAATAATGCATAATAGTAATGCAGAATAATCAACAGCACATTCCCAGATCTTACCAAATAACTTGGTGACTATGTTTTTATTATCATTAGGCCAAAATTCCAATAATCAGACCAAAACTGTTACAAAATGAAATTCTTCGAGTACATGTTTCAGCATTACACTATATAACCAACTGTAAGGGTTTTTTATGTATAATAAAAGATCTACTATAGCACAATCTGAAAGAACTGTGGTTAAGAAAGTGGGATAAAAGGAAGCACTGGATTATTGATTTGACTGGGGAAACCCCTTCTACTTATTCATCTTGTGGTTCTCTGCTGGGAGTGCGGTCCGGTAGGAGGAGGTTTAGTGAGGAGATTATGCTTCTTGCTTTACCCGTTTAAGGATATGGGGGTCGTTGCACTTGGCAAGCTTTCCGGCGAACAGTTGAACTCCAAAGCTTGCAAACACCAGCATTAGTGTGAGTAGCAGAATGGAAACCTGCAGAAGAATCAATCAAGAGTTTAAGGGAGACAGTTCAACATAATCCAAGCCTGAGAGATTAAAGAGCAAGCTAAGGATGTCAGACAGCTGTGGATGTAGGACCTCAGCTAGGAAAATCCATGTCAGACCCAGTGAGAATCAGTAAATATTGTACATTTCTGATAACATAATAAAATCCTTGGTAAGAAAGCGAAAGGTAAGCAAAGCCCAGAGATGGTTAAGAATGTAATAACAACAACAGAGCAATTCAATAAAACTCAATAAGATGCATTAGTGTACAAATCCCAGTTGAATTTGTGTATGTTTTGAGTCACATGCTATGAAGCACGAACACTTCACTGCCAAATTTTCCAAAGAATATCACTGTTTTTTACACACTTCAAAGGTCTAAACAGTGTTGTATTCAAGTCTTAGACACAGCAAATTTCAAGCAAAGAAAGGGACCATTGCAGGGACCAATATGAGTTGTATATTTTAATTAATCAGTGGTAAAACCCTCTTTCTGCTCCTGGGGGCTGGGTAAAGGGTAAAGAGATAAAGAGTAGTTCAAAGTACCTTGATATCTGATGTAGAAATATCTTAAGTACTTAAAGCTGTAGTGCACACAAATGGAAATTGCACATGGCCACTTACCAGTAAAATCTCCTTAAATCCTTTGAGAACCTCCCGCACCACCTTCCTCATCTGGGGTACCAGCTTGAAGATCCTGAGCGGACGCAGGCAGCGCAGCATCATCAGCAGCTGAGCCCCAGACTCAGGAGGGACGTCAGGAGGCAGCCAGCACAGAAAGATCAGACTCACCTACAGTAGCCACACAGCAGGGAAGGGATGAATGGTTAAGGGAGGAGAAATCCAAAAATAACAAGAAAATTTGTTGCTGCTTCAATGCTATTTTAGCCATCTTTCCCAGTCAATGGCTACTGTTTAAATAAGACAAAAGACATGCAATTGATCTACGCTCAAAGAGGTTTTCAAGTATGATTGATCTGTTACGATCACATTACTTTAGATTTACATGAAACAGCCTTTAGATCAGTTGATATTTCTCACAAGATAGATAAAGATGTCCATGACTCCTCCAAAGTCTCTGATGACAGCTGTGGGTGTGAAGAACAGACCATCGGCCATGATCTTCAGGTTGAGCTCGATGCTCATAAAAATCACAAACACATACTCCCCAATCTGAAACAGACATAACAGTTTTAACAACATCTGTGCATTTATGTAGTTCACTCGCCTTTTTACGTAGCAATCCATTCATACGATTTGAATACCTGCAATGTAGGGACGTGCATGACTCTGGTGAAAGGTGATTCAAACATCATGGAGATGCAGGAGCAGATGGTTACTACAATCATCACCCAGTCCAAATAGGTGACCAGTCCCAGAAGATCGCTACAAGGACATGCACAAACACACACAAATAATGTTACACAAAAACAGAGGAGCTTTAGATTCTGAGAATTTACACACAGGAAAACTATGTAAGTAGGTCAAGAAAGATATTTGGTTTGCAAACCAGCAAATAATCATAATTCAAGAGAACAAGATGAGGGACAGAAAAAAGAGAGGGATGATCTGTGAGGAGAGACATCAGAAAGTGAGAGTGAACAAATGTTTGTGTGTGCATGTGTGAGCGGCCCAAACTGTTGTACAGCAGGATGTCAGTAAAAATCCCCTGGCACCAACGGCATCCAATACAAAGGACTGCTTCTCACTTTAATAATCAGAATCTGTGCTTGGCTGAATTACTATCAGGTTGCATAGTGGGTAAAATCTATTTCACAGCTCTTCATTTGAGAATTTTCATTCCTTACCACAGTTTTAGGGAAGCACAACAGGCAGGTAATAAGAAACAGACTTAATAAGTATTCCACTGCTGTAGAATGAACAGATCAATAGAGAGTGAAGGAATCAATAATTCATCACACTTACTACAGTTGGTGGTATTTGGTGTTCTTCACTGCTCCTGTTATGGGGTCAGTTTTGGATCTAGATATGAATTCATACAAATAAAATCAATTGTCAGCATTTTGACAAAAAGACGCCACATAAAAATTTTTTGAAGCTGCACAAAATGAAATTAATCATAATAATAAATCTTATGAGCCAAACTCACAAGGGCATTTACCCAAAGATATGCTGCAATTTAGGTCTTTTTGTCCTACGGAAAATTTTGTGTGGGTATGAACATATATACAAATTGAGAGGAGAAATTTTAACTTGTAAATGAAATACAAACTCTTAAATAACAGCTTTAAAGTTTAAATGTAAGACTGATCTTACGCATTGAAGCGAGCTCGAACAATCATCCTGCAGAAGTTCCTGAAGCGGTGTTCCCGGCCCACAATGAAGAGAGGCTTATCGAAGTAAGGATGATTTTCTCTCAGTTCCTCCTCCTGGACTTTTCTACACAGACACACAAGCAGAGATACAGGAAAAACGCCAGCTACTGTATGATACAACAACAGCCAAACTGTGACTACAAACTATGGTGTAATTTTCTACACAATGAATACCTTTTCATCTCTGCTTGTTCTTTCTTTTCTTGGATCATCTTGATCTCACTGTCCTCTCTCTGGGCATTGCGGTAGCGTACAGTACTGGAATGCTGGGTAAAGGAAGAGACAATTTAGCTGTTCACACTTTCTACTGATGTATTAATACTTCTTACTTATTTTGAGAAATGTTGGAGGAAATCATGAACCACAGCCATGTTTGAGAACAGCTTTTCTGAGAAAATACAAGCACACAGTACAAAAAATTTGTTAGTGTGCATGTGTGCATGCTCACATCTTGGGTGAGAGTCTCCAGCGACTTCCCTCGGCTGATTCTCTGGCTTGTGGAACCATGTCTCAGTGATCTGCAAAAAAAGGAGACTATGAGAGAAAATGCAGAGAGGTACCAAATAATACAGTGCAGGCACATGAGATTGTACTTGTATTTCTGTGTGTGTGTGTGTGTGTGTGTGTGTGTGTGTGTGTGTGTGTGTGTGTGTGTGTGTGTGTGTGTGTGTGTGTGCAGACAGACCTGCGCTCTTGCCGTATGTGATGCTGGACACTGAGTATGGAACGTTCTTTGGCTGGCTGGCCCTCAAAAGATCCACTTAGCATACGCTGTCTGGTACAAGCCCTGGAAAACACAAACACAAAAATATTTTTTTTCTCCTCATGATCAATAAAGACGATTAAAAAATATCAGAGTGTAAGGTGACCAGCTGGCAATTAAAACACAGCTGGATCTGATCCATATTCCTGTGTAACAAGCTATCTCCTGCCTACGTCAGTTTGGACTCATCTGAGCAGTGATCCAGGTATTTATTTTGAAAGGTTCCAATCATTCCATCATTCAGTGTGTGTGTCTGTTTCTGTGTGTATGTGACTCCACGCAGTTAAGTCTGTTCTGGCGAACAGCAGAGTCATGTACCAGAACAGAGCTAACGACACCGTGGGCACCATCAGTCTGTGTACTTTAAGCATTTACAGAGACTCTGAGCGATTACTTGTTTATTGCCAACAAGTATGAATGAGTGCCTGCTTATGCTGGACTGTGTCTCTGTTTGCCTATGTTGGTGCGACTGTGAGCCTAATTGTGTGTTTGCGTGGAAGATGGCAGGCCAGACAGAACGTGTTATGATTACTGATATGCTGTCTATCTTTCAGACTGACAGAATAAGGTGGGTGTGGGGGGAGGGAGAGCGATCCAGATTGGACACAGTGGCGGCGAGCTAATCTACACTTAGTGCCAGCTCTGCCATGCTGAACAGCAAATTATCCATTTACTTCATCACGAGAGTAAATGAGTCTGAAGTGGATCTGTGTCCGTGTCTTTGTGTGCGTGTCTGTAAGAAAGAAAGAGGCATTAACAATACCTGCTACAGCAGAGCTACATCAAATATGTATATGCATTACTGATTTTACCCACACAAAGACTGGGATGAATTTCATGGCGGTGGATAATGCATACTAAACATCTAGTTGGGGCCTCCAAGGATGGTGTCAGTGCAAAATCTCAAGGTTTCTTGATTCATAACAAAAGAACACAAACAGCTACTAGACAACAGTGGTGAGCAGATAAAAGTTGCAGGTCAAGATATCTTTACATACGTTAAAAGTGAGCTTGATTTAGGTGACAAATGAAATCTAGGTTACATAAAACTGTTGTTTCAGCAGCATTTTAATGATTACACTCCATTGTGGAGCAGGTCCTAAACACAAATGAAAATATAGCCACTGAAATGTTGTTGAAACAACAGCTTTGCTCAGTTTTATCCTACATGTCTTCTGACCTGCAAAACTAGCAACACCACACTTAGTGGAGAGGTAAACGTGTGTCTTACCGCAGGATTTTATTGATAGTAGTTTCTTTTTCAAGGAGGTTACGAGCTCGGATACTAAATATTGATCTGCGAAGCTGAAAGAGGACATAGAGCGAGTACATTAGCTGGGAGTTTGTTAAATTCAGCGCATCATCCAAAAACACACCATTCACACACAACAGTAAACTTGAAGTAGAATTTTCCACTGCTATAGCTGTGGTTTATCTACTGTGTGTCTAGTCACAGAAATGTTATCACCCTGGTTTCCACCTTCTGTGGGTGGGTGTGTGTGTGTATAAAAGAGAGCAAAAGAGTAAGTGAGTAAAAGACCGAGTGTGTGGAAGTACCTTTTGGTCGATATACTTGTTGTCTTCAATGGCTGAGCGTTTGGAGTGGTCACAGGAGGAGGATGAAGCGGAGGGAAGACGCCGGAACAAACAACTGGTGTCCTGCTGCTGTCGATCAATGAACTGCTTCATAAAACTCTCCCTGGAGCACACAACAAACAACACATACACACAAATGTTGTTGTCAATTTTAATTCTTGGTTTCCAACCGAGGAAGTCCATATGCTTAAAGGTACAAGAATAGTCATAATGGTACAGTATATATCTCAACCATTTTGGTGCAAATTCAGCTGCAAAATATGTCATTGGAAGTACTTGCTGCAGCAGCCTGGCAGATGGGCTGCAGAGGGGGATTTCTGGGAGAGCAAAGGACCCAGCTGTGCACTAATCAGTAACTAAATGATAAAATTGATTATGGGGTCCACTGTGTTGGACACAGTTCAGCTCTCCTGCGAAAAACTCCTCTCTGCTAAACACTGCATAAGATACAAAAGCCCTTCTTGCAGAATATTAGTTGTTGCTACCTACTAGGAATAGGTCTGAATGTTTTTTTACTTTCCTTAAATCATGTCAGTGGCTAAGAAATGGTCTGGAAAAGAGTGGCAACATTCAAAGGTTTAACATTTTCAGTGCTCGTTGTTGTGATGTTTCAGCAATGAAGTTAGTGGAACTCACTACTCAATAAAGCATTGTATTTTCCTTGACTGTTCCTTGAGCTCATGTAGGTCTGTTTAGGCATGATGGATATTGTTACCCTTTCTAATGACTCAATTCTTCTTCTCCTTAGGCCATAAAATAACTGTTATTTGTGTTTGAAATATAAGATGCATCACTTAATGAACATTTTTGACAAGACAGCTGGTTTCTTGAACAACAATCTGTTTTCATGAAATGGTTGCAGGGTCAATTTATATTAAAATCACATTCTCAGCAATAAAACAGACATTTGGGTTTTTTCAAAAAACATGAGTCTGCTTGTAATGGTGTACCTGATCCTTGGCACAGTGAAATCAGAAGGGAGCTTGGAGATCTTCACCATCTGGGGCCTGTTGGGGAACTTTTCAAAGATCCTGAGTCGTAGAGGGAGCTTCTCTTTGGTGTCAGCATTGGCTTCACTTTGCTTGAGCTAACAGAGGGAAGGAGAGAGCCAGTTCATGCAGAGAACAGGACAAGATACAGTAAAAAAGGTAAAGGCAGCCATGTGATGAAAATGAAGAAAAGAGGAATTGAAAAAAGGGAGAAGAGGGACACAGTTAACTTGAGTTTTGGATGTGGGAAGGTTTGGGATTTTGAGAACTGCATGAGGTTACCCTTGATATTTATGGAGAAAAAGCCTGGCAGTGCCAGAGAAAAACAAGAAATAGAGGTTTTAACTTGGCTTTAAGACTGCATCTTTATGTGTCTGCCTGATGATGGCAGCAACACACTTACCTACAACACGCACACCACTTACAGCACAGACAACCACATTTAGGATGAGATCCCACTTACTTTTAGAAAAGAATGGAGAAAGCAACAAAAGAAAAAAGAAAGGTTACTTTGGAGTGGTTAATGGAGAAAAGAAAAGGCAGCGACAGTTAGAATGATGTGCATGTGTGCAGGCCTAAGCACTGTGACACAGGGCTGGGGAAATAAAAAAATGACAAAGGAAAGAAACCAATTACTTCCATTTAATTACATATGGCAGAGGCTGATTGAAATTCCCTTGCAGGTATTCTCTGTCTGGGTGCCTGGAGATAACCCCTGATGCATTGAAGATTAGGCCTGGAAGTGAACTGCATTTGGTGCGATGGTGAATGGCAGCTTATCATTCAGAGCAGACAACCGTTGTGAAATACATTGATTGGGCTTGGTGAATATTTTTTCTGTCGGTCATCCCGTTTGGCTGTCTGTCTACCAATGAAAACGGCCCTGCATTCTGTTCATGTGTATTGGTATATCTGTCTGCACTCGTCTCACTGAGAGTGACCGAATGACTAGAACAGCCTCTCGTTTTTGAGGAATAACAGCCGGGGGAAGGAGAGACCTGACAAAGGAGGGAATAGAAATCTGTCTATCCATTTTTTTTTCTAGCAGACTAAAGTGTGGGAGTTTCTTTTTTGCCCTGAGTGGGTGAGTGGTGAGTGGCATACTGTGAAGATGAAATTATGCGCAGCATTTGCTTGCCTAGGCTTTCTGTCTACATTCTGACTCCCAGGACAGAAAGATAGGATAGAAAGAGGCAAAGACCGAGACTAAAATAAGAAAGGGAGAACTTAAAGAAGGAAATGTATGGGAAAATAATAATGACACAAAACCGAAGGGATGATTAGAAATAGAAAAGTGGGTTTTCTCTTATATACTGTATCTGCATCCATATAGAGTAGAAAATAAAAATGTGTTGATGTGTGTTGCAAAATTGCGAGCTTCTCTCTTGTGCTGCAGTTCTCTGGGTAAAACTTGTGGAAAGTGCTGCAGTCATCTCAAATAGTACCTGTACATTTGGATGCTGAAGCAAAAATACACACAAACAAATTCTCAAACAAGCATGCACACGCGCATACACACAAACACACAAACACATACAGACAAACATACTGTGCAGAATTAATATGGACCTTACTGTTCCCAAAGGTCCTAATCAATTGGGTCAACTCAGCGAGATCCAGTTTATCCAAGGCTCTACACCCTTATCTGCAGCAGTATCCCATTACAGCAAAACTTTCTCTGCCATCTATTGTCTCTCTGTTGCTCTCTTTGTTCATCTTCCATCCTCCAGCTCTTAGAGAGTTTGTTGTTCTCCATCAAAGTGAGCATCTATGCACATCGCTTTATAGAAGACTGCCCCAGTATCAGGATCTTAGATTCAGCCTCAGATTCTGTTCACTGCCTCCATCCCTCACTGATCTCACATTTCTTCTTCCTCTCTATTTTCCCAAAAGCGGAAAAAGAAGAGTGGCAGGAACAGAATTAGAGATTCAAACAGAACTTCTATTAAAATCTTTTTCATTAATAGACCAGTCCATTGTGAGTGAGGCACGGTGTGAGTGGTACGGTGGTTAGAACTGTTGCCTCACAGCAAAAACATTCAGGGTTTGAACCTGCCTACCAGCTGGTTGGTGCCTTTCTGTGTGCAGTTTACATATTGTCCCCATGCCTGCATGGGATTCCTGTAGACGCGTACTGTGCACCTCGCCCAATGTCAGCTGAGATTGGCTCCAGCCCCCACTTCCCAATCCCCGTGACCCTCAAAGGATAAGCAGTATAGCTAATGAAAGCATGGATGCTGCATCTGGGGACCCACCTGCTGTGGAATTAGCAAAAGTGCACTGAATGTAATTCACTGTAGAGTTTACTGTACCATGCATCATTTAGAAGTTTTTGTTTGGGGAAGTGTTATCACCCTTCATGGCAATTAATGTCCAGGAGGCCTATGCAAATAGAAGCATTTGCTGTACTACCAAAACAAATAGTTTCCTTAATTACTAACACAATGTAAGGCTGTTCCATAAAAGGTCCACCTTGTGAGTCGGTATACCAATAATCTCCCATAGATCACTATTAACTGTATGTACTAACACATTGGGCCTTCAGTCTGGTCAGTACATAGGATCAATAAAGCACACACCAGCTCAGGGACAGACCACTTACCAGTGAAATCTGTTCTCTACTGATTACTGGTTCTATGTGTTATTGGATCATGCAGGAGAAAGTGCTTCCACCTGTATCAAAGAGCACACACGACAATACTGTGCATTATGTAGATACACATTTGTGTATTTAAATGCAGTCATTCTAGTT
Source organism: Toxotes lorentzi (assembly GCA_037833715.1). NCBI lineage: Eukaryota > Metazoa > Chordata > Actinopteri > Toxotidae > Toxotes > Toxotes lorentzi. Next base: position 6,396,742 of record JBBMJY010000007.1, on the reverse strand, counting down.
AAAGCAGCTATTAGTAATGAACCCAGGAAGAACTATATCACCTTATTATAGCTCCTCTCAGCTTTACAGTGTTTCAGCCCCATTGCTTGGGTTTCACAGCTTGCAACTTTACTGCTTTGGTTGACTCTCGGTGTCTGCAGCGACAAGGCTCAAGAAATCCATTGTAAGTTACCCACCCAGCAACAAACAGAGATTAAATTGCAGAGGCAGCCACAGAGCCAAATATTTCTCTCATTACAGTGGAAGCCAAAACCACTAAAAGGAGAGTATATCTGGATTTGCCTTGTGAACACAAACAGGAATCAAATGTTAATATTGATCTCTATCTGCTAGATGTGTGAATAGACATGTCTCTGCCAACAAGTCAGTCATATCAGCTTTATAAGTGTGATGGATAATATGTCATGTCTGTGTTCATAGCTTTTGTTATAGCTGCCCCAAAATGGCCAAAAAAAATCTGTTTTTCCAGGTTTAAGTGTTAAAGGATAAGCATTACTTCTAAGTGTGTGTGTGCATGTAACAATCATGTGTAGTATATGCATTCCACCTTTATGTCTGTAGGTGTGTGAAGGTAAAATGTCTCTGTTTCCCTTTGTGTCACAGTCAGTGGTTGATAAATCAAAACTGCTGCTTCGCTTGCCACAGATTAGATTTAGTGTATAGTGATGTAACAGTGGAGCCGAGACTAATATGTTTTGCCTTGAGACCCATTCAGGTGACCTGCCATTGCATTCAAGCCAATTTCAGGCTCGGCTGAGCCAGGGAGCTTTCCGGCCGGGATTTCCACAGCTTTCCTGACCTAGGCTGAGAGGAAGAAAATTCAATGCTGTCCATAGTAGCATTAAAACAAATTCAGTCATAGCTACAGTTCAGACAAGGGGGTGAAGAGCCTTACACAGTATGGGGTGAAAATCAGCTGGGAGTAAAAGTACTTAGAATGAGTATAAAAGCTCTTCTTCTGCAGGGGAAAAGAAGTGAAACCCTGCATGATCCATTTTAATACTTGCATATAATACTTTATATGATTACATCCAGAATACTCACGCTGTCATGACGGCTTTATTTCACGCTATCAGCTCAGTGCTTACAGCCAGTTAACAACTTATAGCCCTTTTAACAACTGATCCTTCAACTGTGAGCTAACACTTGGAAATCACTGATATGGCAGCACAAAAATAACAGTCAAAATCTTTCATCTCTTTCAAGCATTCTGGTCATTTGAGCATTTTAGCATAAGACCTCATAAAAATCAAAAGCACTTGTGTTGACTCTGAAAGGCATGTGAATACTCATTTTCCCCACTGTGCAATCCCTATACGCTCTGATCGGTCCTGTGAAAGTGCCTCAGAGGCATGCAAATGTAGAGTATGAATATCTGTGAGAGTAGCCAGTGGAACAATAGGCAACTGATGAACAGCCGCCTACAAAACTGCTGCCCACACACACTCACCGAGTGCCTGCCAGGATGTAAGTAAAGTCGTCCACATTTTACCATTCAGACATCAGAGCCTGCCATTCACCAGCAACACCAGACAACAACTGTGTATGTGAGAGAATGTGTGTATGTGTCATCATGGAATAGTATTAATTCAATGCAACCTTACTTTTTGCATAATCCATTGTTCAACATGGTAATTAGTCATCAAAAGAGTGTGTATGTACTGTATGCATGTTCCCCTGTCTCTTTATAAACCTGCGTGCCTTCAATGGTCATATCGTTGATCTATGCTAATGTAAAAATGTAAAAAAGGCATACTGTATGTAGAAATATCAAAACGTGTGATCCCTGTCATACATACTAACCTATTTGCACTCCACATTCCATTAAGTCTTGGTCGGGTTCCCCTGGCCTTGGGCCAATCCAGCTGTAATAACCAGGGGTGGAAGAACTGAGAGCGAGTTAGCAGGGTCACCCTCTCCTCTCATTAGCTGGGTAATGAGCCATGCTGTAGAGCTGCTGTAAAGCCACACAGCTCATAAACCTTGAATAGCTACCTCCAACACCCAAAACAAGTACTATTAATAACATTATCTCAATATACAAAACTATATAGTGCCCAACTGTGTGCATTTGGGTTCAGGTCTTATGTTGATGAGGCATCCTGGTAGTCTAGTGGTTAAGACTCAGGCCATGTAATCACAACATCCCTGGCTTGGAACCTTTGTTTCATGTCACTCCCATCCCTTAGATCCCCATATTTCCTGCCTGTGTTCACGACACTTTATCAATAAGGGCTAAAGTGCCAAATAAAGTCATCTTAAAAGTAAGGTCTTATGATGTTTGTGCTGTTAACAAATGTTTGGTTTAAATAAATATGTAAAAATAAAAACAAAAAAGATAAAAAGATTTAAAGCTAAAGCTAATTTCGTACACAGGTGATGTTTCTACCTCTGAGTGCCTGTGTCTGTATAGTTTTAGTGTGTGTGTCTGTGTGTGCTTGTGTGTGTGTGTGTGTGTGTGTGTGTGTGTGTGTGTGTGTGTGTGTGTGTGTGTGTGTGTGTGTGTGTG
>JBBMJY010000007.1:6307446-6394133 GCA_037833715.1 Toxotes lorentzi | reverse complement strand
TGTGTGTGTGTGTGTGTGTGTGTGTGTGTGTGTGTGTGTGTGTGTGTGTGTGTGTGTGTGTGTGTGTGTGAGAGAGATCAGGCTAGTTTTGGAACATAGCAGGGGCAGAGTGCCTAGAGTGTCTTCCAATAGAAAACTGAAGGTGACATTCAAAAGATAAGAACACATTGTGTTGGGATTCTCCAAGGGGTATGCTCTTTTCTTCTCGTTACCCTCTGTCTTCCTCGCCTTTCTTCTCCTTCACTAAATCCCCAAAAGTCCTTGGTCCATTAAATCACATAAATGAAGGACAGGCTTTTAGTTTAATTCATAAATAATGAAATCCTTGGTGGGAAGCCATAATACAATCATTCCACAACGCATTTGATCAAACTAAATTCCCCTTAACAAAATGTATATCCAGTGCTAAGTGCCTTTTGAAATATGGTGACTGGAGCACAGAGCAGAGAGCAGACAGAATGCACACGTAGAAACACACCACTCCATATGTACACACATGCACATATCAATATTGAGAAGAATCAGGTGTTAGTTGGAGAGAAGAGTCCTTATCATCTCTGTTGCCACGGTGACACTGTATGTTCCCGTCACAGATGTGGAACAGTAATCGCTCATCCTAAACCTCATTTATACCCAAAGCAAACATCCCTTTTCCCTCTCCTCCTGTTCTCCTTCCTTTTCTTCCCCTCCCATGTGTTTATCTCTTCCTCCACCTCTGTCACTCACTCCACCTCCCTCAGCCATCTCCTCCTCCTCCTCTTTGATCTCTCACAGTCTATGCCAGACCGTACTCTGTTCAGCTGACAAATGTGGAACAAAAAAACAGACACAACTCAACTGACAACCACACATTGTCACTGCCAATGCTTCTCTCCACGCCAACTTTGACAAGCCTGACACACTGGGGGCAGCAATCTGATTACCTCTGTGCCACATCACACCCTCTGCCTGTGGCCTGTGGAACTCCCCACCGTGTTTCTTTAAGGATGTACATATGGTGGTGAGCCCTCCCTCACAACTGTGTCTGTTAAACTGCTAACATCTTGGAATATGAGAGGGTAGTCATCCATCATCATGAATCACACCACAACTGATGAACAACATAGACCTCTATGGTACAAGGAGACACACAATAAAAACGCGCACGCACACACACACAAACACACACTCACATTTGTCTGGTCCAGCCACAAATCCTTGAACAACATATCAAAATTCAAATTTTCGATGTTAGTATGGTTAGAGGGGTAAGGAGTACATCACAGATGTCAGATAACTTGGGAATCTAGTATTTATCGCAACAATTATCCTCAAGCATGTGCAGAAGAAATCCTTTCTGAAGGCCATTGTATGCCTGGCCCTAAAATAAAGGCAAAAGGCTACTGAGCGCACACATCAAGGGAGAACAATGGCTCAGGCTGCAACCACTTGACAAATTATTAAGAGCACATCGAAAAATAAGATAAACACATTTGTATGTGCGTGAAATCTGGTTATTTTTCAGACTAATAACACCAGATGATGTCATGGTGCACTGAACACACTCTGGGTCAGCAAAAAAAGACAAGTCACCTGGTGTTACGGTTGATCTTTAAGGAGCTTTGACCACATGCAGTATGTGGGCTTTTTTTATTTTCAGATGAATAATTTTTCACCACTTTTTGGTGGACAGACAAGGTCATTTTACTGTTTGTAAAATATGATTATTTCAATTTTTTCGGTTTTTCCATAAACATGACATGACCTAAAGAACTACAAAGAAACACTAATGTTTCTTTGAAATGTTATCACGAAGGCTCCTCGTTTTGGTTACCTTGAGGACAAATAATCACAGACAGAAAAATCATTACTGTTCTCAGAGAGCATATACAACACTGTATGTCCTCTACAGGCTGAACACTCGCACAGCTACACCCTCTCCTCTCTGGCACACTTTAAAAGAGAAAATGTCAAAGGACAGAGTGAGAGGTCTCAAAGCTCAATGCGCAAAGGATTAAAATGTCTGTTAGTCCGCAAGCATTATGTAAACAAACTGTAGATGAAGGAAAGGTAGCTTTTAGCTTTTCTAGCTCTGTTCCTACTTGCTCCTATTTAACAATTTCCCAAATGTTTTCCTCGTGTACCCAGCCCGAGGACCTGTTTGATTGCCAGACGTTTCTACTTCCACTCATACACAGAAATGCTAAAATTTGTGTACACACGCAGATTTATCACCACTGACAATTCATACCCCTACACACACGGAGACACACGCAAAAACACATTAACATCATCTTCATCCCTGCCCTTAGGGGTAAACACCTTTTTCTATTTAGCTGATATCTACTGGCACAGGATAAACATGTTTCCCTTTCCCTGCACCTCCCCCTGGTCCTGCAGACATTGCTCTGTGGGCAGGAATGATGTTTTGGATGGGGATGGGCCATCAGTCTCTCCCATCACAAAGCCCACCGAGCTGTGACACATAGATGAAGGCAGAGCAAGAACGGATATACTTGCAGATATATAGTCACTGAAAATCCATTAATTAAAATTCATTTTATAATTTAACAAAAATCAGTTACAATAAGCAAAACAAAACAACAAATGCAATTTTACCAGCAAAAAGTCAAAACAAGTACAATCAGCTATGCACAGAAACACACCTGGCTGCATGGTGTGTGTGAGATGCACCGCGAGGGTGGGGGTTGGGGGGGGGTCTACTTCCTCCCTTCAGTTCTGTTTTTCTCTGCTGTCTACCTTTCTCCTGTCCCAGGCTTCTTTTCATTAAAAAAGTCTAGCAAACCTAATTTCACGCAATAAATGCATTATCCTAATCAACACTGATGAGCAGAGCATACACTGGCGCATGCGCACGTGTGTGTGCCATTCAGAAATTCCTGAGACTTCCGTGCTCCTGGTGGAATAAACCAGTTGTTCATTAGCTGCAGCCTGGCTCACTCTCCCTTCACTAATTAATAATATTTGCTCTGTGTGCTTGCATGTGCATGTGTGAGTGTGTATGCACATGCATGTCTGTGTGAAAGGGTATGTGTATGTGCTGAAAGCAAATAATAAATTCCTGCTCTCAGGCTAGGATTACAATGTAAATATTCAAGACTGTTTCACTTGCCAACATCTCACATCACACAACATTAAGTCAATCAGATATTTAAGCACAGCAAGCTAAAGCTGATCTGCTTGATCACATTGTGACTACCCACAAGGCTCTGTGCTTCTTCTGACGTTTCAAGCTTGAAATGTTGAAAAACCCAAATCGAGACAAATGGTGTGTCGAGGTTGAAAGATGCAAGTCATTCCCCTGAAAGGCTGGGCTGTGGTCAGTATATAAACGATGACAGATGTTTGTACCTGCATGATGTCATCAGCAAATCAGCAAAATGGGCAGACATAGTAGTTCTGCTGCCTCACACAAACATTTACATCTGGTAATGGCAACAGTCAGACAGAAGCAGCTTATACACATGGAATGACAGGTGGAAATGTAAACCTGACCCCTGCTGACGGCACGATGACGACCAAAAAGTGTTGCCCGGTAACTTGCCATCCATACTGATCTGCTTCATTAATGCTCCACATGAGGTAACACATGTAATGAGCACATGTATAGGCAATAATAGAGCCGATTATAGCGAATGGGTGGGAGTTTGAGAAATATTGCTACTAACTTCATTAAGCTGAAACTCTACGTAAGAGCTGTTTAAAAATGCTCTTACAGGGCCTATCAAAGTTTTATGTTTATGTTGCAGTCTGTCACAGTTGCTGTTGTTAACAACATTAGTTCTATACTCAGCTCTAAGTCATAAGGTGATTCTGTACATACCAGCAGCCAAACAGACTATTTGGCCTCTAAGGTGCATATTTGGTTGTACGTAATGACTCACAGGACTGTTTTAAACAGAATGCTGCTGACCTGTTATGCTTGAAAGTAAAATTAATTCCCAAGATGGGTCAGTCAAACTTTTGGCTGACTGAACAACAATGTTTATGTACATAGGGAACGGTACTTAAGAGAGGAAGCTAGAAAGCCAGTGCTCACAGTTAACAATTGGGAGAACTGTGAACTACTGTATATGAAACTCATTAAGAGCTCTTAGTTCCATGCACTACATCAGTAAATTCACCAAATCGCACTAAATGAATGAATTCAATATATACGGACTCAGATTTTTTTTATGCTGAAGTGACGTGACACAGAACATGACATTGGCATTCACTTTCCAATATAGTGCATATAGAAAATAATTTGAAGAATGGTTCACTATCATCATGCATAATTGTGCTATGCTTTATCACTCAAAGCTTGACTGCACATGCCAATTTTCAATTCAGTGTGACACGTACACACCAAAGACACGCATAAAGACACCACAGGCACACGTGCAACCACACACGTTCCGTATGCCTGAAGTCTTTCACGGGTGGAAGCAAAATACAATGGCACCTAAGGGCAGCTGACATGTTTGCCTGGTTTTATAATGATTTTTCTGACACATGTGGAGCATGATGGAGAATAGGATGTTAGCACCACCAATTTCAAAAACATCCTTTGCTTCACAGTAGCTACAAATTCAATGTTGAGAATTTGAACAGTACATTCAACTCTGATCTGCTCACTTAGCCAATAAATGCCACTAAATACACCACTAACAATGTGATTGTGAACTGTTCGCTGTGTCGCTAACGTGTGTGCAGCATCTGTCCTCTTTCTACCAAACACACACAGCCCATCCCTGATTTCACTTCAAATAATAGCAAGACAAAATTCTCTTATTTGAATGAACTCACTCTTTGAATAGTTTTTTCTCCTTCAGTTTGTTGTTCCATTATTTCCAAATAACTTGAGCATAGTCACTGTCTCTGTGCCTGACCCTCTGTGAGGAAGAAAGGCTTAAAAATGTACCAGGGAAGAGAATACACATGTGGCTTTTGTGTGCCAAACTCTCACTTTAAATATAGATTGATATCCATTCCATACCCACTGAAACAGCAAGGTTTTTAAGCTGAAAAGAAATATATTAGGTAACACTTTTTTCTGTGCATGGTCATTTTTTTCCTTTTTTTAAAAGAGCCTGCCATGGACACAAGTCACATTAATGACAAATAACAAACATTACCAATTCAATGAAGTCATTCATCTTAACAGCAGGCAAAATGATTCATCACATACACAGTAACTGGTTTCTCATCTCTCACAGCCCACGTGTGTATTTATTATAGAAAGGTTGGACATGTCATTGGGCTTTTGCCATGTTTAGAGAGGCCTTCTCTCGTGGGAGGGTGATCACCATCTATGGTCTATTTATAGTCAGTCTCTGTATCCGTGATTGAAGCACCTGTAAAATAGGCAATTTTACAGTCACTGCGCCTAATCACTCAGCTGTGGATGGGAAATAACCTGTCCACGAAAGCTGAGACCTGCCAGCCGGCTATGAGAGCACACTATATGCAGCGTTTATGTAAGCGTGTGTGTGTTGAAAACCTCTACATGTTGGTGAGCTTACAGATTAGTTAATGTAAGAAACAGGATTGTATGGATACAAAAAGAAACAAACACTGACCAGGGCCATACGTTTAAGCATTTATCTGTCTGTGATCATTCAAAAAGCAATTTTCCCAATAGAAACTTTTTCTGCAGCGACACTTCATTTGCATTTGATGACAGAAGCTGCTTATTAAAGTTCACCCGTTGAGCAGTGACAAGCACCAAGGCCTTGTGTGTATTTGTGTGTGAAAGTGCCAGCTTTTTCACACAACAGGGTTTTGCTTTTTTAAAGTTAATTGCCCACTTACTCAACCCTCTAGAGAAGAACACCAAAAAGGTGAGAATGAAGAAATTAGTCAGAGCCCTGCCCACATGTGGGTGCATAATTCAACCCTGCTACTCTTCCCAGGGTAGCAACAGAAAGTGTTCGACATTTAAATAAAATGTAGCAGAAATGGCAGACAGCAGACAAAACGGTCAGATCACGGGGAGAGAAAATGTCACTTTGCTTTTCCACTACAATTATTCTGACTGTTTACTTGTGCAATAAATAAGACGTCTTATACTAGAATATTTACTGGCTGTGCTACTTTGATTAATGAAAAGGGGGGATTACTTAAATCAAACTACTTTCAACTTTCCAAATTTTAAAAGAATTTACGCACTGGATGTCCATGCTGCTTACCAACAGCTGCTTAATAACGGTTATTTGAATTACACCAACTACCCATCTGAAAAAGTTCAGATAATAAAAAAAGAATTTTAAAAAAAGCTGAGCACAAACAGATCTCTTGCTTAGGCCTTGCAGTTGCAGAATCGTGTTCTACATTATATCAGTAACACCTAGTTTTAATAATTGTTAAGGAAGCTTGTGGGCTTAGTGAAGCACTGGGTTGCTTTGTCAACTAAACATTTGCAGATTTGTCAACCCTCACCGTAACTGACTGGGCTGAAGTTTAAAACAATGCAGTGAAAACTGAACTTTCAAGATGTAGCCCTGCAGCACAAAGTAACCATTAACTCAAAGAGACAACTCAAATCTACCAGTGGATACTTCACTTTGTTTCTTCATGCTGTATATGCAAATAAATGAACTGCAATCCCAGATAATGATTGCTATCATAAATCTGAATATGAACTTGTTAGTCCATGCACATAATTTACATAAACATCTTACCTGTTTGAGCTTCTTCAGGTCTTCATCCAGCTCCAGATTGTCCAAGATAACAGCAACAAAAAGACTGAGCAGAATCTAAAATGCAACAAGAGGAAGTGCAACAACATATTGCTGTGTGTGAGCACGCTATAGCATGCTAATGTCTTTATTACCATCAAAACAAATCATAAAATTAAGACTTTTTCAAAAGTACAAAGTCTGCTCAGTAATTGTATTTGTTGCTTGTTCTGTCCTGGAAGACATCCTGTCTGTCTGGGTTGAGGTGTGAGTCATCCAGAGACTGACTATGCTGTCTGATGGCTCCCCATATCAGAAGGCCAAACACTGAAATGTCAGCACTTCTTACGCCTGGAAGTCTGATTAACTGTGATTAGATGTACCACTTGAGAAAACACTGAAGGGGTGGGAGCACTAATTGAATGCATTAAGAAAGCAATTCATCTATCCTTTTGCCACTTATTTTCTCTTCCAAAAGAACAGAATATGAGTTTGAACATAATACTGCAGCAAATATATAATGTAGCAAAAGCAACCATAACAAAAAAAAAACTTCAACTTGTCTGACTTCTGATTTGAAACAGCACAGTAAGTTCCTCACCAGGGTAGCAAACAGATGGTAGAGGATGAAGTAAATGGCTACCACCGGAGCCCACATATGACCTACAGCTACCAGAGTCTGGTCCATGACATCTACCCAGCCCTCCTGGGTTAAGATCTGGAACATGGACATGAATGCCTACAGGGAGAATAGCACAAGATATGAGAAAGTGAGAGAGGGAAAAGGCTAGAGAGGGCAGCTGAGTACACAAGTGGATGCAGCGAAGAGAGGGAAACAGAAAGACAGAGAGAAATTACACAGCAAAATAGACAGATTTGATATTTGAAACAGGTGAGCAAATATCACACAGCTGATGCACGTATCCCCTTCTGACCATCTTGTTCTTGCTTGCAATGGTGAGATTTGTAAACATAAACCAGGGAGAAAAGAGAAGAAGCAAGCAGACAGCTCTCTTTTTTTCTACTCTGCTCTGCTGCCCTCATTTACTTGGTAGAGGTCAGATGAAGGTGTAAGGGACAGCCAGCTGCGACACGGTGGCTCCTGGAGCCAAACAGCATGCCTGCGCCTCCCATTTGAATCTCACCTCCAGACAGCAGCCCCCTCCCTCCCAGTCCCTCCCACCTGCCACCATGTCCCAGTCACTGCAGATAAAGATAAACCCAGCAACAGGTCTGCCCATAGGGAAGACCGCCAAACATCATTAGCTGTGATGCGCGAGTGTCTGGGTGCATACATGTGCAAGGCACAAGCATTACGGAAATGGAGGAAGAAAACAAGAGAGAAGGGTAACACAGCATAAAAGTGGCATCTGTTTATGAGCAACCCTTCATGTCCTGCTGTGCCTGGGATCAGTAAAATGTTGGAAGGGAGGAAAAAAATGTGGAGGGAAAGATGTGGCTAATGAGAGAGAAAGAAGCTCATGAGCACTTAGAAATCAAAGGAGGTTCTACATCTGTCGACCCATCATGCAACCCCTCATGAACATCTGGAAGCCTCCCTGTTGCCTCTGACGTGTCCCTCTGGAACCACTGATGTGAATTTCTAAATTTTTATTTGGTGTGTTTTATATACTACCTGCATCTCACAATTTAAATTACATTTAATGTTTTCCTGATAACAAATAATTTAAACATTAAGGCATTTTCACACCAGGTGTGTTTAGATCGGTTTATTCGAAGGTAAAAACAAAACTATTTAAAAGCTATTCCCTGAATATTATGGCTTAATCCATTTGCAAATGAACTGCACTACCTTCAGGGGTAAGAATGCAATCCAAACTGAATAAAGTAAGAATAAAAATACTCCAAACTGCAGCATTTCAGAGGTATAAGGAAGTATATATTGATATCTGATAGCTAGCAGTCGCAAGAATACAATGAAAAGAAGGCCAGTCAAGGTCTGGACTGGTTACCTGGTGCTAGGCAGTTGCTCCTACCTGCTATTAACATACTGAGCTAATTACAGTAAAAAGATAAGACCATCAGTTAATGCATGATTATACCCAAAGTAGCTTTCTTGCAAAGACCATTTATATTTTACTTAATAAGATGCTTCTTGGTCACAGGGCGAGCGTGAGAGGTCTCTTACCCTGGGGAATGTGGTGAAACGGTCCAGCTCCTCCACAAAGCAGAACATCTGCAGGCTGATGGCAGACATGACGATGAGGAGGCTGGCTGTGAACACCACCAGGCTGCCTAATTTTTTACCTGGACCAAATATCTTATACACAAAGTCCTCCAGCGCCGGGGAAATCTTAATCAAACGCACCACACGCAGAACCTGAGGGCGAGAAAAAACATACACCTCTACTGTAAGGTTGTGTTTGTGTGACCACTGTTAAATAGCTCATATTTTGGTCTTTGTAGCAGTAGTATACTTCACATTGAAGGAAGCAACAGGTGGAATTTTAAAGATTGCTCAAAATAAAATATCATAGTTATAAAAGCAAAAATAGAAGCACATTGATTACATATTGATTTTAAAAGAGAGAACATTGATCATGACCCAGTGGTAAAGGGGCAGTGACACTGTGCTCTGTCAACAGGCTTAGTCCCTAAATTGCTTGTGGTGACAACAACGCCCAAAAGGTAATGCATCAGGCTTTGATCGGGGATCCAGAGAGTGGCTATTGATCGAGCTTCGCACTGCGATGCCCCTGGCCAAAGATTTTTCTTAAGAATCCAGCTCTAAGCCAAATGAATGGCTATTTCTCGTTCCCCAGATATACAGCAAACATAGGAGACAAATGTGGGATGCCGGTCTAAAAGGGAACCTACAGTAAACAAATACAGTAATAACACTCACAGCATGATGACAGATGGGATGGAAAGACACTACCTTCTACTCCTGACAGACCATGATGACCACTATCCATTTTATTTTATAACAGATGCAAGCTCTGAGGCTAAGAGCAAACCATAACAAGGTAAGTTCACTGAGGACACAAGGCCATAACAGCAAAACTAATTCTTTGCTTATCTTCCTTTTTGTGCCCAGCCTAAGACCAATAAAGCACTGAGGAACTGAAACAGCTACCGTTGATAGAACAAAAATAGAAAGAAATCACAAATATAGTTAAACATTCTGTATTATTACATATAAAATTCTTGATGCTGTTACAACTATCTAGTACTGTGGAGCACCACCAAATGAGCAGAGCTCTGATATCACATACATATCATCTATCTGCTGTTTGCAATCAAAGAAATAAATACTGTTTCAGGAGAAAAACGTGAACGTCAAAACCTTGTTTTGATCATATTATATTGTGTGTCTGCTACCAATGATTAACTATAAATGACACTCAGAAAATGGCTTACTTGCTGTGCTTCTGGTTCCAGCGTCTTGCACGACAAAGCAGTGCTTAACACAAAATTGAATTGCATAATGAGTCACATTGTCACAGTCACAGATATCCAATCCAGCATTTTAAACTTGGCCAGATACCAATGACCAGAATCGGATCAGTACATCCCTATCAGAAATGTCCAAAAATTATACAATTTGCTGGCTCTCTGAATGAATAAATTGACTGAACTGTTAAATCATGCTGCTACTGAAGTCATTGCAATTCTGAACACACAAAGAGAGAAGTGTCAAGGTGGGTTCCATTGGCTGATTAAAAATAGTTCTGCCAAGTGTGTGTCAAAGCTCTAGGGCTCCAAGTGGGGCTCTAAAGCATGTGACATTTTGTCCAAACTGAAACACATTTGTTAAGGCTAACTTTTAGCAATGGCTGGATGTAACTACATTAAAAAATACAATCAATGATTGCTTAGCCTAGTCTCTTTCTCTTTGTCTTATGGCTAAGACTCAATTCTGATTCCAGTATAGGGTCTTAAGGTTAATCACTTGTGACTAAATGTCACCGGTTAACAGCAAACTACATGGAAAAATATCAGCAGGAAGAGAGAGTGAGAAATACTTTCCCACGAGTGAGGCGAGAGTAAGGCTTTTAAATTCCAATTTCTGATAAAAAAAAAAAAGTGCTCATTAGCTAAAAGCAGAAAACTGACTGGATTTTGAAGAAATAATATGAATATGTTCAATGTTGTGACTGGGCCATTGCAAAAAAAAAAGATTTTTTAAATCCAAGGACAAAGTTTTATCTGTACATTTGAGCTTCTTCCCTGCTTGTTTATGTTGATACAGAAAAAAAAGGTAGTCACAGATAGTCATAATTTTTGTCTTTGACATCTTGTTCATATGGATGCATTACTTGAATACAGGGCACAATGCAATTACAGTAGCTATTATTATAAACATGACGGTGAACTATAAAACATGTTTGTTCCTGAACAGCAACGTTTTTGATGCAAGGAGCATAAAGTAAAAGAGTTAGCTAGTAGATAATATGTGACATGTAGACCACAACACAGCCCTGAAATGTAATTTTTAGAAAATATTTCAAATTCAAATCACAATTGCAATATCGGTAATACAAATCACCATACAACTTTTTTCTTAAAGCTCTGAAAATAACTCATTAACACAACACTGTTCAGCAGTATAATAACTTCCACCTAATAATAATAATAACAGATATTGATATAATAGACAATGCGGGTCTCACAAGCACATGAAGGCATCATAAGTCAAAAATACATAAACTTTCAAAGCTGCATTATCGTGCAAAAATAAGGTACTATAAACTGAAAAGAAGGCATTAAGATATAGGCCTTTTCACGGGAGCAGATAACATAGCTGAAGCATGTTTCATTAATAAAGAAGCTTCAAGAAATTTGAAAAATTATCTAAGAACAGGAAGTCACTCTGGACTGCTGCTACAGCATATGCGTTTGCTTGAATGTAAGCCTCGCACTTGTGTGGATGACAGCTGTCGAGAGAGTCAGACAGGATCAGGGCAGCTTGTATCGCCAAGGCTCATTAAAAGAAGCCCTTTTCGACTGTCCACAGAGGTTTTCATCAGCTACATTAGACTACCATCAGAAAGGTCACAGGGTTCAATTTTTAACATAGTGAAACACTTAGATGCTCTGTCCATGAATGACAATGCTACAATGCACCACTGCCACATGGGTCATAATATACACAGTATATTATATTTCTGTCATGAGAACTGGAAAAACTGTCTAGAAACAAGAAAAGAAAAAAAAACGGCTGACAACACTTTGAAGGATGTTAGATCACACACACATGCAAATTTGTAGGCAACAGAACTTACACACAAAAATAATGTAGTCCCTCACAACTAGTTACATGTCTAGTGAGGCCAAAAGAGTTTTATGATTGGGTTTTACGAGGCCTCAGATTTATGATTAATATCATTAAAATAAAACCAGTAACCAGTAACACTTTTCACTGAACACATCAAGTGTACACATCTGCCAAAAAAATGTGTAATGACTTAAAAATACTACAGTTACCTTTGTGCAATTACGCATTTGTGCCAGTCCATAAAAATGCGTATGTGTGTGTATAGATACCTGAAAGTAGGTGAACTGGGAGTGGTAGAGGTCCGGGTAGATGTGCAGCGTGGTGCCCACCACCAGCAGAGATTCAAACTTGTGCAGAGAGGAGCTGATGTAGCCAGTGAAACCGAGACACCAGATCTTCAAAAGAGCCTCCAGGTCAAATAAGACAGTAAAAGCAACCTGGGGTGGAATCAAGAAAAACAGACCATGATAATGCACCATGTTACAAACCAAAAGTTGCCCCAAATTGGTTTCATAAACATGACAGTGAGTTCAGTGAACTTCAGTAGCCTCCCCAGTCACAAGAATCCAGTGGAACACCATTGGGATGTGGTAGAATGCATAGATTGGCAGCATCAATGTGCAGCTGACAAAACTGCATAAATTATGTGATATGCATATGAATAACTACCTAGTATTGGTAGTTGTCTCTCAGCTTTGAGTGCCGTACGTCCACTGTTTTCAGTAGGGGAGATACCGTAAGAGGGAGAGAATAAAAACTGGCACCTCACCAATAAAATGTATATTTCTCCATTTAACTCTAAACCCAGTGCCTCCATTTCCTATTTTTCCCTCACAGCCTTCACACAGATTGGAACAAATCTGCAGATTGATGGCTGTATGATACGGGTGGAGGCTGTTAGGGATGGTAAAATTGTGTGTGGTTTTCCCTTTTCTTATCTCCTCCATTCAGCTGTGTGAGAGTGAGAGGTATGTAGAGGACGGCGAAGGTGGGCACACTCCACGCTGTCTTTGTTGGCATTTTACTACCTGCAGGCTGATGACATCAAACAAACAAGACACACACAGTGTCTCCTCTGTGTATTTATGTTACAACAATAAAATAAAAATAACAAATAAATATACTAAAATTTAAAAATTTAATAACAGACTATAACATTACCATAAAGGACATTCCCAATAAGGACCACTACTGTAGAGAAAAAAAACATGTATTTATTTAATGAGCGTTTTACTTCTTTAAACATAAGACGCAATCAAAAAGATGACTGCATACTGTTGTGTGAAGTGGGTGGACACTTGGAATTGTAAAAAAAATAAAAGAACTCTCACCTCTGCCAGGTAAAACTCATCATAGTGCCTGCGGTAGTTTTCGCCTTTATAATAGTTGCTAGCAGCAACAATGACGTCTACGGCGACCATGCTCAAGATGAACATGTGGAACACAGAGGACCGCATCAGTTGCTGTGGAAACAGGGAACTGTTCAGTTGCAATCAATGTAAATTGCACACAACAGGCAAAGCGGAAGTGCATACAAAGTCAAAGGCCATTTTTGTTTGTTTCCCATTGAACTTGATCAAATTCCAGTTTGGATATGAGCCAGCAATGCCACTGTTAATAAATTACAGTATTGTCTGAGACACCTAACTTTCAGTCTGATTGAAGGTTATGACTCAGACAGTCAAGACAGACAGGTACAATATATTATACCACTGAATAGGAATTATTCTAAAAGAAAGATAAGGAAGAAGGCTGATGAGATCTGCTTTTCCTTAAGTGTAAATTTGTTCTCCCCATCCAGACAGGTCTTCAAATAGGCCCTTCACCAAATAACAGCAAAATGTCCATGGCCATAATTAAAAGACTAAAAATGTTTTTACACTGCATTTGAGTCAAGATCTGTATCCCTTAACTGATTCAGAAATTGCTGCACCTTTGTTTTTCATTCCAGCTATTAAAACACTACACAGTTTGTGGTGATTATGTTTTTAAAAGGATCCCGATAAACAAACTGAAAAAGACTAAACCTTCACACATGTATATCCACATTTACAGTCAAAATAACGGTTTCAGGAAGGGGGACAGATGACGGACTGCCAGATGTTCAAAGACAGAGAAATATACATGTGGTGCCACGGGCATGGGTTCTTTCTTATTGGGGGTGCCAACGATAGACTGTATTGTATATTAAGAGGTGTAAACAAGCAAAGAGGGCCAGCAACTAAACAGCAGGAAATTCAAAGCAATCAGGAGCCTTTCATTGGTTGCTGGGAGAAACATCCATCCAGACAGCA
Source organism: Toxotes lorentzi (assembly GCA_037833715.1). NCBI lineage: Eukaryota > Metazoa > Chordata > Actinopteri > Toxotidae > Toxotes > Toxotes lorentzi. The sequence goes on along the minus strand of JBBMJY010000007.1, from coordinate 6,379,941 downwards.
GAATCAGCGCGTATTCAGACAGCTGGAAACAAGAAGGGAAAAGGGGGAATAAATGTGTGTTATTTCCTGTGGGAATAGCAGTGGCACTGAGCGCCTACAACAATATCGCATGATGGAAACAATCATGACTTTAAAGCATGCGAAGAAGAAACCGCTCCAAAAAAAGAGTCGCACCAAACACGCACTCCTCATTTAGACAAACACCATAACTGTGCATTCCTTTGGAGACAATATGACAGATGTGATCAGAGCCTTGAACTGCTTGTATGTGGCAGAACGAACAGCTTGTGAGTGGGTAGAATCACTCACCCTAAAAAAAGACTTGCATGTGAGACTGGCAATAGGAAGGATTGAAAAAAGGTGAAAAATGAAAGGAAGACACTAAGTTAGATGAAGACTTTTTTTTTTTTTTTTTTACAGCATTGCTGGAAAGATCAAATTCGCCCCAGGAAAATGGGACCACTGCCATCCACCCTCCTACACACAAATACACTTACTGTACAAACTCTTTAAAGTCTAAAAGGCCTGATCTGCTATTGTGCTTGGTGTTTTGAAGTGATGTTGGAATTCGCAGTTAAAATTATCTGATTGAACTTTTGGGTAAATTATATGATGCACTCCTGTTTCAAGAAACTAAAAAAAAACAAGTGTAAAAAGGGAAAAAAAGAAACAAGTGACAAGCTGAGAGACAAGAGTTTTAGAGAGACTGTCCTCACCAGAAAGACGACCTTACATGTACCTGACAAAGGATTCTAATCATCATCAAAATAACTTACTTTTAACTTTCTATTTTACTCACCAACCACAGTAAAACACAGTCCACAGAATCGGACTGGTCTGTTGTTTAAATATACCTGTCTGCATTTCAGTGACAACTGTTTTTTGTATTTTTTATTTTCCTGATGGTCTAAACACAGTTTTTGATTTTTCTAGCGCCTTCAATTAATAAAAAAGTTTAAAAAGTAATTTAACACCAGACTGAAACTGTAACCACACCAAACACTGATATAACAATGAACTGACACACAGTGGAGTACACTTCTATGCTAGTGCAGGAAGGCTAGAAGTTAAACCACATAATGAGAGCACAGATTTTTCTTACCTTTTAAGATAATACGTCAAGAATATACGTCAAGCCATCTACAAAGCTATGAAACCTGCCTGAGCATCACAGGCTATTAAATCTGTAGCATTTTAGAAGGTGCTCCTTTTTTTTTTTTTTTTTACAATTTAACCCTTATCAGTATCATTATCTCACCTTAGCTTTTACTGTTAAACACCACATTACTTTATGTCACAAATGTGAGTTCATGCCATTTCTTTAAGCCCAGCTGAGAGCTCAGGCCAGCAGAACTTGTAGCCTTGGGGTTGGGTGTTTTTGCAGAACATACACACATGCCCACTCTCCACACACAGCGGTTAGGCTCCCTGACTGAGATTGGACGTGACAAAGCAGTTTGACATTTCCAGCAACCAGACGCTCTCCCCCTTGGGTGTTTTAGCTGAACAGAGTTGTGTGTGAGTGATAGTGTGTGTGAGGGAGAGAGCGAGAACGACAGAGGCAGACTGACAGAAAACAGAAAGAACATGCTTGTGCGTATGAATCGGCTGATTTTCTCAAGGTCCTGACTTTGCCCATATTCTCTGTCAGCTGTTAGGAATCACACTACTGAGAAAAGCTGGAGAGCTAAATGGAGAGCAGTGTGCATCTGTAATCTCTGTCATATGGAGATATAGTCTGTCCATCTTGCTCTGCTACAGAATAACCTTTTAATCTTTACCTCACATTACCTTAACGAATTGGCTAAAGATGTGGTGCACTGCACCAGATAACATGCTCCACATTGTTCCCAGGCAAAATGGCCTAGTTTGCCCAATGCAGCTGATGGCACTGGTACACTATATAGGTCCTCAAGATGTCAGAATCAATTTAACAGCATCAGTTATGGGACAAGATGGCTCTCCCCTGCTGTTTGATGTTTCTTAGCTTGTGTGTCTCTGAAATCCTTTCCCACTTGTTTGATGGATGCTATTTATTTGTGTTGCCTCTGGCTGGGTCTTTGAAATACCAGGTGCTCACTGTGCACAGGCACAAGCAAGCATGCACACACACACAGGTTGAAGTTGAGTTGTGCAAGCAGAAACCACCCATTACGTTGTGGTATTGCCATTTAGCAGGGAGCACTGGCATCATTCTGTCTGATAATAAAGCAAACATTTATTTCTAATATATGATACAGAACAATCTGCAAAACACAACATGTACCCAGCTCTTATTTTCTTGACGGCAACACTGTGTACATGATAGAAATTATGTATGCAAATAGTGTTGTAGATAAAAAGACACAATTTTAGGAGGCATGTAAATTGGTATTTGGGGAAACAGTGCACTCTGGGTGTTCTTTCCTGAAAAAAAAAACATGAAAAATAAGGGAAAATATCTCTTTTCATCAAGCCTTCTGGCCTCTTGTCTGAAAACCTGTCTTCTTTATCACCAAATTTATGCCCAGTCAATTTAAACAGTGCAGCAAAGTCTCACTCTCTAAAGGCAGTCTGGTCAGTGAGACATAGACTGCACTCTCACAGAAAAGGTGAGACAACATTCAGCTTTGCCCATAAAACATGTCCCAACATGATCCGCTGTCAATAAGCACACTGATCATCTGGTGGATGAGGATATATGCATCATACCTGGAGCCTTTCCAGAGGCTGCAACTGTAACACAACCAAGACAGAGAGGCAGACTGACAGACAAATGACTGCTTCCTCATGCTCCGTCTGTTCACACAAACTGCCAAGGAGGACAAATGCTCTTTCCACTGGTACATGAGACGAGTGTAGCTCATGCGCACATAGCTGGCAGGAAATAACAGTATTCACACAGGAACTGTCACCAACATACTGGGCCATGTTCTGGCACAAACTCCTGCTACAATTTCCTCTCTCCTGTTTACTGAGATTAAGAAACTGAGTGGGATTACACACAGCTTCACTTGACTTATCTCTTCAGTCTCTGTGCTGGCATTTGTTGGCAACCAATAAACAAAAGATGATAATCAGAGTTCCATGATGAAGATGTTGAATAGGCATGCTAATCCCAAAATCTTCTGTCAAACTGGTGAGCAGTTAACTCGGTAAGCAGTTAATCTAAAGCTTTTGGCTGAAGGAGCGGGTGTGTAAAATCATGCTGGGCTGGGGATCTAGCAAAGCGGGGACCCCTTCACTTATTACGGCCCTGACTGGAGCAGGCTGACTCATGTCTCTGGCTGGATAACAGGTCTTAATAAAACATGATGGTCTGCCTGTCTGCACACTCCTACTCTTAATAATATCTGCTGTGCTTTGCCACCCCTGCATCCATTTCCTGTCTGGCTCTTCCTTCTACACTTTTGGTCTATTTCATTTCAGCATATATCACTATATGTGCATCTGGCTGATTGCTGTCTAGACTGAATAAACAATCTGATCCAGTTGATCTCACAGGACTGCTCACATCTTGTGCACTCTCCTCTTGTAGGTGATTTTGTTTTGCATTAGTTCACATATATCTACCCTTTTTTCTGATTTTTTTCCTCCTCTCCTCTTTTTTTTCTCTCCAGACAATTTCACTTTTTCTCCTTCTCTATCCACACAGAGACAAACTGACCTTAACCTTGTCACATTCTGCGTGTGTGAAAGCTTAAAATGATACAAGTGGTGTCACCGAGAAGATCCAGAGGGCAAACCTCGGTGGCAGGAGAGAAAAGGAGGGTTCCAAGGAATCAATAACCTCTGGCTTGGGAGGGAGAGGTCAAAAAGGTGTTCCATTCATTGGACCTCAGTGCCCCCCAGATAGCTACTGGGTTATCCATCACTCTGCATTTAGCTGAGTGGATGGAGGGCGGACACAAAGGGAGTAAGCAGCATTAGCTGCTCATTGCCAAAGAGGCTATGCTAAATTAATCACATGATCCTCCTGGATTACTAGAAGTAGGTAGCATTTATCATGGCTTTACTACTGTTTCTTAGAGGTCATTTTTAAGTTGTTTTTTGATTTTGCTCAAAGTCAAATTCCTCAGTTCCATGATTTTTATGTGAGTTTAGTCTATATAGCGTTTTAAACACTTGATTTTTTTTCTTAATCCAGCTGGGTACACCTGTATAAAGTACCACCCTCTATTTTTGCTTGTAGCAGCCAAAGCTCCAATCTGCAGTGTAATTATGGCATGGTGGAGCACCAGGGTCTAATTAGTAGAGCAGGTCTGTGGGGAAAGAAACAGGATGCTTCATTAACCTCTGCTGGTCTATACTGTAACCATGAGAACAACACTGAGAAACCCAGGATTCAGATTCAGATTCAGATTCAGAAAACTTTATTTGTCCCCGGGGGGCAATTTAAGGCACATTGAGCAGCATGAGGTAGAAGAAAGGCATTTAGCCCTCATGCGTCAGTAGTGACAATTTTGTCCATTTTGCAAACTTTTCCCTGTTCGTGTAGCCACCATTTTGGCTGTGTTAGTGCATGTGACACAATGTTTTGTGACAAAGTCTCTTTCTTGACAAATTTTGAAATTCAAATTTTCAATTATGTAACACAGCAGTAGAACACTGTGAATCAAAATTGCAGCAGAACCTTAAAAATAATGTCTGTGCTGTCAACAGATACAGAGCAATCAATGGGATACAAATACAGGGTAGTGGGATAAATGAGACATTATATACACAATATTTTGACATTAATGAATGTACTATCTTAAAATCCAGCTGGCATGTGCAGGTCAAAATTACAAAAGCATTTGGCACATCCATACATTCAGACTCACAGACCTAAATTTTAAACTCTAATCCAGATCATCAAGTTTCTGAACATTAACATGTGTCTCCTGATGAAGTACACAGAAATACATGTGTGACATAAAAACATTCATAAAACGTGGAATCTTGGCTTTAAAGCAACAGCAATATTATTGTTCACTTTCTTGCCAAGAGTTAGAGAAGAAGACTGATGCCAGTCTCATTAAGTATCTCTATTAAATTATTGTCCACGGACAAAATTAACACATTATTTAAATAAAAGAGCATCACCTGCAGAAAAATAAAATCAAATAAAGCTGGCAGTACTGGCCACACTGAAAGTAATTTCAGGGAAAACACCACAGCAATGATGGCTTAGGATGACGGATGTTGTCAAAATCAAAATGAAGACTATGTTGGGGATTATCACTGTAAGATGAATAAAAACACTGAAAAACAACGGTTAGAGTGGGAGAGGAAAGCAGAGGTGCTCCCTGATTTGAGGGCTATTTTGGTTTGTAGCCGCTCTGGAGAGGAAGCTTTCCTCTCTGGCTCCAAAAAGAGCAGGTGGTTAATCAATTATGTGTTATCTCCAACTGCTGCAGCCCGCTGGACCCAGACAGACCCACACTGACACAAGCGCACATGCGCAAATGGACAGACATCAACAGGCAGATCGACAGGCTAACAGTGAGACACACAAAGGCCTGAACAGACATATACAGGTGGTTTTGAAAGACAGTCCGACAGGTACGCGTGAGCTATCGGCAGATAAACAGGAGGACACACACAGGCCGCCTGTCTGTAGATAGCACCCACCTGCCAGCCCTGAAACATTTTAATCGTTTGACGGCCAATTACTCTGGAGCTAGGCAGAGCAGAACAGAAACTCACACTTCACTTCCCCGCCACTCGCAGATGGCCCTGCAGGCTGGATCTCCACTGCCTGTCTTCACTCTACCTGTCTACTCAGCTAGCACTGCTCCCTTCTGATATGGGTGAAAAAGCAATGAAATAGGGTGTTTGGTGAGGCTTTACAGAAAGAGAGCAGGGGATATTCATCATTTATCAAAAATGGTACCACCAAAACATGACATGCCCAATCACACTATATATGATAACATAAAATAACACAAATTGCTGTAAGAAATTTCAATAAAACCCACTCTGTCCTTTACTCCTAAACACATACACAGACAAATAGGTCTGCAGAACTCTCCACAACATGTATCTGTCTGTTCTTATAGTAAAACAAGTTGTTTCACAGTGACCAAATGGTGCTTTCTACATTTATTTATTTCAACATTTGGAGAAAAAAAAACTGGTACGATAATATTTATTAAATTATTCTTTTTAAAATTAATTTTTAAATGCATTTTTTTATTTATTTGTTTATTTAGAAATGTACAACATCAAAACATTACAAAAATGCAAAAAATATGTGGGAAAATCAGATTATAAAACTTCTCTGTGACCTGTGATCTGGCCTTTGTGGTTTGGTTTGAACAGCTGGATGAGATCTTTCAGTTTCCTGACACCAGTGTAAATTCTAAACATTTTCAAAGTGGTTTGATGGCTTGACATGCCACAAAATGCTGTCAGTGTGTGACTGACAAGTGAAAACAATAGAACTTTTGAAATCAAGCACTGTGTGATGTATGTCAAAGTCACCCTCAGTAGTATTCAACTTTTACACTACTTGATTATTATTTGTCTCCCGCTTGACACTTTAAATGCTCAAGTAGGCAGAAATTTAAATAACAACAAAAGTACTTTAAAGTGACACTTCAAACTAAATCTGGATTTTAAATAGTTGTTTTTTCTTATACTCATCCAGCATAAGCCTGAAAGGTGGCTGTTAAAAGTTTTTCCTTAAGAATTTTTTTCCTTAACAGAGACCAGATGTTGTAATCAGCTTTTAAATAATGGATTCCAAAAATTTACAAAGTACAAAAAATTTTGAAAAATATCGAAAACCTCCGCTGTAAATGGACTGCATTATCAACTTATCAACCAGTCAAAGTACTTCAAACTACAAGCCACATTCACCCATTCATGCAAACATTCATACAGCACTTTTCTATCTCTCACACACACACACACACACACACACACACTGAGAGTACGTTAGAGTACGTTCCGATTAGTGGAAGGCCCACCACTATAGCCACAGCTGCTCCATAAGCTCAACTAGTAACAAATCATGAACTCTAAGTTTTTCAGACATGAAAATATCTTTGGAAGTAACTGTAACTGATGTATGCAAGCTGTCAACAGAAGCTTTTGTGTGTGATGAAAGAGACTTTCAACTTTGTACAGCAACGTTTTAAATCTCTAAAAGTTAAGTATTTCAACAGAAACTAAATAAATTTTTACTACAAGAGGAATCTAGTGGAATATTACTTTAAATTTGTGACATCTTTCATATAATCAAGCCATTGTGCTAATTCCTCATTGTGTCATATAATCAATACAATCACTCTGACACTTTTTAAAAAGATATTAATCTTGGCTTGTGGTGGACAATGAACAACATTAGTGATATATGATAAACAACTTAAGTGATCTTCAACATAATTAATGCAACAGCAGAGGAAAAACATCTGCATTATAATGGGAATAAATCATCCTTATAGATCTTTGGCTTGTGAAACCTATCATCATTAGCAGGGCGTTGTTATGAATGTCACACAACTGTGGTAAACGGGATGCTTGTCTGCAGTGTATGACAAATACAGGATATCTGCTAGGCCAGGCTAGTACTAAGGAGGAAGAGTGACTAGATGGGACAAATGAGGAGAAGAATCAGCCCTGTCTTCCAAGGGTGTTCGTACTGATGACTGAATGGATGATTCTGCAAGAGAAAATTTATGTCCAGTAAGAAAGAAAGTCATGGAACTATTTAAATACAGGGACAAATGTAGATAAATATATGACTTTGATGCTGGGCACCAAAGTTGTTATCTCAGAGATCTCATTATTTCAGTATATAAGTAAGACACCAGTATTTTCCTAAACATAACCAAATGTTTACAAAAGGGACTAAAGACTACATGTTATCTGATGTGATATATACATCCTAAACAATGTCTTAACTAAAGATTGTTTGCTATGGCTACAGTCTTACTAACCTTACAATGTAGTAGTTGTCATGCACTGGTATTGTAGGAATAGTTAACTTTAAACACAACATTGTCATTGAACTCACGGTAAAGGTTCTACAGAATCATCTCATGACATTGCTCCTGTCACTGAGTGAACTGGTAGAATCAAATCAATGAAAACAATAAATCTCACTGTTCATTCCTTTGTCATATCTCCACGCTCCAAGTAATGAGTTATATTACTTGGGTCATTTTTTTTTTATGGTAAAAAGTGCACACACTACATGTTCAAGAGCCAAACAAGATGATGTCGTCTTGGTGCAAAAGTTAAGCCAGGTTCAACTTCTGTGCCAGACATCCTTGCCTTGTTTTGCCCAGAGTCCTCTGCGTTGGGATCTCCACTTTGGCAATGCAACAGTTTTGCTGAATAGGAAACTGTGTTTTTTGAACAGTGCCCTTGTTGATCTCAACCTGGCCTAACGCCCCTCTCAGTTACTCTGCTAACCCTTCATTCGACTGGTCTTCTTGTTGACAAAGGAAGACAACAATAGCTATTTTGGTTTGAGCGAATGAGGCAGATGAAGCAGTCTTTGGGTGTTCCATGTAATGGAGCACAGGGCTCAGAGGGAAGTCAGCCGTGTTTATCCCTCAGGTTATCCCTCTATCTAAATCTTTCCTCCAACTGATGATGAGGCTCTGGGGGACATGCTGCTTTAATGGGAATACTGCATATTTTAGATCTCTCTCATTTCTTCCCTTCTTCTCAAGCCCATTGCTCTATTTTTATTTGTGCTCTCTTCCTCACTCTGTTTGTGTGTGTACCTCCGTCAAGCTTAACTCTGCAACAGTATTTTCTCCATGAGTGTTTGTTGACAGCTAACCTCCCTCTCATAGCTGTAGACTCTATTGGCAGCCTCTCACAGGAAGGGCCCAGCCTTTTACACCACAATGCTATCAACAGTGGGCCAGCTGTTAGCAATGCCCGCTGCTTTCAGCTTATCTTTAAAGCCCAACCATTTGGATCACACCGACCACGAAGCAACAGCAGCGTCCATCATGTAGACGTCATTTAAAACTCATCTATCACTGGAGCGACATCATTAGTGCACCTCTACACATCAAACATGAGCTTCCCCTCATTTAAAATCCCATCACTTAGTCGTTTGACACAGCCATTGAAGAACAGACAAATGTGAAAACAATGAGGTGATACCGCATGCATATGTGGCATTTGTTAAATGGATAAGGTTTAGTGGTTCTCTACTAATACAGTGCACATGCACACATAGCTCAGCCTTTATAGTTCAGATAAGATTAAAATGATGTATGTTCAGGTGGCACCTTTCACATAAGCTGAACATATTTCACAGAATTATCTGTGTGTGTCTGTGTGTGTGTGTGTGTGTGTGTGTGTGAGAGAGAGAGAAAAAGATACAACTAACAGCACCAGCAGCATATTAATTATGTGGTGTGTTTACCTGGAGGCAGGCAGGCGCCCGGCCATGTGGTTTGTTGACGTCCACAGCTACAAGCTGCCATCCCCCAGCAGCGTCTTCATGGAACATCTGTGGCACAAGGACAGCACATGAGGGGCAGAACACAAACACAAAAAAACTTGCACACCATTCAAAGTACTGGACGAAACTCAAACACACACATCTACCCTTTGGCTACATCTTCATAAAACATCTGTGGCCACAAAAAAAGCTGAAGGCATACACACAGCTTCATACCCCCACAAAAACAGCAAGACAGCTACTAAATACAGTATGTAGGCCTAAGGACCTAACATTAGAAATAAAAAAACCAACCAATATCAGCAGAGACTTTCAAACTCACAAGGCAGCTGGTTCACTCATGAATATCTATACTTCTTCCAAAAAAAAAAAAAAAAAAAAAAAAAAATCTAGTCATAAGCACTATCATGACAATTCGTTCCAAAATGCAAAGTCATTCAGACACAAGAGTTAACACAAATTACAGCTGAGGTGAATGGGAATGTCATTACTTTTTCGGACATTTAGTCTGGATAAATTGTAATTTTGACCTGATGGTGGCACTAGATGAAAATTAAGAGGATCATCAAATGGTCTAAATGTAATGGCAATCCACCCAACAGCTGCTGAGACATTTCACTCAAAACAACATTGTTGGCATTAGAATTAAAGTCAGGAGATGACCCAAGTCATTTTAATCTTTTTAATTTAATTTAATTTAATTATAATTTTAATCATCATCTGGGAATGAACTTTGACCTGCTGGTGGAGGTGCTGCTGCCACAGGAAAAGTCAGGCCAAAGTCAGTGGGATTCTGGTCTATTACATTCATTTGAAATTTCTCCATGCACTAGGTAGATGCAGTGATTTAACTCACTGCATCTTTAATTGTGTCAGAAATGTTGAGAATGACATTCGATGCACCTTTGAGAACCAAGTGAAACTGAAGATTGTTGAAGTTTCTCTTATTTTTAAAACGTACAGTTGCATCACACAGCCAATACAAAAAGCTGCTGCTTGCTTCATCTTATACCTGTCATATCAGGGTCACATTATATCACATACTAGCAAGACCATGGCGCCCAATCCATAGCAAAGAGAATAGTACCTCCAGCCTGGATGTCAGACACACAGGGATGATATCATTCAACTTCAGACAAACCAAAATAATGTAACTCTTAATTAAGCCCTTAATTACAACTGAACTCATCAAAAAATCGAAGAAAAAGCCTGATCCTGTGAAACAAAAGTGGATTAATCCATTGTCATTTTATCAACACAGTTAGGCTTTATAGCCTAGTCTCTATTAAAAGCCTCAATAATCTGGAGACAGCATGGCAAAGTCAAGGAAAAGGGAGTGTGGCATGGGTTGTGTCTCCCAGGGCCACCTTATACCAGATTCCCTCTCTAGGGAGCACAAAGAAGGGAGCATATTTTTTCAGCTTCAGTGACTGACAGTTAAGTGTTACACCACAGCTAATTAGTTTTTCCTCCTCTAAGATAAAGATTGGGGCATGACGATGTCATTGCAATTAATTTTGATAATGGCAAGAAAGGCTTATTGTTTTCAAGGTCAGAGAAGTATATGCATGCACGAGGCACCAGTCTCTTTTCCATCATGACTGAACTATCACAGGTATTAGTTCCATGAATTTCCAAGAAGTATCATTTTAAATACAGAGGAAATAATAGCACTGGAATCAATGGAGTTCTTCACAAATTCAATTCAAACATACATCTACAGATATGACACAGTAACAGGTCAAAGATAGCTGCTCTTGCCAGCCAACAAAATCTAAATTCAGATTCATGCATATTTATTATTTGTTATAGTTTTAATTGGTTACTGACATATATACAACACCTTATGTAGAGTTATTTATTTTCTGTGAATTCTAAAAACAGCCACTTCTGGTTTTCTGCCTCCTTTTCATCCCAGTTTTGAGCTGTAACATAATCATAAATCATACATTTTGCAAAATAATTTCTCTGTCTCTCTCCTGATTTCCGCTGCTTCAAAACCACTTCCCAACCCTCTTTGTCAGTCCAGACGAGTCTACTGTAAATGTGGAAGAGGCAATCAAATGCCTGTCACATCAAGAGAAAAATAAGCATTAATCAAGACCAGAGTAACAACTCCTCTCACCTAAATACCTAAAAGGACATTTGTAAGGCAGCTCAGTAATTAAACCAGAAAAATGTCAAGCCAGTGCTAATCACTAACATAAATGGATGTCTGGACTGAATTCTGGTGACAAATCTACAGGCTCTTATAGAATGAACCTCCAAAAACTGTCAAACCTTTTTATTATTATTGTTTTAATCACTTCTTTTTGAGACTGAATGTTTTTATTATTATTGTTCTAATCACTTCTTTATGAGACTGAATGTTTTTTCAGGTCAGGTTTAGGCACCATATAAAGTTGTCAGTGTGTCATTTTGTGGAACTACTTTGTCAACTTGCTTGTCTGTGAGTGTGATAGTTCTACCTGTGTTGTAGCAGTGGATGTGGTACTGCTCCTTGACCCCCACATCTGCTGAAACTGCACTCTGATTTCAGCAAATGTCTCAATGATGACTGCAATGAACACATTCTGTAAAAGAGAAAAAAAAAGAGAAAAAGTGTTGTGACAGTTAAAAACAAATGGCCAACTGAAGGTCCATCTCTTGACTTCCTTTCACTGCGACGTGACATTCATTCTCTCATTAGCCAGAGAACATTCTACTAACAAGGGGAAATCATTACGTCTGTCGGTGAAAGATTAGGTCAATTAACCAACTATACCCTGCTGCCATGACATAGGAGCTGAAAGCATTATGAAAAGTGCAACAGAGAGAGACTGTCTCTAACCTTGACAAGCCACGCCAAGAAGAAAATAAGAGTTATAAAGTAGAAGTAGGAGCGCCAGCGAGGGAAACTGTCAATGGCTCTGTACATGAGGAACACCCAACCCTCCTGTGATGCAGCCTCATATACAGTAAAGATACTCGTACCTAAACAAAGAGAGACACAAGAATCAGAGAGATGTACAGTCAGATGAAAAGTAGAGACTGTAATTGCAACAAGTGTCAGCATTGGTCTTTTGCATTGATCTAAGCCTTTCAAAAAGACAACACCTCGAGCTTCTCTTTTTACGCATGCATTATGTACATTCTGACAACCTACGGGATAATATACTATATATAGTATACTCATAGTTCCCTTCTATTTAACGACAAGGCTTAGAATTATAACCATTTGGCAGACTCATTAATGATGAACTGTTTTTTAATGCATGTCTTTGTCACTGTCATGGACAAATTTGGTCAGATGAAGCTAATAAAGGTAAAGTCTACGGGTTGACCAAATTAAACTCTTGACTGTTTTCAGGTTAACGGACAATGACAATGCAAATGAACTGAGTGCACATTTTAACAGTCAGCCAAAGATTATTTCATTCGGAAAGAAACAACATTCAATTTTAGTTTTGTGTTTGAAAAGAAAGAGAATGGACTCTGTTCTCCTGCCATTCAACGGATTAATGAGTCTTTCTGTACATAAACAAGCTCCCTGATTGCATCACATCCCTTTTAGACAGGTAAGCAGCGGCTGACTGCAGCTGTCACATATAACTGACAGACTAGCAGATCAGTAACAGCAGTCTAAAGCAGTCTCCAAGATAAACTATTAAGCACATCATATCATTGTGCTAAGCTTATCATCTTAATAGTTCTGAGCTGGAGCCTCTGGGTTTTGGTGCCAGAAACTGGCACACCACAGTTATTGTATCTGGGAATATTTTATTCCTTCTGCATGGATGTGAATAAAAAACAGCATCTGAAGCCTCAATAAAGTCTTTTAGGAAGCGAGAATTATTCCTATAAGATAATAATAAAATAAGGATATTTCTACCGTGAACTTATTCAGCTTCAAACTAGAAGCTACATGAATAATTACAAAGTGTGGAGACAGACCATTTAAAACATACCTTTAATGTATGGTACACTGTCAATAAACAACAGATAAGGAAAGGGTTTAAATGAGTTAAACCTGCAACTGCATTTTCTGTTGGCCTCTAAATGAAATGTAAACTGTAAAACTGTAAAATCATAAACACACTTTCAATGCATGTTTGTGAATGCTTATCTTTACGTGTATGTATTTGAATGCTTCACTGAACTTGCATGTGTGCTTTATACCTAGTTCGTTGAAGCCACTATAACCAAGTTCCTGTCGGCTGAGGCCCAGCTCTTCCAGGTCCATGCATTTGAAGCCATGAGGACACTGATAACCCTCTCCATCAGGGGAACAATGGGTGTCTGGGATGGCCAAGTTGTTCCACGTGACATTACTGACCAAGAGAAAGGAAAAGTCATTATTAAATTACATGTTTGCAATGGGTGTTGCTTTGAATAAATGTCTAAAAAAAAAAAAAAAAAACAGAAAAATGTACACTGTAATGTGTGAATGCAAATAGAGATCCTAACAGTAAAATGAAGACAGAGCTTGTGTAAGACACAACACTTAATTTTTCTATAAGAAGCAAGTAAATGTAAAGGTCCCAGTTTTTAAAAATCAGAGCAGTGAGAACTCAAACACATTCAGAGTACACAGACAGATTGCCCTGACTCTATTTTTCCCCATCTCTCTGTCTTTTAGCCACAGGTATTATTCCAGGAGTTGCTTGATTTCTGTAATGAAAATTAATGTCTTCAAATTGCCTGCCCAGACATTCATCTAAATTGTTTATTAAGGGGTACAGGATCAGAAGGGATAATTTATTGTACTATCACAAAGGGCAATCAGAGGCATAGCGGTGAATCCCAATAAAGCTAATTATACTCGGCTGAATAATATCATTGTGTCTTATCAAAGAAATCACTTTTCTTGATGGCAAAGAGGAGATGAATGAATTCTCAAATGAGAGACCAAATATACAGTAATAACATGAAAATGTCATTCTGTTAACATTAATTGGTCCAAAAAAGCTAATAACTTTAATAATATTCAATAATGCATTTATTTGGTTGTATCATATAAATATGTCGTATATTTTTAAAAAGAATATATATATGTCGTAAGAGGACTTTTTGATTTAGAAAAACCCTGAAACACACAAACAATGACCATCACAATGTAGCTGTAAAGAAATGTGCAAAACACAAATATCATCCAAATTCAGATCAGTAAATCTAATTCATCCTGCACACATCTGTGCATGTTATTCATCACCATGGGAGAAAAACAGCTGAGGTCAACTGCAGAAATCCTGACATCCAGAAGAGGAGGCCGTACTTTGTTTACAAATCCAAAACCATTTTCATCTAATATCCATATCAGAAAATATCTCCCCTGCTATTTTTTCCAAATTTCCATCAAATCCCTTTTGTGTGAAAAGCTAGGGAGCTTTGACATTGTGCCAGGGACATATGGCAGATACAGATTAGACACATCAGTCCCTGAGTGACATATTTCAAAAATCCCCCATTTATATATACATATACACATATACATATACATATATACACACACACATATACATATATATATATGAAAAAGGACTATTTAGTTGTTTCTATTTGTTATTTTTGTGTTTGTCAAATAAATAATAACATTTTTAGTTTTAAACAAGTTTTTGAAAGATTTCTAAAATATTTGTTCTGTACAGCACTGTATATGAAAAGGAACACAGCAGCAGACAGATGCACAGCCATCATGCAGTTTTGGATTGTTGTTACAGAGGAACATCAGAGCTATTAATGTGAGAATGTCCTATGCTATTTTTCCTGCTCCTAATGGTCAATATATGCAATATATGCACCCCCTCGGCTGCTTAGGCACACATCAGTATGGAGAGATGGATGGAGTAGCTGTTGAGCAGGAATGAGCTTAAAACAAAGGCTGGACAATGCAGGAAATTTTAATTATTATAATTAGTGTTAGCTCTCCCTACAGCCCAGGGCTTTAACGATGATGGCTGCTTCCCCCAGCTTTTGTCTCCACAAGGATTCCTATTCTCTGCATCATATTATCATCATCCTCAACTGAATAATTAAATTCAAAAATCTTCACAAATGTGTTTAAATACATTGTGCAGCAACATGTGCACAGACTGTAACACATCACAAATTCTCTGCCTGCCCACAAGTTTCCTGTTTTCCTGTTTCCTGCTGCAAAAATATGCTGACCACCAATAATTCAAGTAAACAATGTATTCTAGTAATGAGCTCCTGCCTGTGAACCTGCTGAATCAATGTAATTAAAAAGAAAAACAAGCCAAACCCACACCAAAATGGTTCCTGAGAACTGGACATAAAATCAAGGTTCTGAAAAAGTTCTGCTCCACATAGAACAAGATATTTCAATGTGTGAGTCTACTGCTCAGGCAGCCATACCAAATTCTGTCAGGATCTGTCAGATTCAGCTCAGCAGGTGACAGTTACTGACTGATCAGGATGACCCATCATTAGTTTGCTAAACGTACAACCATGGCACTGTGCAGGAGAAGGCTATTGTTTTCAAAGGAGGGCATCTGGTGTACAAACAGCACAGCACTATGCGTCACACACTAGACTGGTGTTAGTTTGGCATAAGATATTCAGCTAAGGATCACGGTTCAGTACAGATTACATTGTTAAAACTACTTATTGCCCATCAACAATGATAGTGAAAGACATCCAATGTTATACTTAAATACTAAAAAAGTGTAATTACTCTTTCTGTGTATCGTTAGTAACACAGTGATGGTTGAAGGTTCCAAACATTTGAACACCCAGAATTCCATAGAGCAGAAGAAAAAACAGCAAGAAGATAGACACACTCCAGATCTGTTCCCCCGATCGCCTGTGAAACAGAATGACGAAAGTCATATGTCAATGCCATATTTATACATGTACAACCATCCATTCATATATAAGAGAAGTGCTCATGACAGTATTGTACTTCAGAATGTTGGTGATGCGGGAGCGAGGAAGCTCAAAGCGGAAGTAGATCCTGAAGGCCCGGATCATAATGAGTGCTCGGGGGATTCTCAACATTCCCCATGGAGACATCTGATCCACAAGCTCTGCTATTTCAAAAACCTAAAACCCAGAGAAATAGAATTGTTATGAAGTAAAAACCAGCTATTAAGTAATTGTCTTATGTCAGGCTATGCAAGCTCTTGCAGGAAATTTAAAAAAAAAAGAAATGTTGCTATATACCTGCAGCACCAGGGACACCCAGATGAAAAACACCATGAATCCATCAAACATACACCAGCGATCTTTCACATAGGAGTTATCCCCCTGTGGAGAGGAGAAAAGGAGACCCCGAGACACCAACAGTGAGAGAAAAAAGAACTTGGAAGAGCAGGAAATGAGAACATGAATAACTAACTGAATATGAACATCATCATAATCCAGGGCCATTTTGTTCATGAAAGCTGATGTATTCTGCCAGTTACGAAACATCCTCTGATGTTTTAAGGTTTTAATAACACTAGTTCTAAAAATTTCCCATATGGAGTGCCAACTATCACCTTCAGAAAATATGACAGAAAGAGCTTTTTATTGTGACAGAAAGCCTTTGTGTGAAAAAGTAATCACATACCAATATTGAAGAAAAACAACAAACAGAATCCAAAATTGCAGCGCCCATTTGACAGACTGACCGCAATATCCAAACAGCCATGTTTTCAACATTAGGCAAAAAATGATTAAGCCTCTGATGTGTGAACAAACTGAAATGTCATGAGGCCAGCAAAAATGGGCATACTTAATTACCACTTACAGAGAGAGAGAGAGTCTGTAAGAAGCTCTTAAGGGGTCAGTCTTCCACAGGAAGAAAGGCTGCAAATAGGAGGGTGTGTTCTGAAACACTCCACAGATGTTTGATTACACACACTGACAAGCACAAAAGCATGCAATTACTCTGCATACCACGCTATGAGGATCATTTGTTCTGTGCAGGAACTTTAAACAACTAGCTACAAAATCCTTGTGTCTATCATACAACTGTGTCCACTCTGGCATACTGTAAAACACAAATTACTTAAAACCAAAAAATTCAAGTGCATCACATGTGCGCCATTCAGAGAAGCTGAATTTTACCTGATATACACAGAAAATCTACAGAAAAACACCTTCCCATTTTACAAAGAGGGGCTTTATCTACCCTCAAGAACTAAACAAAACACTGAGAGAAAGAAGATGAAATGTTCCAGTTTGTATGCTTTTTCTTTCTTGCATTGGTGATTCTAATTCTGTGTCCTCCACTGCCTCCCTGCTTGTTATCCTTGATTTGCCAATTAAGCTGTCCACACTT
The DNA here is from genome assembly GCA_037833715.1 of Toxotes lorentzi. Taxonomy (NCBI): domain Eukaryota; kingdom Metazoa; phylum Chordata; class Actinopteri; family Toxotidae; genus Toxotes; species Toxotes lorentzi. The sequence continues at coordinate 6,362,284 of JBBMJY010000007.1, read as the reverse complement.
TTTATGGCAGTAATTATGGGCCTTTCATCTGCCAGCTGTCTGTTCCTAGATGCTTCTATAGAGCATTAGCTGTTTACCTTGGATATGAATTGTGTTGATTCATCGAAATTTACAGCTCAACTGCTACGTTGACTTTAAAATGTGAACAAAATCTGAAGTGGCGCAAAAAGGCCATACTGAATATTACTGACTTCGATTATGGATGAACATGTGGTCAATATGGTCTCTAATATTTCAGGGCTTTCCTTCAACCACTTACTATATTTTGCAAACTCTTGCTAAGTGGCTATGTTAAAACTGAAAATGAGTGTCTCCATGTAGTTTGCCTGTATCACTAATGTAGGGTTTACTTCCACTGTCATCTCATTTATGCTAAACAGTTATATGCCCCATGTCCTTTGTGTTTAGTTTCATCCAAATTCATTCCCAACTTTTGGAAATATCCCGCTGACACAAAAATGGAATGCCATTTAGCCGCTGAAATTCATGAAATGTCTTGGGAGCATTTCTTCCGTAACAGCAGCTCCCAAGTCACAATGAAACAGCCTTTTCATTCCTTAGTTTGATCTTTTCTTGCACATTTCCTTCCTGGTATTTTACTGTTAAATATTTCAGTATTGTGCCATGGAAAGTTGGCAAACAAGGAATCAATATTTTTTTAATCTTTCTGTAACTTACCTTGATGATTCCTCTGATGTGCATCTTGGCGATCATCTCGGCGGTGTAGAGGAACATTAGCAGTGTGTCCAGCGTGAACGTCACATACTGTAGTGGAGGGTAATGCTCAAATGTCTTGGGGGTGTTCATACACACGGAGATGACACTGATGATGGCACAGGCCCGCAGCAAGGAGTGCACCCACTGCAGGAAGAAGGCAAAACAAGAACGAATGACAAATTGCACTATAATATTTTGTTAGATTCTTTGTTGTCCAGATTTTTGGATATTCTTGCCTTACTTTAAAAAAACAACATTTCAAGGGAAACACATTTGCAAATGTGACTTAAAAATATTTAAAATATCTGGCACGAACGGAACAGAGATGACTGCACAGAATTTTATTGTGGTAAGCTCTGTCAGACACACATGTACAATAAGTACACTCACTGGTTTATTGATCCAAAAGATGTCAGCACTGTCTGCGAGGGTCTCATCCGGCCCAAAGTCGGTCATGGGCTGGGCCTCGACCCGTGAGCTCTGTTTCCTCTTCAGCATGCTGGGGCTTGCCGTGCTATACAGAGAGTGGATCTGACAGAGAGAGGGAGGTGGACCACACAGTGACCAAAGCTAAATGAGGAACAGGGGAAAACTCTGGCTGCATCCAAGTCTGGGCAGTGGCAGTACCACTTTTTGTCCAATCATGTGGACAATAAACTATATAAATAAATTTAATATATCTTTATTGCAGCTCAGAGGCGAGGCAGTTAACATGCCATATGTGGCCATGTTAACAGTGATTGTCTTTAAAAAATATCAGTGCACTTCTTAAAAAATTAATAACTGTATAAAGATTAGGTTAAACAATATGCAGATACACTATTAAAGTATTAAATAAGCTGTGTATCAATAGTGGCTTCTGGACGTGATTACGTGTAGCATTAAGCTTTAGTATTCTGTGATGTGTATTCTGTAAAGTTAACTACCCTGACTTGAATTGCCAGAACAGAGGTGTGCACTTTAAAATTAAACATGTGTTGCATTGTTGAATGGCCACCGTGATACACAACGCAGCACACATGGAACACAGGACAAGTGTATTCACATTGGAACAGCTCCAGTAACTTACCATTGGAAAAGATCATACATGATCTTCATCATATTGAACACCAAAGCGCCAGTAGATTAAGCTGTGTAACCTACTGTACAGTGTGAGCTGGTGTTAACCTGTGAATGTCCCTGATTATGTGTATGTTTGTGCGCATGTTTGTATGCAGAAAAAGAAAACTGTACAGGCTGTTTCAACTTAAGAACACAAGAAGAAATGACACTCTGAATGGAGACAAAGCGCACATACCAAAGGGAAAAGTAAAGCTGAAATTGCTCCAGCACTGCACATAACATGCGATCAGGCATACCCTGTAAATAACACACAACAGTTAGTCAACATTATGGCTTATATGGTGTACAGTACACTACCCACATCTACAGTACGCTCATAGAGACAGGAATGCCCACCACGTCTGACATCAAGGCATATATGCGACACACTCTGTGAGTGAGTGAGTGACTGAGGTGTTGTGGAAGAAGAGGATGAGGTGGAGCAGGGCCAGGGGACTCACTGTGAGGCTCCTCATTGGTGCGTTCATCCCCAGGTCACAGAGGGGTGGAGAGACCAACCAGAGAGAGAGACTACAGATGCAAAAAGGAGAATGTCCTAAAGGCCTGGAGGTCCTGCGGCAGCAGTCAGTGAATAGTAGCAGCCATAAGAGCAGTAAAGAGGGGTGAGAGAACATATTCACAAGTGCTGCGAGATGCAGCTTCAGATCATATCTATGCAATTCATTTGGTCCACCCAGCTTACATAAATACTTATTTTCTCTTTTACCTCCACTGGTATGTAGCCATGAAAGTAGTTCTGGTTATATTTGTCCAGATTTTGAGATAGCTGTATGCTATCCCAATGCAATAACAGTGAATGAAACGCTGTCTGTGGTGCTCTCACCACATTTGAAAAACATTTTCTTCTAAAAACAATGCCACTTTTATTCTAGATAGTTAAGATATCACACTGTCAGAGAGTTGTTTCAGTGACATCTGTTAAGGTTAGAGTTCTTACACAGGGTATCAAAGAGAAGTTTCTGTTAATTAATTCATACATAAATAAACTTTTCAATGCTCTGAGCACCACAAGCTAATATCCATTCACCTTCATTATACTGGGATAGAGGAACAAAATCTCAGAGACAAATACCTCAGCAGATACCCCTAAAACTATTTCCATGGCTAGAGAGGTATGTAAGAAATTATGTGTTATGTAATTTGGGAAAACCAATCCTTCAACAGCAGTGAAATATAATTCAATAACGCAAGACAGTGGAGCTAAATCACTGGAAAAATTAAACTACTGTAAAAAAAAAAAAAAAAAAAAAAAATCCAATAAAAGTGTCAAAAAGACTTTTATCTAAACTTACAATGAATAGTCCTTGTTGAGAACAGACATGCTAAACGAAATCAGCATTTAGTCACTTTTACGTTTTTCTTTTCTTTTTTTCTTTTAACTGTTGAACAATGAGAAAATGAAAGGGTAGCTGCTGTCCCAATCAAAATGTTAAACAGAATAAATGACTGGAATAAATTAAATCTCAACCGTGAATGTTCTGAATTGACTGGAATTTAACAACACAAAGGGTTTTTTTTTCATCTTTCCAAAACCTGAATGATACAAAACTTTGTACACCTTTTTAAAAGCAAAAAAAAGACTAAAATCACTTAGGATGGGAATGCAGATAGAACAATGTAACTGTTTCTTTTTATGCTCTTACCAAGAAAAGAAACTGTCCATCCCATAAACCCCATGTAGTTAGAAGCAATTTCCCAGTGTAATTGCTACACTTAACATATGCAGATGGAGACATGAGGAAGAGTGAAAACAAAATTACAGGGTCTAAGTGCTATTATGTGGGAGTATAGGTGGCAAAGACTGCAATTACTTTCCCATTTGGAGAAAGGACATGTTCCTCACGGGCAGGATGTGATCACTGGGCAGATTAATTGTAACTGTGAGTATTTGTTGGAGGCTGCAAACTTTCTTTGTCAAAGTCTGATTCTTAAATAGTGCACTGTGGCAGCATCATCTTAATTACAACGGACAAGAGAAAGTTTAGTAGATGTGGGCAACACATTTGTGCAGTTCTTTAATTCACCACTATAGCCTAGAGTACGATTTGATTTAAGATTCATAAAAATTGCAATCAAAACGGTACACTTTGCTAAAGAAAAGTATCAAGACATTTCCAAGGTAAATATGCACTCAAGGTGGGTGTACAGTGGTCACATTAACATTGATCCCCCTTTTCATTCCATTAATTCCGTTATCTCCATTATTTTTACATGAAAAATGGATGTGTAATATGAAATATGTAGAAGTTCTGCAGAGCTTTTTAGTATCTTTTGTGCATTGTTTTGGTTTCACGCCCCACAAATCCAGCAACAGCAGGCAGATTGTTCAGCAGCATTCAGCAGCTAAAGAACGAGCTAGCCAGATATTTACTTCAGGACTTGGTGGAGATCAAGACTAAAATTAGGGTAAATATTAGGTTTATATTGGGTATATTGGGTTTGTAGAGTGGCCAGAGGCACAACTCTAAATTAATGTTAATGCTGCTCCATGTATAATGTGCAAACAGTCAAGTCAGTCTTTGCAAACACATTCACCACATAAACTTTATAGGGTCACTACTTGAACAAACCTGCCGTCTCTGGTGTTTGGTGCTGGGCAAGTAGCAATCAGTGGGTTTATCAGAGCTTTACCACTGCATCTGAAATTGACCATGATGAAAGCAGTGAGAATGAACCAAAACAGTAAAGCTTCAGGGCTGTAAAACCAAAACAATGAGGTGAAAGATACTAAAATGCTACACAGAGCTGAGGGATAATGCAGAGTCAGGTGATAATACTATGAGTCACACTTTTCGCATCACATATAGCAATTCGACCTGTTGTTAAAATAAAAATATTGATTGGAGCAAATCTAAAAGCCAAAAAAAAGACCAGACATTTCTGGGTCTAATTCATCCTCAGACTATACAGGTGTCCAGTACATTGATATTTAAGTATTAGGTTAAACAGTCTGATTTTTGATTGTGTTAATATAAAGCCCTATTTTCTGTATAGGAAAAAGAATCAACCCGATCTCTGTTAGAGCCACCACATATTTCATTCAATTACTGGTGTCATAAACAACAAATGCTGTTAATTATTATTATCATGAAGCAGTAATGTTCAATTTGCATGTTGTCTAACAGCTCTCAGCATTGTTTAAAATCTGCAGCATTTCAAAACATTGTCAGCTGCAGTGTTGTAAGCATATGATTGATATTGACACTACGTTAACAAAAAAACATTAAATCAATATAACAATCAGACAATACCTGCAGCAGCTGGGATCACTGAAGGCCCTACTATGGCTGACCCACTGTGGCCTCGCAGGCTTCAATGGGCAATAGTGAAATCTTAAAATCATTTCGGGGAACTTATCACCCTATGTTAACAACATATGTCAAGCTGCACACAACTGGACGTTAATCTGCAAATGCATATTCATGAACCTGAATGAATGACATCGACGGAGCCAAGGTTACTATGGAAACGGATGAGAGCTAAGGCGCTAAATTGTGCAAAAACAAGCTAAACACGGGACGTATACAAAAAAAAAAATGTGAGCAGCTATATGTCCCAAACGAAGCTAATATGTGAGGTGACAACCTGGCCACGTGATTCCGTGGCAAATACACGACGTTATTTTATCAAGGCCTACTCCGGAGGATGAGAACCTCTCCACTTCCTGGAGAGTCAACATGCTAGCGTGCAGCAGCACCAAGCGTCGGTCGCATCCTGAAAGCACAACAACTGGATGTTCAGTTGCGTACACGACGCGTGTAACAGCCGAATAAGAAAACATACTGAATCACTTACGAGACGAGGATTTCCCTTATCCGCCGTGTGTCGTCCTGTCCATGACATCAGCTGTTTTCCGGGTGCGTTGGGATCGTGTGGGAGAAGACGGGAGCGCGCAGGTTGAAATCACATCCACAGCACCGGCGCATGCAGCGGAGGCGCGCAGCCGTCTCCGTGGTAACGGCTCACCCCCCCTCACCCCCCACCCCCTAGTTGCTGCATCACAAGTCTCCAAAATACGTTTATTGTTTATTTACCTCGATTGTTTTCACTTGGTTTCGTATTGTGATGATATATTTTTATTATAATCAAATTAATCCACAGGATTTTCAGAAAAAAATATATTCTTGTTTTTCTCTCCTCAAATAGCAGTTCTTCTATAACATTAATCACAAGCTGAATGTAAATCTGTAATATTTATTTATTTATTTATTTTCTCATACAGTCTTTTTTTCTGTTTCCAGGAAACAAAGATAAGCAAAACAAACTTTTTATGAATGCCTGTGGCTGAAGTCTCTATAAATTATTGATCTGAGTACAGTGCTGTCAGGTCAACTCAGGGCAGTCAAGTATGTTAAAAAGGTGAGTAATCCAAAAAAAAAAAGTTTTAATAGTGTGAGGAGAGTTCATTTGCACTCATTTGTATTTATGGAACCGGTACCAAAAAAAAAACAGCGTTTCAAGACAAGCAATCTGTCGAACAACTTTGCTTGGTGAAATATACTGTTTTCCCTGGTGTGTAAGTGTAAAAAACCTAATGTGGCACTTTTAGGTTACTTTACTGCTGTAGTTTATTTAAAATGAAGTGTGGCACAGTGGTGCTGTGTCACCTCACAGCAAAACGGTTCTGGGTTTGAATCCACCGGCCGGGTCTTTTCTGTGTGGAGTTTGCATGTCCTCCTCGTGCTTGCTGGGGTTTCCTCCGGGTACTCTCGCTTACTCCCACAGTGCATAGACATGAAGATTAGGTTATTTACAACATCAGGTCCTTGGAACTGGCGAAACTTGACATGATGCAGCCGCTGTTAATGTTAATCGCACATGTTTCCACAGCTTTTTTAAAAGCCAACTTGGTCCAGACATTGGTCCATACTGGATGGTAATGCCTTGGTGTCCTTGAATGGCAGATTTTGAGATTTACAGCAAGTTAATTTTTGCATTCAAGTTTCAGATCAGAGTCAAAATATGTATGATTATTCCTGAAATATTGTTTTGCCCAAGCCTGTTGTTTGTTGTTGTGACACATAGGCCTTTTTCACAACAGGCATTTTGACTTGTCATAGCAGGAAAAACACAGATGTTTCTAATAACACTAACTCAGAGTGACAGAGAGCAATCATGAATAGAGAAGGATCTTCAACACAAAGCGGCCAAATGGGCTTCAGCCATCATATTCACACCTGTGCTTTTCCCATTATGTCATGTCAACATGTTTTCTGAGAAAAAACACCAAGCAGAGGCAGGGATTGATTTTGGCTCTCATGTATTATTAACAGCATCAAAAGGAAATACAGAAACAAAAGTACAGCACCATAGAGAGATCATCTGGAAAATGAAAGGAAAAAAAGTGAAACAAAAAAAAAAAACAGTCTGCTTCTAATTACATCTCAAACTGGTGACTTAACTTTTCATTTTGGCAGTTTTCCCCACTCCAGCTCCTGCCCAGGACTGTGTCTGAGAGTCAAGACTAATCAAAGGCACTTGTATGGAGAGGACTGCTGGCCTCTGAAGGGATTGAGCCAGTTCAGGCCAGTCTGCTGCTCTTTCTCTCCTTCTCTCCTTTTCTTTTCCCTCTCACTCTCTCTTCCTGTCCTGTCTGTTTAAGGAGAGAAAGATTGGGAAATTCCTTCAAGCTACTTTACCTCAGGTTTCTGTGGGATTTAAACATGCACACAGAGGTTTTGGTACAGTCCAGGTTAGTGCCGTTGTTTCTGATTCTGCTCTCTACCGTGGAGGACACTTTGTTACAATCGGTGAGGTGAGTTTCCGCACAGCTTTGTTTTTTTTTCTATTTATTTTTGGGGTAGTCTGGAGAGCAAGAAGGAAGAGGGAGGTGCAGAGTTTTGCTGACAAAGATAACATTTGGAGAGCACAATGTGGAAAACTTTAGAGGTGCCTATATATGTGGTTTGCACTTGAGTTTTTTGCGCAGTTTCTTTATATTGTTTTGCCTGCCAAATATCATAATGCTGCATCATAGGGTAAAAGTCTGCTTCTTCATTTTTATTATTTAACATTGCACAGCACTTTTTTAAAACTTAAGGGCATTTATTTTCATTTGGATACTCAGCTGGCATGAAGTACTATAACCATGTTATGACAGCTTTCCTGGTCATGAGTTTGGTACAGAAGTACATACAGTGACATTTTGGCTGGAGCTAGGGTTAGGCATGTCAAAAGCTTTTACTGAGCAATTATTTGTTGCCACAAACAAAATCAAAATAAGGAGGAAAATGCAAAAACCTAATTTATGCGAAAAACCTGTTACTGCAAATGGCGACCTTTTGCTTGTTTTTTTGCTTTTTTCTAAAATCAAAAATATTTAACTTGAGCCCCTAATGCTGTAAAACCTTAGATTAAAAAAATGTTACACTCAATCAGAATCAAGTTTGAAAATGGAAAGAATGACTTGGAAGTCGGTCACTGGAAATGAAAAATAAATGTGAAAGATTTGTCTGTTTATCTTGGCCTTTTACAGTGGAGTCCCTGTTGGCAGAATTGTAAATACTGCCATGTGATTTAAACTTAACTCAGCTGCAGAGGTGGTGTTTACTCCAAGCAGGTGTACCATGCTTGTGTAATGATTATATTGTGTATGTCCTACAGTGCATAGTATTTAAAGGACCGCAATGGCAAACCCACATGCTTTACCACAGAAAGCAATGGTTCACATACAATGTTTTCTTATGTTTTATCCAAATAACGTTTCCCTTGTTTGTTTACCGGGTATGTCATCACAACAACTTGACAGTGTGAAAAACCTGTACGTGTGAAACAGTCAGTAATGAAGGTTCTGCTTTGTAACCTCAGTTCTATGAGCCTTGAGATTCTTGGTTTCCAGTGTAGAGGAAAGGAGATCATCACACTCACTGTATCCAGGCTGGGGCAGTAAATGAGACTGTGAAGCCTAAATTGGTAGATTCTCACCATCACAGTCCTTCGTACCATCTTCTGGATTACATTACCCATGTTGCTCAGGCTGAATCATCCTTTAGACCAAACAAGCCCGACAGCAGCAGTACAAGCTCAAAGCAGACTTAGCAATCCCAATGAAGATCAGCTGAGGCTGTGTAAAATAGTGGAAGGTAGGGACACGGTCATGCTTGAGCGTAGGAAGCCGTCATGTTGTACTACAGGGCTCATCCTGATTAGCAGATATATTCAAAATTCAGTGCGCTGCTTGACAGAGAAGTTTGGTCAAGCCTAAAAAGGCCATAAGTGGGTGAAACCTGTGTGAAATAGAACTTGTATAACCTCTCCATAGCACATGTAACACACACATTCTGTAGTTGATTTTCATCTGTTGATTATTTGAAATGTGTCTACTGTTCCCAATTTGGACAGCTGGCCAATATCAAGGCAGGGCAGGGATAGAAAAAGAATGTCAGACAGCATCCAAATGAAACAAATCTCACTGAGAGACCCCATGGAGTAAAAACAGAGCTCAACAACAGCTTCTAAAGTGTCACCCGTGAAAGCTGAAGATGTTTCTGTGCAGTTTGATTTATTAGCTTCATCTTTCACACTCTGTTTTGTGTGTGAGTGTGTGTTTCCAAGGCGTTTGTTATTTTCTTGATATTGACCCAAACAAGACTGTCCCAATTACATTTGACTGCTAGGCAACCTCTAGCAGCTGAAGTTATCATGACAGGAGCAACGGAAGAAGTAAGGTGGTATAGTACATAAGTCTGTGTCAGGAGGTGGTTGGGCTGAATGGTTGGGTAGAAAAACACTGGAGATTCACACAGGAGTCTGCTGTACTGTTTCCCCTGTGAAACCAATGTTGTAGTAACCCTCCCACAACCTTAACCATGTGTATATTATTGTAACTACAATGATGAATTTGAAATTCGATTGCTTTGTATACAATTCTTAAATTTGTGTCTAAATAAAAATTAAACAGTGAACCAATGAAATTGGCTTCACTTTGCAACTAAACATTATTAAAATGTTCACAAGAAAAAGAAACATGACGGGTTTCTAAAATAGTTGTATTTATATTATAAATGCTGTAGATACCAAACATCTTAAATAGGTCCTTTTTGATGTATGAGGGAAGACATTCCTGCCACATCTGAGTAAAGGTATTTTTACCACATCTGTGCAAAAATACTTTCACTCGGGTTTGGTATTTAGTGTTTCAAGCAGACACAGGTGGTACCACACTTGATCCTTGACCTCAGAAGTTTCCAAAGCTGCAGAACAACTGACCTTTCTTTCTTTTTCCCAGCCAGGTGGGTGGTGTGTGTAAACTGTCCACAGAGTCATCCCTGCGCCGCTGCCGGACACCTGATGGCAAGATCTGCAGTGGGAGGGGCAAATGTGACTGTGGCGTCTGCATATGCGATGCCATTGATCCAGGGAAGTTCTATGGGCCTCGCTGCGAGTGCCACGACTGGGTCTGTGCAGCACATAATGGCAAAGCATGCAACGGTACGATTTTTACAAAGTCTATCATGTAACTCTGCGTTTGTGTGCAAGCACACATGCACATGTTTTAAAGTACTTGGGCATGGTTGTTAGTGATGGGTCAGTAAGTGATGCAGCAGATCTCTTCACCCAGCTGCTGTTTAACATCTCTCTGTCCGGTGCTAGGAAGAATGTAAAGCTTAACGGTGTAATCTAAAAACCTACTAAATTTATTTAGTATTTCACAGACTTGAAGAAGATTTACAATATTTAGTTTCATCTGTGTTTTTTTGTTGAGGAATCAGAGGGGTGCAGCATTGTATCTCTGAGAACACACATCACCTTGGCAGTACTTCAAAGGCTTTCATAGGTACAGCTTTGAACTTTGTCCGTTGTTTGAAATTTTACAAGTTCTCTTGAATACTTGAGAGGGCATCCACACTCATCAACATGTTGCCTCATCTCTACAGAGAATTAGGAACTTTGTTGCTATGCTTAACTTTACAAATCTTATTGAGCAAGCTGGATATATTCAAATAAACTAATATACAGCATAATCAAAAGGGAAAAGTTGAATTGATTTTACACTCAGTTCCTTATTTATCAGATATACCTTGCTTAAACTAATGCAGTCTAAAACAACAGTCGGACATTAAATCTTTTCTTCATCCATGTTACAATGTTCAGTTTTTGTTGAAACAGTTTTAGTTGTAGATTTTATTTCGTGGTCAATTTGGTGGCTGCAGTTTGTGATGGTTTTTTTTTGGTCAAGTTTGTTATAATTACCAGTGAGGTGCTTACCCTGGAAGCCGTTAGGGAGGTTCATCCCTGTATGTTGATGTAAGGAAAAAGAATCCTCATCTTTGTGTCCTCTGTTGTCACTGGGCTGAGTGTCAGGGTTTAATGGAGTTATGTGTGCGTGTGTGTGTGTGTGCGGGTGTGCACATGAGGGGTAGAGTGATTTATTTGGATAGACAAGTTGGCCGCTGTGAGGAGCTCATTATGGTTCAGCAGTCTGGAGTGAAAAGGCCCTGCTTCAGCTTGATAATGGGGTTTCACTCCCTGGTAAGCAGTCTGCAAATGGAACCTAGATGCATCAGAAGAGGAATGGGTTTTCACACCCAGACACACACTGTACACACACTGTACACACACTCACACACACAGGATCAGGCTCATTCTCACAGTGTTAACACTCGTGCATGCACAAATATGCATAAACAGCCACATACTCACACAGTCATATGCCCATGTGCATATAGGATCCAATAATTATACTTAAAGCATATTGAGAAGAATAAGCCCCCTCCCCCCATCACTCAACGGCCCATGCAGCATGCATGGTCTACTGTCTGAGATCGGCAGCCAATTTCTCTCCCTGCGGCTCCCTTATCTCTGCTTCTCACAACTGCCCACTGATAAGATCCAATAGATTTTTCTCCTTAGGGATAAACTGTGTGTTTTTCCTTTCCAAAAACATTAGCTTTCCTGGCATTGAGTTGTTCTTTTACCTTGGATAGCACTCACCAGGCAAACATGGGCTAATTCAGAGCTTCTCAGTTACAGCAACAAGTAACAATATTGCATTATGAATTGAATAATAATATTTTTAAATAACTGGTTGAAATGTTGTTGTCGGCGTTGGGTAGCAGGGCGGCAAAAAAACGTTATGTCATGTTAATTTTTTATGATGTGGCCAGTACAATAGTATGCTTCTTGCTCTTTGTATAAAAAGATTGCCAGTAGTATTCCGAATTACACATGGCTACATGGTTACAGAGATAAATACCAGACATTCTATTAAAAATAACAGACGGTAGTGTAATAGACCTCCAAAGACTATCCAGCACCATTTTTGTTGAATAGGTGTTGATTTTGTTGGATTCACACATGGCACTGATGCTGTCACTCACATGTGTTTCCTCTCTCTGGCACATCCCATATTGTTGCACAGCAATGGGTTGATGACCTGGACTAACATCTGTTCACCAACTGTGCAAGACCTTCCAGTCATTTCAGTCTGCTGTTTGTTTGGGTTTTTTTTTTTTTTTTTTTTGATGTGTTTAAACCTCCCTGTCCTGTTTCCTCTGACCCAAGCCACAGTACACGGAAAACAGAACCTTTGATAATTTCGTTTTTGGTTGTTAGAAGGAATATTAAAATCAAGTTTTTCAGGCTGTTTTGTGTTTCAGTTATAATTGCCCTGTTTTCATAAACGAAGGTCAACATGACAATGTTTCCATTCTCTTTTTCACAACCCTCCCTCTTTTCTTCCCTCATTGAACAAGCCACGTGAGATCTCTCTCCCCTTTCTTGTGCTTTCTCTTTCTCACTTTCTCTCTCTGCTTGTGCTGAACTGAGCAAAGTGTTTTCCTCTGGTGTGCGCTCAGACAGGCTGTGCTTCTCTGTGATTTACTGTATGGTCTTTTTCCATTGTCAGAAACACAGACTGGCCCAGGGCGCTGATGGCTTGCATTGTCTTAGTGACAAAACACTGTATAATCAACATGTTAGTAATTACTGTTGCAATAGTGAGGAATTAGACCATTATATCAAGACTGAACCCCTTAGTGGGCAATCATCTTTGAGTTCAGTCTTATTTGGAATAAAATGAATCATTTATGTTAATTTGTCTTCATCCAAGTCTCTTGATACAGCAACACTTACTGTTATGGCACACAAAATGTTTGATCAAACACAGGTCTGTGGTTCTTCTGCATTTCTAGTAACAGCTACCATGTCCCCACCCACTGATGTGGATTGAGGCAGTGAGCCAAGCAAGTGAGCAGTCCAGAACAATCTGTAACTTTATGATTCTTAGCAATTAGAATTCTGACTTTTCCATCTCACCCTATCTCAAAGGAGCAGTTGAAACTGGGATGTGCAAGCACGAGAGTGAAAACCCTTTCCCCCCTGATGGATGGTTGTTTTGGGGTTCTGTCAGAACATATTTTAGCCTCTCTACCTCTTTCTCTCCCCCATTCCCCCTCCCTCTCTCTGTCTCTGAGGCTGTGGGTTTTCAGAGCCTCTGCTCTTTCCCTGGCTCAGCCCCTTGCCTTTGTGCCCCCTGCCAGAGCCAAAGAAGATCCCACCCAAGGGGGTTTGTCAGCAGCACATCAGAAGCCAGTTTGGCCAGTGCTGTTCCAAATCAAACTTCTCCAGATGCACTTTCCATCAGTATTACATAAGCTTATGATGTTGCTTCCAATAAGGACACATTATAGACAGATGATATAAACTAATCATGGGAGAACAACTCACTAATGGCAGTCTATCCAAAGTGACTAATAGGTTTAATGCATAATTTCTGTTGATTTCCCAAAGAGAGCGAGAAAAAACAGCAAATAGGGACCCACAGTGGAATGCAGTCCTTGAGCCATTACAACCCATTAAATTGTTCATCTCTGTTTTTTTTTTTCTTTCCTAGCACATAGTTTGATGTGCTCTCACTTAGATATTCTGAGCTTTGCTAGGCAGTATGCCTGTGTGGTGAGTCACCAAATGATTCCAGCGTGGGCTGCAAGGAGAAAAAGCCACTCAAGTCTGTCCGAGCCTTGTAGTAAAGGCAATTATGACCCAAAACTTGAAAACAGGTTGTTTTTTTTACATTGTTGTGATCAGCAATGCCTCAATTCTATACTGTACATATTGATGCTTGCTAAATTACAGTGTAATTTTTTTTTTTTGTATGAATTGTGTAAAGTACAATACACATATATTGGTAAATGGGACCAAGATTTGAAGTTAGGGAATAATTGAGTAACAATTTGGGAACTTAAAAAAATATACTGTAGGATGTTTTTTTTGTTTTGTTTTTTTAACCAACTATGCACTCGACGATCATTCACCATCTATGTTTGCTGGTGAAGTGAGTGGCAGCTAAGACCTGTTAGACTAAGAGCTGTTGTTAAAAGATGCAAGCGCAGTTGCTTATCCACCTCATGCTTCTGAAGTCCCCTACATGCTGTACCATTACAGTAGACCTACTTTACAACATGCCCAGTAAATATTGTTTATAGACAGTGTGTTCCTGACGGTAGTCTTTTTCCTCTTGGTGTATGGCAATTTAGAAACAATTCGCATCAGATTTATAAAGTGCTCTGTGAACCACCTTTCCCCCAGCTTCCAACTTTGTTGCTCATTAGGTCAAACTGTACCATACCATTCTGTACAATAATAATTGAATTGTTTCCTGTTAGTTAAAAAATACCTACAGTATCAACTCTTTTTAAGTTTTGAGCTTGTTGGCATCTTATTCCCTTACTTCACATGCTTGTTCCCTCCTACTTACACATATGTAATATTACATTCTGTACTGGTACACTGAATTCCACTGTAAATTGGGAAGAATTACACTGCGCATTGCAAGGTGACATCTAAAGCATAAACTTATGATCCTGGCCAGAGTGGGTTAAAAAAAAATCTTTTGAGGTTATGAAGTTATGAATTCACCAAAGTTGACAAATGAATGCCTGGGTGGAGAATCGTAGGAACTGGAAGGATGAAAGCAGGTTCCCCCGTACTGAGGACAGTGCATACAGAGAATGAGTTATTACCTGAGACAGGTGTCTCCTAGATCTTTTCCACAGAACACGAAGTGACGTGCTGTCGTTTCACGCTCCACAACCCACAGGGAGAGGAAAGCAAGTAGGAATAATTACTCACTGAAATGAGTATCATGTTATGGAGAATATGATCCAAACAAAGTAAGTGGGGAAATGTCATTTGGAGAGGAGTCTCAGGGAGTTTTTGGATTTGCAATATGTAATGTATGTTTTGCATTATAGGTTTGCTTATAATTGAAACCACTCTGAAATCTCAGAATAGCCCCAAGATTGACTCAAATGTAAGTGACGTAAGTGTTTTCCATTAACAGAGAGTAAATTGCTTTGGGCACATAGATTTAACCAGTAATCATTGAAGAGCGCTGAATTATTATGCTCCATACAAACCTATTTCCTTGTATATCTTCCTGCCAACATTATACCTTGTTAATCATTAAGCAGGAAAAGTGAAATTCAAATCCAAAATTAGCTTGCTGCATGAGTCACCGTCCTCTCCTTGTCAGCGGTTAATCACGGTAACGCTGCATCACCTGTTATTACTGCCATTGACACATACGCGGAATGCACCCTCTCTCTCCTGCCCCCAATGGATGTATCGGTTTACTGGTCGGGGACCTGATTGGCTGCGTGCGTGTGTCTGTCTGAGGAGTGTAGGATGGACCCCGACACCCCCAAGCCACAGAGAATTACTGCTCTGGAAGCACCAGGAAAGACAAATAGCCGACAGACAGCCACCTTCCCACACACATAAACTTTCGCCTACCAGACAAAGAGGGGCTGTTTTATATGTCATAGTGATTGTCAAGAGGAGATTAATGGGGGCTAGTGGGTGGCAGTGACTTAGTAATAGTCTGCCGAATTAAATTGGAGAGACTTTAATCTAATTCTGTTTTACACCAATCAGCCACAACATTAAAACTGGTTCTAATGTTGTGGCTGAATGGTCTATAGCTATTAGTGGTAGTTCCCATCTGCAAAACTTCAATAATAAATCCAAAAAAAGGAATGTTTTACTCTTATTCAGATTGTCTCTATAGGTCTGTGCTGAGTGTGTCCTGAAATATCAAATAATAAGCACACAGGAATAGAACAGGAACAAATGTGCAGTCATTGTGGTCTACAGTAGATTTTGTTTAATGCAACAGTCATTGGAAACAACTTTGTTTTTGACTGTGTTTGCACTTTAGTATGCATTTTGACAGCTTCATCACCCACAAGGGTACGATGAGTCTGGATGAGTAAACACATCTAGTGTAGAGAGCAAATGAGAGAATGTAGTTTGGCCACAGCTTTACAAGACTGGCAACATTGTCACAACAAATCAAACTAATTGTGAACTTCGTTCGATTTGTTGAAATCTCTTTGTATTTGTACATTTTGGTATATGAAGCTCCTAGTGTCACAGTAGGATTTGATTTATAATGTAATTCCATTGCCTATACAGTCAGCAGAAAGTAGTCTACTCAGAGCCTCTCAGTTTTAACAATTCGTATGACAAGAATGGCACTGTTTTAATCAATATATTTTACTCAGAACTGTATTGTTTCTGTGGTGCAGCTCTCCTTGAAGTGCACTTTCCATATTCTTATTTTCCACATAACTGTTCCAGAGTGTCCCTTGAGACGTATCGATAATGAGAAGAGACATGGGACTTCCCTGTTGTTAATGACTGATGGATAGCCCTTGAAAAGGACACCACATTTACATGATGAACGAGTCAGAAGAATGATTGAGTGTGACATACAAGGCCCCTTGCTGCTGAATGCCATGGGAGCAGCATTTATAACAACTTGTCAACAGCCTTCATTTGCATCATATGATTCCTCCTGTTTTTCATATTGCTCACCGTGGCCATCAGAGTGATGAGAAATAGTGACGCCAAACTGCCTGTGCAGGTCCCCTGAACTCTAAACAAGGTATTTCTCTCACTGAGTGCTTGATTGGGAAGCCGGTCTGTCATCGTGAAGCTCTGTAACAAAAAGATTTGTATTGCAAATGTGACTTAAAAATGAAATAACATGGTACTGCCTGCCTGCAGGCAGTACCATGATTTATACATCTCAAGGGAAGTGTATGACATTTCACATCCATTAAAAGGAGTCACTTGGGAGTAAAATGGATCTGTTAGAATAATTAAAAGTCAAGGGGCAAATGAATCCTATAAGTGTGGCTCCTGTACTCTCCTGGTTTCATAGGATGATTTGAATTACTGACTGTAGGCATGCTTTTCAGCATTGATAAACAGCATGTGGTGTGTTGTGTTTCCCTTTTAGACCGTGGCTACTGTGACTGTGGGATGTGTGAGTGTGATGAAGGCTGGTTCGGAGATGCCTGCCAGTTCCAGGAAGAGTGCAACCTACCCAGCAAGAAGAGCAAAGAGCTCTGCAAAAACCAACAGGGGGTGATTTGCTCCAACAAAGGTAATGCGACCACACACACATACAAACAACGAGTCTTAGTGCACAGTTGCAAGATAATACACTCAAGCATTAACAAAAACCTGCATCAAACAAACAGCCGCCAGCTTGTATACAATATTCTGAGCCTACAATATAAACACAACAGTTTCATAAAGTAGAATTTTCAGTATTTTGCTTTTGGTCCAATAATGCATAATGCATCATTGGGAGGACTGACATCTTGAGTTAACATTAGTGTAAGTAAGTACTGATAATTCAATTTGGTCTTAAATATCACGAGCCAGAGCATATTTGATTCACAAATGAGTTTACCTCTGTGGACACATGATTAAGTATTGGCACACTGAAGACGCACAGTGTGAGGTGATGTCTGGGCTGAGGTTGTTTTCCTCATACTGACAGCCCCTCACCCTCCTGAGCTTAACCTCACCACTGGCCCGCAACGCCTCCAGCTAAATGAAGGATAAACGTGTATTTGTGTGTCTGCATGTGAGCTTGAGTGTGTCTGTGAAAGCATGTACTGTACAGTATGCGGCCTGTTTGAGTGTGTGGAAATGCAAATTTATTCACAGCATGTAGTTGTATAGCCTTCTGTCCCTATAGGGCATCATTTGTAAAACTCCAGCATACACACGAACACACACAAATGCACCCTCCACCACCTTCAGCAGTGGTCTGTCACAGGTCTAGATGTGTTGGCACATGATGCACAGATGGTGCCACCAGTACACAGCTGCAAACGAGTTGGGTTATAGGTCTTAAAGTGCACTGCATCAAAACCTTAAACTTAACCTTATCCAAAAATCAGCTTAAATGGTGTCTAAAGCTGGGATCTTCCATAGGCACCTGCCACTGTGGGAGCTGCAAGTGTGACAATAAGGACAACAAAGGTCTGGTGACGGGACGTTTCTGTGAGTGTGATGACAACGAGTGTCTGGATGAGGACACAGGAGAAGTGTGTGGAGGTATGCCTTGCAGCCCCTGTCTCACACACACTCTTCCCCGGCGCAGCCACTTTCATATAGAATATGGGTATCCAAGGACTGCCCATCCTTTTCACTCTGTCTTGGCTGATGTATTGCTTCATGTGTTATTTGCTGTCATACCAACTGAAGTAGTTCTAAGTTTGAATGACCACTTAAAGGAATACTGCCACTGTTGATTTGCTGTCTGAAAGTTAGACAACATTGATGTCAGTTCACTGTGTAGTTAACCATCTACTGCCCCTGGCTTTTTTTCATCTTTACACGGCACTGACTTAATGTGACATTGTGTACGTAGCCATCAAATACATATTTAGAATGCTTTGCCAGAGTTTTCACTTTCAAACAAGTAGGCTGGAAACATTAAATGTCTGCTAGAGACAGTTTCTAAAATACTGCAGTAACTGGAATTACTATTTATTGATCTTCTCCCCTAGCTTGCTAACTGGTAAGCAAATAATCAAACCTCCTCAGCAGCATCAGTTTGTAGTTTGTTCAAGTTCACCCAAACATTATTTCAGACGTGTAGCCATGAGTTGCCTGGCTCTAAATCAACAATCTCTTTATACAATTTGAAATAAGAAAAGACATCAGCCTCACATATCCATGAAGGTTAATTGGAAGTTAAGCGTAGTTTGACCTGTCAAGTCACTGCATTTGATGGTGTTTTATTCCTCTCTGCGTTCCCCACAGGTTTTCCTGTGCCTGTTTGTCCGTGTTAATTTGCCGTTCACAATTTTGAAAAACAAATTATTGAGTTTGCTTATCGGACCTTTGCGAGAAATACATTAGTTGTTTTAATTTGTCACTTTTGTCAAGCAAGACAAATAAATGCATGGAAAAAGATAATAAAATCTGAAAAGAGAGGGCACCTTCTCTGGCTTGGGTTAGCAAAAAAAAAAAAAAAAAAAAAAAAATCAGTGTCAAATTTTGTAATATTTCTAGACTCATTTTAAAGTATTAAAACCTGTACATTTAAATGAGTAATCTGTTTAAGCAACTGTCCATCTGCACCACTGACAGAGGTGAACTGATCAATTGTTGCATGTGTGTTCTGATCTGCTTTCAGGCCATGGCCAGTGTTACTGTGGAAACTGTTACTGTGCTGCTGGTTGGCATGGAGACAAATGTGAATTCCAGTGTGACATCAGCCCATGGGAAAGCAAACGGAGATGCACATCTCCAGATGGCAAAATCTGCAGCAACAGAGGTCTGTTTACCTGCTTCAAACAAGTACACAGCCCCAGTAGTCTGGGATCCAATTTAAAAATTATTATTTTATGATTAAATTATTTGAATTATCTATTTTATTTTAATTTTAAATGTGATGCTATCAAAGTATATCAATGACATATACACAAAATAAAACAAACATAGAAAAACTTTTTTTTTTTTTTTTGCTACAGTCATTATGTGGATGCAAATATTTATTACCACTGATTCACAAAGCAATAAAATATTGGACTGATAAGTATGTCCAATAAGTTTTGTATTTTTATGTTTGTCGGTACAGCCTCAAAACTCATTACAATCCACCTCATCCTAATAACAGTTTCATTGCCTGGAAACAGGAAACAAACATTCTCAGTAGGGTCAAGTTCATTTCCCGTCTCTTATCTAGGACCATTAACAGGAGGAAAGACACTGTCCTGGAAGTTATGAGACACTGGGAAAGGAATAAATGGAACTGATACTCAATCATGTTTTTTTTTTTCTTCTTTTGATCTGTTGTAATTTCCAACATTGTGTTACTTCCTAGAAAATGTTATACTAATAATGATTTTTTTTTTTAAGATCCTGTATCCCGTTGTCTCAAGTGTTCTTTTTAAATGCTTGTGCTATAAAACTCGGATATCCTCCTTTCATTATGTCGGTCATATGTACATAAGTACAGCAATGGCAAATAAACACATCCAGAATATTAGTTAAATAAGAAATGGCATTGACCAAATAAAGAATAGTCTGTTAGCACAGGATGTAGTCAGAGGGTCGAGCTATCATAGACAAACTATATTAATTTCATTGTAAGGCTGAACAGAGGTGGTACGTGGTCTCTTACCCAGTTGTGAAATATTATTTTAGATGTGGAGCTGGGCAATCGAGGTTATTTCAGAAGTCAGAATATATGACAAGAGAACCCCAGAGTTTTCTGCTATCTGGCTACCACAGATGAGAAAGAGTCACCTTTGGCATCCACCTTTGAGGCTGAGCATGAGGACAGAGCTGGAGACAAAAACTGATTTAGAAATACAGAGAAAAAGAGAACACAGAGCATAGACTGATTTTAAAAAATCCTCATGTAAATTCTGCTGAAAGTCCTCACAGCTTGGTGGACAGGCAGTTAGTGAAATAGCTTCTCTAACCTAGCTCAAGCGATCCTGTGGGATTTCAGTAAAGCTCTCTAAAATTAATTACAGTGGACTGGCTGAGGGCTGGCTAAGTGGTAAGGCTAAATGTAGGCTACATGGACAGAGCCCCATCACAGAGCTGCGATTTATGGTTAAGTGCACAGCTGACACAGCATGAACAACCATCGACTGTGTTCATGGTCTAATATTCCATTGTACTCCTCTTTAGTATAGAAAAGGCAGGGCAAAGGCCTGACAATCCCAAGAGTTACCAGAGAAAAGAAATATGCCAGCAATTAAAAAAGGAATCCTTATCAGTTTGCAAACTTAATTGTTACTGGTTTTATAAAATCAACGTCATCACATTTTTTCTTCCTGATCTTATTGGATTGATAGTGTTTTAATTACTTGTTATCAATCTAATTCTTTGTTGACTTCTTTATAGATTATATTCTTATTCACTGTTCATTCAGGTTTTATTGCATTAATTTAGTTTCTCTCTCTCTCTGTTCAGCTTAAACAATACAGTTTTATTGAAAAGACAAACATTACAGCATATTCAGGAAATCTTTAAATTTAAAAACATTTCATATTTGTGAGTAAACCACCAGAGATCTGGAACCACTAGTTACAGCCTGAATCAGCTGGAATCATCAGCCTGAACAGTATTTAAAATTGATGAGGAAAAAAATCTTATGCTTGAGAATTTGTTTTTATTTATTTATTTTTTTAACACACATATGTACTGTAAACTGTCGAAAATATGCATGAACAAAAATGTTAAAGTACAAAGTAAATATTGTGATCATTACTTTAAAGGCATTAAACACATTTTACCTTTGCTCCCAGTTTTGTAAAATGGCCCAACATACTCGAACATCTTTTCATTCTGCCCCATTCGAGTGCAACAACGCCCGCAAGTCAGACAATTTGGTACTGATTATAATGAGAACAATTCCCAGTTCCCATCCCTATGTGACATGCAGCCATTTTGCTCTGAATTAATCCTCCTTTAAAGCATTGTGAAGATAATTCCCGGTGATTATGGGCGATGGATCAAGGAAGATGATTACATAATAGAGGGGTGATTTGATTTCATCATCCTGTATAGATGTAGAGATGTGAAGTGCTTTGTATGAGACTATAAAATGTCTTCCTCTCCCCTTTACTTTGCTCAGCAGTAACCTTCATCACCTGCTCCTGTTCAATGAGTGAATGATTTGACTGACAGTGCCCAACAGATAACTCTGTTTCATTCCAGCAATCTGTCAAGCCCCTCCATCTGTTAGGTTCACCTAGCCTCCTCAGTTGAGCTAATAATACTCTAACTGGCATTCTGTAAAAACGATAACAGCCGCTAGAGGCTAAATATGTGCATCTATATATGATTTCTTGATCAAAACAATTTTATTCAGAGATAATATGGTTGCATGAGGCACACGGAGAGGAAACAGTTCGCCTTTTGTGTGGAGAGGGAGGTTGCTTTTCACTGAAAAGCAGGAATATGGTTGGAAAAAAAGCATTTTCTAATGGCCTCCTGATTTTACAGAGCATAAACATTTACAGAGCATAAGCATAAACAGTAACTAGTACAGGTGCTATAATCTGCTCTTGCTCTCAGCTGCAACATTTGTGACAGACATAAAAGTGCATGGCTCTAAAAATCCAGGGCTCCAGGGTTAGGAGGTGGTGAGGGAGACTGAACCCAGTGCCAGGGGCCAGACACGCGCCAGCCACAGCCAACAGGCTTGCCAGCTGGCCTGGCTCCCCTGGGGTTCCCCATGCTCTGTCACTGCTGATAAGAGAAAATGGGATTTCCGCTGGCTGCTGCTCAGCTGATGCCCTGGCTAAGATGTTCAACAAATGAGAAACAGAGAGAGAGAGAGAGACAGACAGACAGACAGATACGTAGATAAAGGAAGAAAAAATGAGACAGAAGGCAAAAGCGTATTTATCCTGCTAGCTGCTGCCTTTGCTAAAGCAGAAAAACATATATTTACAGTATGTGTGTCTGTTGTGCTTGTGTGAGGCACCTGTGTGTGTGGGGAGTGTAACTGTTATGATGTAGATCCCTCTGGCGACTGGGGAGATATTCATGGAGACACCTGCGAGTGCGATGAGAGGAACTGTCATGCAACCTATGACAGATACACGGATGACTTCTGCTCAGGTCAGCATTCTGATATTGGATGAAAACAGCACAGTTAAATACCTGTATATGATACATTTAAGGTAAGCCTAAGTCCCGTTTAAAAGTGGGTACAGGAATAGTTTGACATTTTCGGAAATATGCTTATTCGCTAAGAGCTAGATGAGAAGACTGACACCACTCACATGTCTGTGTGTTAGTTTGCTGAACTACACTCACCAAGCACCTTATGTGGAACAACATACTAATACCACAAATTGTTGGAAACCTTTTGTTTTACCACATCCCAAAGGTGTCTGGATTCAGATCTCATTACTGGGGGAGGTCACTGAAGTACACTGAACTCATTCTTGTACATGAAGCCAGTTTCAGACAACGTTTGCTTTGTGACATGGCATATTATCATGCTGGAAGTTGCCATTAAAAGATGGGTATGACCATAAAGGGTTGCAGATGGTCAGCAACAGTACACAGGCTGTGGGTTCATGGATTCATGCCGTTGAAGTTTCACCCTACCATCTGCATGCCTCAGCAGAAATCCAGATTCATCAGAGCAGGCTGGGTTTTCCCTGTCTTTTTGGTGAGCCTGTGCCGACAACAACCTCAGATTTCTGTTCTTGGCTGACAGGAGTGGAACCTGACGTGATCTTCTGCTGTTGTGGCCTCAAGGTTTGATGTACTCTGCATTCCGAGATGCTTTTCTTCTCACTCACAGCTGTAAAAGAGTGGATGCAAAGGCACCTGTATGCATTGTAGGGCTATAACATGATTGGCTGATTAGATAATTGCACAAATGAGCGGGTGTACAGGTGGTGAGTGCATTTCTTGGATGACACCAGTTCCTGGAGTCTCTACTGGTTGAGTGGTTGAACTGCTCCTTGCCAACAAATAGCTTGTCACATTATCCCATAAAATGGCAAATTATCATTGTTACTCTTCTTTTTGTACAGATTAAACAAAGTGTACATTTTACATGTTAATTAGTAAGACAGATACTAATTCTGTTACCTTAGGACAGTGCCACGGTAACTGTTCCTCCCTGTTTCCAGTCTATTCTTGGCTAAGCTAGCCAGCTGCTGGCTCCAACTACATCCTTAGCCACATACACATGTGAGAGGACTATTCTTCATCTCATCTAACTCTTGAGAAGAAAGCAATTAAGTGTCTTTTGCAAAATGTCGAATGACTACCTTGAAAGAGAACTGGCTAGTGCTTTACAGTGCACAGATACTTGTGTATAATAATGTTGCTTTTGCCAGTACCAGATATATTGATTTTCACTTTTAAGTAGTTGTAGTTCCTTTCACTTGGCAAACAATGACAACTCTTCACCATCTGCTTCTAATACTCTTTCCATATAACTTAACAATAAACTGGGGAAGCACTAGGAATGACCTTTTCACTGTTTCTCTAAAGAATTAATGAGAAAAATATGATGAATTCCACCAATGCGCCTACCATACATTAAACTGATCATTTCTGTACCGAGGGACTCAGCCGGCAATTATTCAGTGCACACCTTCATGTAAATTGTCCACAGTGTGAGAGAATGCAGACGCAATTCACATTTCAACGTCCTAAATCTCATTTTTCTCTATCAGTTTCTCTCTCTCTCTCTCTCTCGCTCTCTCTCTCTCTCTCTCTCTCTCTCTCTCTATATATATATATATATATATTTCCCTGTCCAGACTGGGTAAAATCAATGCAGGTCATCCATGTTCTAAGGACACCAAATCCCCCCTCATCTTCTCACCTTTGACATGTCCTTCCCCTTGTTAATTTTACTACCTCCCTTGCTCCTCTCTTTCTCTCCCTCTTTCACACCGGCTCCCATTTGATCTCTTTTCCGCTCCATAACCTATCCACTTCTCCACCCTGCATGGTGTGTCCACTTCCCCTAATTCTGCCCCCCCCCCCCCCCCTTTCTCAGGACAGTCATTTGAAATTTCCCTGTACACCAAGCCACCGGTTTGTTTCACTTCTCTGCTTCCTCCACCTCTTCTTCTTTCTTGTTGGCAGGTCATGGTCAGTGTAATTGTGGCAGGTGTGACTGCAAGGAAGGATGGGCAGGAAAGAAGTGTGAGCATCCTCTGTCCTGCTCCTTGTCTCTGGAGAGCAGCCTGAAGAAGTGTCGAGGAACGTCCAATTTGCCCTGCTTCGGACGAGGTACCCGGTCTTCCCATTTGATCCAGTTGCCATGGTTACTGAGGCAGACCTGTACTCTGCTCTCACCTCTTGGTATCAAATAGGCCATTTCCAGGCCATCTCTTAATCCAGCCATAAAGGCCTGAGGGTACCAAGCAAACAAATGTGATAGTATGTTTAAGTAAGCCATGAGCTGAACAGCAGCCACTCACTGTATTTGTGTCATACCAATCATACTCATTAATATACGTTTTGTGTGTGCATTTGTACAACTGCTTTTTGGTGTGTGTCCAATTTTTGTAAGTTTTGTGTTTTATGATGTGCTCATATATGAGTACATGCACGTATGTTTGTGTGTGTGTGTGTGTGTGAGTTTAAGAGGCATTGTTTGCCAACAACAATGTGAGCCACGGCAGGAGCAGCTCTCTCACTAGAACAAGCCATGGGTCGATATGTCCAGATTTATTACAGTGTACTGAATGCTTCATTAGTGGTCCTTCTGAACAGAGAATGCTTGTTTTCTTTGGAGCCTACAAATGTTAGGCTTAGTACTGATATTTGATTCAAATACTGAGCCAGCACTGGAAACCTGTGCTAACAAAACAAAGGTCCAGCTTGTGCTTGTCCCAGCCACGCACCCTTGAGCCTGTTGATTGATGACAGTGAGGTGAAAGTGGGAGCATAGTATTACATTTTAGATCTAGAAGACCAATAAGCTATAGAAGCTGTTAGTGTGTTACTCTTCTTTGCCACTTCTGCTGTATCAGCCTGTTAGTAGTTCATGAGTGCAGGTTGTGTATTGCTATTTAAATTCCAAACAATTTTTACATTTAAAACTTGGTTTTACATCTTAAGAATTTATCAATAAAATTCAATATACATGACTAAATAAGTAACAATCAAGTTAGAGGAGAAAAACTCTTAGGTGATATTTATCACGATCTTAACACTCAAAAACTTAGTAACTAAGCTGCTTCATCAGGACTGTGTGAGGATGTGGTCTGATTTCAGATTGGATTCAGAATCAGATTGGATTGCCAACACTGGTAACACAAGCAAACCATCCCACAAGTGTCATCTGATTCTGGTACTGATTGGTGCACAGAAGTACATGACATCCTCTTCTCCCACTCACTTTACACCAGCGGGCAGAGCTCAGAAAATACAGCACACAGACAGAAATCCTCGTAATTGAAGAGACCAAAACAATTTTAACTTTGGCAGAAATTTGAATGTGTTCATACAGGACTCTGTTGCTCATAGTAAGAAGCTGATTAAGAAAAAAAAGGTTTTTAAGAGCCCCCCCAAAAATTGTACTCGCACATGTAGGTTGGCATGTCAAACAAACACTTGCAAAACTCATGTGAAACTGTAACAACAAAAAACAAAAGAGAAAATAACTGTGAACCGAAAGTGAACCAGTCATGGCTGCATGTTTCCAGAAACATTTTTTTTTTCCAGAAACATGCAGCATGTTTTTTCAGTGTGAAAGTTGGAAGTGAGGATAAATGAGACCATAGCAAGTGGTGCGTTTATCATATGTTTATTATATGTAGGAAGGGTTCATTAAATTCAACAATCATCTGTCGTACAGCCCTCGTGAAATGACAGAAGTCCCAAGTTTACTCATCTATAGACTTTCCAGACAAGAAAAAGCAAAGCCAAAATAATGGTACAGCTTTGCCAGATGCATACTGTGCCTTCATCCAGAGTTAACAATGCACAATGGTCATGTGACCTTTTAGTCCTTAAACTGACTGACAACCTGCATTGTTCCAAAATATGTTTTGGCCATTTGTTAATATGATAAATTGTCTAGTAGCTCTGCACTGCACAATGTGGAATCTTCTGAGGTTTCTCTTGTACCTGTATTTTACACTGATGCAGCAGGCTTAATCAGTCAGCTTTGCAGTGCCTTATGGGCCAGTGCACCTCTACTCCAGTCATTTTGTCCATAGTTTTCTGTATTTCAGGATGAGAGGGCAACTAGAAAAGGTACAGTAAAGCCTGCTGTACTCTGTAGGTCTCAGAACAATCCAGCTTTATAATGTAGCTGGCGGTGGGCGATACTACAAGGACACAAGCTGCTTGGTCTCAGGGCTCTGCGGTTTTATCAGGGGTTAATGTGAAGCATTGATTTCCTGTTTCATTTGACTGTGGAGGAAATCTCTGGGGAGTCCACAGCCTTTCAACCGCTGCTTTGTTCCAAACGAAAAGAGAGGATATGTGGACTGTAGCCTACTGTCTGTTATTACAGCAGCCATGGATATCCCTCACACCCGTAGCTGAGAAAGCTGCTGATTAGATTGGCCACCTGAAACCACATAGGGAAGGGCTGCTACCATGGAGACAATTACATTACCAAGTCAACATCACCAATGGCCAACAATGGAACAATGCAAGAGCACTCTCAAAATAGAACCAATTTGGTGTCCTTTGAATACATCAGCTATTCTGTACTATAACAGACTTTGGTCTTGACGGCCTCAAACCAATTCCACAGCAACAGGGTTGAGCAAGCATGGTGCTTCTCTTGACATAATGAAACAGCAAAGATTAACTTGTGCTGGGAGAGTTAATTAGCTTTAATTCTTCCAGCAGTACCTTCAAATTATCTCCAATTGCTGCAACAAAATGGAACTTTAAATTACCCTTTGCAATAGAACATTTAATGGATTCATAAATTCTTCCTTTTATAAATTGCATTTTTTTTCAGCCATGCCTGTCCATTGAGGACCATATAAAGGTGTATATTTACACCTGTTGAATAAATATTTTCCTGTGCATACACCTAAATGAATCAGTTCTGATTAGGATTTCTTGTGTTAAATACGTGAAACTGGGAGACACTGTTTCCGTTGATCAGAATTTGTAATGTCGGCCAACAATTTATATTTATTACATGTTCAAAGCATTGTCTATATGTCATAAATTCACACTGTCAGCTCAGCTCCACCTGCTCCTCCTCTGTAATTAGTCATAAATGGCTGAAAGCACTATTCACTGCCTCTGTTCAGATAGACAGAGGAGGGAAACTGTCATGGTAGTAATAAAGAGGAAGGGACTGTGTGTGCATGCATACCTGAGTGTTTGGGATAGTGTGTGTGTGCATGTGTGGCTTTATTTACTTAACTTTCTTTTCCCGAGGATGCCCATTTGATTAAGCGTTTGGAGGATCACAGCAGTAGGAAACAACTGTAACAGAGTTTGTTTTAAGGCTTTGATGAATGAGAATAGATGTGAAGGGTTAGAAAAGGGTGTAAGAGAGAGAGAGAAAGAGTGAGAGAGAGAGGAGGTCTGTGGGAAATACAATGAAGGGAGACAGGAAGCAGGGTGGGAGAGTAAGAGAGAGAAACTGAAGGAGACAGACGTAGAAAATCACTTAGGCATGGATGAATGCGGCTGGTACAGATGGCAGCTTGAGCGGAAAAGCCTTGAAATTTGAAACAGCAGCTTCAGAGCTTTTCTTCCTGAGAGGTGGAGGCAAGATGCTTGTGGATAGCACATTCTTTATACTGTGGCATTTCCTCAAGGAAACACCTGCTTTCAACATCTTTCTGCTGATTCTTGGGATTCCTTTCTCTGCTTTCAGGAGAGTGGCCTGTAATAGACATCAACTGTGATTGTTAATATTTAAAAGCACATACTTTTTGCATTACCTTACTCCAGTGTCTCACATTTAAGGGCTAGACCAGAGATTTATTATTGTACTACCAGCTTCGAAATATTTAAACAGATTAAGAACATGATCACAGTCGGGGCAGCAGAGGCCCTGATAGCAGTATTGTCCCTCGTGAAAATGGAATTTGAATGTCTTTAGCTTCAATAATGTGACATATTTTTGAGTGAAATGTTAAAAAATCCTCTAGCACTTGCTAAAGGAATGCTTTGCTTTCATTCACACCACATGATGAGACACAGCACAGATGAGGCTCTCATTAGACTGGATTTACGTGAATTGCTGCTGCCACAGACCATAAAATAAGCTTTGGGGATAACAAAGTGGTTGTAAAACTGCCAATCCATGGTGTTAGGTGATGAGTCTTTTGGAAAATCTTTTGGAAAAGTTATTTCCAAGATCCAGGTTTCATCTCGGTCATTTGGTGTTTTAGGTGGTGTAGTGGATATAAGTGAACAGATTTCGATTTTACACTACAAATGTTTTTTGTTGAGTCAAAGAGCTTTGTTTTTGTTCATTCTCAGAGATGGCTGAAGCGCAAACGTAAATGAAATGCAAGAGCAATTTTTGCACTTTTGTCTGTGTGTCAGTTTCGGGACTCTGCGTCTCTTGAAAAAGAGCAGTTTTCCCTTGGGAGAAACTGGCTTGGACTCTCCTCCCAGCCCCTGAGGAAACTGTCTGCTGCTTTGTAAAGGAATGAGAAAAGCTGACATGGTTATTCAAGCCTACTCTACCACTTGCTGATTAAGTATTCATCCATTTAACAGCGTATACATCCTGCTCTAGTCCTTTCCAGCTAGGCTGTGCTGCAATATGACTAAGCTTGCACATCTGCTCACTAAAACTGCAAAAATGAGTTTGCCACACCCTCACCTGTCCCGTGTTTGTACATGCATTCGTGTTCAGTTTTATGAAAACTGCACCAAAATTGTCTCAGTCCAGTGTCTGCTGATGTGACATTGTCATTAAGGTGTTGAGCACCTTAGACAGGATGGAAGAATTACACACCAACACACAGTAACATGCTGGTGTGGATGGTTTGACGACCACAGAGATAATCAATAAGGCAGGGTGTTATGACATCACTGGTTGCTAGGGTAACCGGGTCCCCAGAGTAGATGCTGGTATGTTATATGTGAAGCAACAAGAGAGGTTGGTACACTGTGTGTGTGTGTGTGTGTGTGTGTGGTCATAAGAACAGTGATGTGACAGTGATGTGACACGGACAACACATGAGGTGAAGCAGTCAGTCAAGTGGCTGTCCTTTAAATTCCTGTTGGGCACTATAAATTGCCCTTAACTCCACTCAGTGAGTCATCAAAAGATAAAAGCATGTACATACACATTATGGATATGTTTTAGGGGTGATTTAGTGGCACTAAACACAAAATGTAACCTGCAGGGCTACAAACAGGGGAAAACACTCAGAGTGAATAATGATTTTGCAAAAACGACAAACCCAGCTCAATAAAAACAGGAGGAAAAAGAGAGGGGGCACTCGGTGTGCTGTGTTTTAACCGTCTGCCTTCACTGAGCCGGGAAATTCCTTTTGTGCAATTATTTTTCATGGTGGGCAGCTTACCTGTTTGTAGCCCTTCTGGGTGTCTTTTGTCTATAGCATCACTGAATAGGAACATTTAAAAGATGTCCAAATGTGTGTATCTTTCTCCTTTGTCAGTAAAGCATTAAGCAAACAAGACAAATGCACATATCACAGTAATGCCTGATTGCATGCAATGTTATCCTTAAGCTCTATTAAAGGTAATATTGAAATAAAAAAGCCCCTCTGTACTGTTAAACTGGAACTCATTTCACACCTCAGTAATGTATTATTAGAGTTACATCATTAAAGAGGAACAAATGACTCAGTTACAGTATATTTTTAAGAACAACTAAGTGAAGCAACATCAGCATCTTAGAAGACATTTCTCTCTATAACCCTCCAAATTTCTGTGTTTGGCCTACACTACACACACAGTTAATATTACTCAGAGCAGCCTGGTTAAATGGATCAATGAGCAGGTATGCTGTACACCTCCAAAGACAGTTCAGAACAGATTATGTTTTTCTAATGAGGTTCACCATTAGTCAGCGTGCTCTCTCAGTAAGTTTCCCCGTGGCCCTCTTCACTGGCAGCTTGCTGATTGAAGTGGGTTAGCAACATCTCGAAGTGTGTGTGAGCATGTATGTGTGTGTGTGGGTGGGTGAGTATGTATAGCCCATGTGAGTGTTTATTAGAGTGAGTGTTTTACATACAAAATTTCACTGTGTGCCTGGAAGGAGTATTGTCAGGCAGGTTAGGTCTTATTTAAAATCAGTTATTGAACTCAGCTGCTGTGGGCATGCAAATCAATCTCCTGTCTTACAGGTTGAATGGTAAAGGTAAAAACTCAGGATGATATGAGATGCTAAAGCAAAAGCAAGATCATTCCACTGAACAGCTTTTAAAAGCACAACTCTGCTGTGAAACACCGCTCAGATGTGAGAAAACGTCTCTGTTTTTGTAGGTCAGTGCCAGTGTGGACAGTGTATTTGCCACCCACCTGGGGACAGTCGTGTTCATGGCAAAAACTGTGAGTGTGACGACCGTCAGTGCGAGGACATCTCCGGAGAGGTCTGTGGAGGTAAGAGCACACGCATACACACAAACAACAAAATCTCGGTGTCCTTTAAGGACTGTGCTTGTTGTGTGAGGAACAGAAGGAACCGACAGAACGTGGGGATTAACAGTTTTGTTCAGAAGTGGAATTTACGAGTGATTTGTCGCATTCTCCAATTTTCTCATACTTGGTTATTATGTATGAATAAAATTCACAAGTGGTCCAGTCCTGTCATATAAGCCATGTACAGATGGTGTGCCTTTCTCCACTGGGTGAAAAACACTCATTTGACTTAATAATTAAGTGGCACTGACGCTGCTGAGTTTGTAATCGTCTGCTGATTTCAGGCAGCAGGACTTGAAGCTCTGTGTTGTGAAATTCTCATTTTGGTGATTCCCACGTGTCAATAAACAGATCAGAACAGGTATCTGTGCACTACAGTTTCTGGACATACAGATCATGTAAATCATGAATTCTTACAGAAACAATACGTCTGACTTAAAACCAGAAATCATGGGAAAAAAATATGATAGGGTTAGGATAAGAATAACTTGTTGTTATGTTCTTGCATGAGGGCCAATGCGAGGTGAGGAACAGTTGGAGCACCTCCAAGGTGATAAAAGAACAAATTAACCCCCCCGTTCCCAATTGCCTAATCAATTCCTTGTATATATATATGTACTGATTATCTGCTACATTGTCTATTGTGCCTTCCACTCTGTAGCTATCTATCCTTGCTTATCTGTTTGCCCAGTTTTTTTCCTACCTGCCTGCTGCCAACCACTGCTCCATGTCCCGGCTTCACCTATAGCTTGCCCTCGCCTGCTTTTGTCAGCCTAAATAAAAGAACTTGAACTTCTGTTGGTGTCTCAGAGCGTTGCAGTTGATTCCTCCCAATCCTGAGCCATGGCACAAAATACCTGCAAATTCACCCACCTCACCTCTCCAATTCAGAACAAAAACATCAGATTTACATCTACTGACGAACTGGATGCGGTTACACACTTACCACTCCTCTTCTAATCACTGCACAGAAAACTACACACGTTATGTACAGCGTGTGCACACATACACTCACCCACTTTGAAACTGTGCCAGGAGCAGAAGCTGAATTTGAAGATCAATACAGTATGATCCTATCTGCTCTCTTTGATATCCACAGGCACAAGCCTCTAAACCCTTGAGCTGAATTTGAGAGAAATCGCCTTTGAAGCTTCTGTTTGAGGTCTTTGGAAGTTTATGCTCTTAATTTGAGCCATTTAGGCACAACCGCTGTTATGGATAGATCGCACTTAAACATTAGAGGCTCAGCTGAAATTGCCATTTCCCTTTGCAGCTGCTGTCATCGGAAAGCAAGATAGAGATTAGAGGAAGTCAGATGAACAAAACATGCAACTGAGGATTGTAGTGCTCCCAAAGGAAAGCATTCTTCCACAGCAAAACCAATAGGCTGATGGGAAAACTGACAAAATGTCTAATTCACATGGCCAAACATGATTCTTGATGTTGAGGGTTTTCTTTTATTTGATTCAGCACTCCTTTTTTATGTTGGTATTGGTTATTGCTTATTGGTTCCTCTGTTTAATCTGAGAGGACACACAGTACCGTGTCTTCTGGATACATACTCCCCTCTGATACATGTTTGTCTGTCTTTGCTAAACTTCAAGTGCTGGAGAAGTGATCCAACATGACACAAGCACAGCTTTCCACGGAGTAAAGAAATGCAGATTTTCTCATACACCTGTGACAACAGTGAGGAGTTTTTCCTCCACAGGTGCATCAAGCAGGGGAGGGACATTGTTAAACTCCCTTCAGTGTCCAATCTATTGTCTGTTTCACTCTGAGACTTTCATTGTCATATGTAAGTTATCAAACTATTTTTACGTTTATTCTTAAATTGGCATGTAATCTGTCTACTCCTTTCACCCAGCAGCTGGGCCTTCCTCTGAGTCGGCCTTTTTAATGTTGTTTTGGGGGGCTGTGCTATTTTGTATCAGTGGTGCATTGCAGCATCTGAGGGTAAATTTCTCCTTTAAAGGGGGATGCAGTATTTATGTGAACGGATTACTGGGGCTCATTGTGCACTGGGCCGTCCAGAGACAATTCTTCATGAGGCTTCCGGGGAGAGCCTGTCTGAGCACCAAACACCAACACAGTCACACACACAAACATACACACAGGCATGCTGTCAGGCCGACAATTAAGTCTGTATACTCAGAGGCCTGTGGAAGTTATTGGGTATTTAGATTGAGACTCCAAAGCAGGTACCCAGAGTGAGGAGTGGGGATTAAACGGAAAGTAAAACTTTATGGCGAGAGAGCTGTAAGAAACTTCCAAATCCAGGTTACAGTGCTGTGAATGCCCCTGGATATTTGAGCCTCACCGCAGACAACAGAGAGGAGAGAAATGATGAATGACACAGGCTCCTTGCATATAATTCAGTCCTTCTGTGTTAACCAGCCCGTATTTTTCACACACACAAAAAAGGGGATCCACATGCACAGCTTTCCATAGAGTAAACAAAAACAGCAATGCCTGAACCTCTTCGGTCACCTTCTGTGCTCTCTAGCTGAATTCACATCATATGGGGGAGACAGTAGAGATGAAAACAATGCCTGTCTTTATGAATTGTTAGTTTTCATGTCATTGGACAACTCTACAGACAGTGTTATGACTGCAGAGTTGGCAATGTGAAGGTTAAAAATACTGGGCATCGACAGTCTAGCACAACATCCATTACATTTGAGTTTAATTACCTTGAACAATTGACTTTGGCTGACATGGAGCATCTGTATTTGTTTGCCTTTTAAGGCACTTGCATGGAATTAAGTGCCAAGTGTGATGTACAGTTTCAGTGCCTTCATTAATATCCAGAATTTTCCGGTCATAATTATGACTTGGATGTTGACATGAGCAGTATTTAAAAGTCTGAAACCAGTTATTATGCTAACCCTCATAGGACATGAGTGGTGTTTAGCCCGACTGCTGACTGTTGGTATCAAGGCTCTTTCTCCAGGACCTGATTTGACTTGTCACAGCAGAAGAAGCACAGGTCCAACCAATAATATCCATGATGGCTTTTATCATAATTACTTGCCCCACTAAGAAATGCAGCTGTCACACCACGTTTAATACCAGGGCCCTGGAACCAGGACACCTAAATGCAATGTAATGTTATTAATGTCACCTGTGCTTTTTCTGTGATGACATTTCTAAATGTCTGCTGTGAAAGGTCAGCTGACTGGCCACCATGCCTAACTCACACTCATGAGTAAATGGATACTGTTGGATCCCTGGCTTGACCAGGCCAGACGATCCACCACAGTAGGTAGCTGCTGACCTTCGAAGGATGTGGGTCCAGGCTGACCCTGCTCCTCCTCCCCAAATGAAATAGTCTAAATTAAATTTACATTATTCCTCATTTAAGTAAATCTATCTTCCTCGCTTTTGCTTGTTTCAAAACATAGACTGTCGTTTCTAGAAAAATCTTGGAACAGACTGATTTCTCTTGGAAACAGGATGAAATATATATTTTTTTAAAAATACAGTTATCAGGACTCAGTCATAAAAAATATGACTTGATAAGGTGCACTTTTTTCATAGCAGTGTGTGCATAGAGGAGAGCTTGATGATTCTCCCTCACTCAACTCCATTCTTTCTCTGTGTCAATGAACTCTTAACTCCTGACAGAGTCACAGTCTGGGCATCCATGTCTAAATGCTACGACACAATACGTGCTCGTGTGAAAGGCAGGTGCAGACTAATTGAATGAAGGCTAGGTTGCCTTTCCTCCAAAGCAATTAACCGCCTTCCCGGGCTGGCTGATTGAGGCAGCCATGCATGGCCTGACATAGCTGCCACCCCACTCCATTTGAGTCAGAAGCTAGCTAACTTTCATTTATAACCTCCCACCACAACATCCTCCATACGCCATCCACGACCTCCACCTCTGATTGATAGAAATTCAGAAAGCACCAGGAAGCGAAGTGAGGCAGAAATCGAGAGATAGCGAGGGAAGACAGCCAATACTGATATATTATCTGTAGCAGTAGAGTGATCCATTGCAGGTATTAGCAATATGCTGCACAGTCTGTGTCCCTAAAGATACTGACGGTTTGATTTCTTCCTCCCATTCTCCCATCTTCTATTTCTTCCAGCTAAAGAAATTGATCAAAACTTTTGTATCAAACTCAGGGTTTAAAGGAATAGTTCAACATTTGTTTTCTTACTGATTATATGAGAGTACTGATACCTCTCTCATGTCTGCATGCTCCATATGATGCTACCACCAGCAGCCCAGTAGTTTAGCTCAGCATTAAGGCTGAAAGCAGGTGGAAAGTGATTCCAGGTCAGAGTGTGTGTTCGTTTGTGACGTTGGAAGTATTGGTAGGCTGTTTTCTTTACCTTTGGACAGAACCATGTTAGCTGTTTCCCCCCCTGCTTCTAAGTTCTTTGAGTTAGTGCCACGAAAAGCTTTAAATCAATTAGAAAATGTTTACAGTTTATTTGTATTCATGCATGTATTTGAGTCCTGGGCTGAACGTGTGACTTTAAGAGGCATTGAATCTCATCTGAAAGAATCAAAATTTAATCCAACAGCTGTTTGATCGGATCAATACACCCGTACATCAAACAATTTCCAGCAGCTCAGTATGGGTTTACGGTGATGAAAATGATGGAAAAATGCTCTGCTCATTACCACCTCTTCAACCTGGCATCTCTTACCAGATGTGAACAAAAAGGAATCAATCAGTGATGCAACTACCTCTACATGATATGATTTTTACTGGAAGAAGCACATCGTGATTGATCTAAGGGTCCTGTTGGAGACGAAGGAGGGCATAAGTGTTACAGTGCTTGTTAAAACCACAGTGATGCTGTCAGCTATTGAGGCACCCCAGTATCCAAACACCTCTTTCAACCAATTAAATGTCCCTGGTTTCTTGTGTGGGTGTGTATGTGTTTGTTTTTGTCTGCCATTGCATCTCTTTGTTTTTCATCTCTCTCTGATGTGCTGGAGATTTATTAAGGACAGGACAAGACCAGTGATGACAGTTCCTTTCATGTCCCCAGGGGAAATACAATTAGCCTGCTGCGTCTCTCTCGTCTTCCTGCAGCTCTGTCTCCTTGTACTGCCTATTAGTGTCAAGGTTCAATGTCTGCACTGTCAGTTCTCTGTGTTTATGTGCTTTAGTGCTAACTTTTTGCTCTCCGGTTGCATCTCCCTTGACTTTTCACTGTATCTGTGAATGCTTTATTTATTTATTTTTCTTCTATCCGTGCTATTTTCTCATGGGCCTGCTCCATATTCTGTCTCCTTTAAATGAAGGCCCTTCTGCCCTCCACCGCCAGGTCACGGTTACTGTTCCTGTGGACGGTGCATCTGCGAGGAGGGTTGGTTCGGGAAGCTTTGCCAGTTCCCCAGGTCTTGTGATATGAGCGATGCCCAGAGCAAGGAGCTTTGTGAGAGCTCAGACGGAGTCATGTGCAGTGGAAAAGGTGAGCACCATCTTCTTATCAAATGCTGCTTAGGAAAGGTTTTCATAAAAGCCATTTGGATGTCAAGATTGATGTCAAATAATATATACATACATATACAGTACATAAACACAAAACTGATATTTATCATTGCAAAGAACTGAAATTGGAAATATGTATCCAAGATTTAACCCTTGGAATCCCTACGCAGCTCTGTTTTATCATGAATTAGACACTATAAAAAGAACATATAAAAAAAATAGTGTCCAAAGTCATCCATCCAAATGTCCTGCATGAATTGTGACAATCAGAAACTGCTATAGCAGCAGAAACAT
Organism: Toxotes lorentzi; assembly: GCA_037833715.1. NCBI lineage: Eukaryota > Metazoa > Chordata > Actinopteri > Toxotidae > Toxotes > Toxotes lorentzi. The sequence continues at coordinate 6,325,337 of JBBMJY010000007.1, read as the reverse complement.
CTACTTCAACAGATGATTTCAAGTGTCTCAATCAATTGGCCAATTAATATAGGAGAAAATCTATACTAAACGATAATTGTTGTGGCTGCCCATCTACTGTCTATACGTTGATAACATGAGGTTTTCCACGCTGTCACTACATCGTCCGTATCATTACATGACAAATGTCACCACACAACAGGACCCCCTCTGTTGCCGACCCGTGAATCCACAGAAACAGACGATTGCAGTGGGTCCAGCTCTGCAGAGCAGAGGCGAGCAGGGTGTGAAAATGAAAATGAGCGTGTTCATTCTCCACGCTCCACTACATTCAGACACCAGAACAATCTTCCCTCTGCTCCTCCTCTGGTCTCACCTCTCTCTTATCTGTTTTACTTGCTGTCCTGCTCCTCACTCCGTCTGTCTCTTGCTGCCTGCCTCCACCTCTCATAGTGGGTTCTTGTAACCCGGTGTGTGTTGGTAGAAATTGGGAAGATTGAAAACATAGTTGCTGGACCTCAGGGTGTGAGCTTTTGGAAAAAAAAAAATGAAAGAAACAGCAGATGATTTGTTTCCCTGTACCAATCCTTAATACCTTATTATCCTGCTGCTGTCCTTGAGAGAGAGAGGAACAGACACTGATGGGTAAGAGAGGACGTTTAAAGTGTGGGTGGATTGGTTTCCTGGTGGCAAACGTATATTAGTAGCTGGTTCCCCAGGGAAGCTTTCATATCCACTCTGCCCCAACACTATTAATCTTCTGTGTAAAATAGAGAATTTACAGGAAATAATACAAATAGCATTTATTAAATAAATAAATGAAAACACAAGAGGCAAGGGAACGGTGTACAAATGAAACACTAAACATGCACTGTCAAAATGTTAAAATGTGATGTTAATTAACAGTTCTACGAGTGTGTGTGTATGTGTGTTGCAGGTTCCTGTCACTGTGGCCGATGTATCTGCTCTCCCCAAGAGTGGTGGGTGTCTGGAGAGTACTGTGAGTGCGATGACCGAGAGTGTGACAAACACGACGGCCTCATCTGCACAGGTACTGTAGGAACCGCACACACACGCTAGAGGTCTTCAGGATGCAGCTGTTGGATCCAATATGAAATGGACCCATGAATTCATTTTCAGAAAAAGAAGGACCCAGTCCAAATAAACCCATGGCCATTTTGACCTGATCTAAAATGTGGTTGACCTGAGCAGACCAGTTACTTTTCAAATTAAAATGTTACATATAAAACCTGTGATATTGGGTATCAAATATATTTCCATTGGCCTACTTGCGTCACACCTGTGTCTTTACTGACACAGACAAAATCCTACTGAACCCAATAATGATGCATACGATTTAGTGCTGGTCTGACTCAGGCCCCAGACTGGCTCTTAGTTTCTCAGAACTGAAAGGACCTGTGAAGCTCTCTCTCTGTCACACACACACCCACCATTGTGTGTTTTTGTACCAATCCCACTAATGTGAACGTCTATGGTTGAGTCAGAAGACAGACAAATTAATCAAGACAAAACACACACACACACTCCTCTATATAGCAGTGGCTCCGCCACAGGAGCCGTTCTCTCCCCACTGATAATGGAAATCTCAGTACATGTTTAGAATTATTTTTGCCCCGGGGCCTGTCAAAATCTGGACAGCTGTTCAGAAGTGTTTCTCATCATGACTTCACGACTCTAAATGTCAGCCTTAATGTCATTCAAATGCGCATCAGTGGCTCCAGATGCAGACAAACTTAAAAAATTGTGGAGAACTGGGAGAAAACAAAGAAAATGTATGGAGATGTCTGTTAAATGTTCCTGATAACCATAATACTGACAGTGTATATGTGAAAATTACCATATGCATGAGAATTATTATAATATAATGGTGTTTTACATGAAAAGGCAGTTCCAGAGAGGGGGTTTGATGTGCAGATAAAAGTCATGGCTTCTATTCTCCAGGTAGCCATGATGGAATCTTTTTTTCTTTCCATGCTAATGATACAAAAATCTGTGTGGCAACTTTTCCAATATGTTACTCTGCATCCAGAGATTTCATGGGCCCTTCAAAGCTGTAGATTCTCATTACACATACAACTGATGAGTGATGTGGAAAATTCAGCATATTAGGAATGCTTGCTGGTTAATTTCATGCACTGAATATGATAATTTCAGCAACCATTCAGAAAAGAGACAAAAAGGTCTATACAGCTGTGTGCAACACAGGGAAGAGTATAAAAACAAAGAAATTACAACATGTCACCGTGCAACACTGTGTTCACCGGGTTTATGTTCACCAATTTGTAGAAATCGCTCATCAAGACTATTACAGTCGCCTAACAGGCCTATATATCGAGAGCACAATTTCTAATGAAGCCAAACATTTACTCTTCAAATGCTGAACTTTACACACTAGAGACCATGAACCATAAACACAGACTCACTGTCCCAGTCCAGTGAGAATATGGGTGCAGCTGAAAAGTCAAATTACTCCTGTTTGAGTTATGTTTACTAAAGACCACAGTGGTTTTAGGACATAATTTAGTGTTTCCCCTAAAATTAAATGTATAATTTTGGTGATTGGGAACAAACTGGCCTGTGGCTGAGGCCGCGAACATTATATTCAGAAAATATTGAGAGACAGACTGAAGCATTGCTGGTTTTGGTCTTCTCAGGGGATTTATCAACAATAAGGAGAATATTGAGTAAGGCCAGCCTTATTGTTAATGAGAGGAAGCTCTGTCTAGTCTGCTCTTTGGATTCAGCAGCCAGCTCAACTATTTCAGAGAGCACTCGTGTGTTTACTCCTCCAGCACAGTCCCTTTCTCCGACATCCTCCTTTCCTACCTCACACTCGTTGTGTGTTTTCTCACCCATCTCTGCTGCCTTCTGTTTTTTCATATTACACTCATTGTTTTACCCTCGTCATCATCCATCACCCCTTTTCCCTCCTCAGTCTCCTCCCTCGTCTCCCACAGAGATATTTGGCAGTGTATATGTCTTTTCAACTGTTTGACAGAAGGCCAGCGGGAGTCTTCCTCCTAACCCCAGCATCTCTGACAGCTCAGGGAGCTGGCAGAGAGTTTGGGGGTACTGGATTATAACAGAAAGTTGCTCAGAGTAGGATGTGTCTTCATACCTAAATAAAAAATAACCTCATTCCTTAAGACAATAAGTCATTGCATCCCATATCAACCAATGTGATCGACCTAGTATCTGGCTTCCCTATTGGCTGAACAAAGACATGTCATCAGTGCTTTTTCCAAGCTGAGGGCACTTCAACTAATTAGTAAAAGTTAGGGAAAGATTATTGAAGACTGGACCTGAACTCCAGTCTCTTGTATGTTAGTGCAATGCACTAAGTTCCTCCACTGACCACAAATTCCTACCCGAGACTTTGGCAAGCAATATTTTTTCCTTTGTTACTGAGCACAAAATAATCATGGATAGTTATGAACTATTTTTCTAGAAAGTAAATCTCAATTTATTTTATCACCACCACAATAAGGAGGAAGGAAGGAAGACAGGTCAGACTTTGAGAATATCTGAGCTTTGTAACAATGTGGTGAATATATATATATAATCTAAAGTTTTTTCCAGTCTTAATTAAACCAGAGTTTTCTTCTCTACTGTGTGGGCAAAAGCAGTGGAAAACCACAAACTGTCCTCAGCAGTGTAGTTCGGCTCAATCCCCCACCAGAGAGCTGCACCCAGGGATGCAGGGTGTGAAAAGAGGAACCTTGTTAAAGGTCAGGCATGATGGCACAGCTCTTTTAATTCACAGCTTTTCTTCTCACATCTTCTCACAGGGAATGGGTTGTGCAATTGCGGCAACTGTGAGTGCTGGGAGGGCTGGACAGGGAACGCCTGCGAAATCTGGGTGGGAGCGGAGTACTGAGGAGAACGGGACACTGGGGTTAGAGACAAGAGGCCTGGCTGCCCGGAGCGACCAGGAGCACCACCAACGGTCACGACCAGGCTGGAAAAACACCGCAGCCTGGAAACCACAGGAGGAGGGAGAAGACGCTCACAAACACGGATATAATTCTGCATATCACTAACAGCATTCATTCTTTTATTGTACTGGTTACAAATGATCCTTATTAAATCTGGATTTTGTAGATGAAAAAGAAACAACCATATTTTTTTTCTGTTTTAAACATATTACAATGTAAACATTTATGTTTCCAAAACAGCTTCATGTATGATTTTTTTTTTTTTTCGCTTACACATTCCAGATGGCTGCACATAACAGGATGCAGGTACATGACAAATCCAAATGTTGGAAAGAGAAGAACATGTTCTTTTATTAACGTGACATTTTTGGAATATGATGTGGGATACTGCGGGGGATAATGTGGGTCTGTTTCTAACTGGTACACAGCTAGGCGTTGTTCCCAAATTGGACTGAATGTTCACTTGAAAGCTCAAGGCAGAAGTTACTGTTTGAGGTTTTTATTTCTTTTTAATAATAAAACATTAAATGTGCCGCATGACACAACATTTTGCATGGAAAACAATGCGAAGACCTTAATCATACATGGTTACAAATTTGTTATAACATGACATAACTCCAATGGGCATACTTGCAATGGTATATATATATTTTTGAAAATAAATCATTTTAATAGTGCCTATTCTTCTCCACCGGGAAATCAAACCAAACAGTCTGCCATGAAACCCACACTGTACTGAAGGTACGTAATGGACATTTCTCACTCAACTCATACTAGTGATAAGGTTAAATTCTAAGTGGAGGAAACAAAGAGAAGGGCATACATAGTTCAATTGTGGCATGCTGGATGTCCATGTCACTTCAAAAGGTGGCATCAGGGGATGAGAGCTGCACTGACACAAGAGCTCAGTCACCACTTGAAAAGAGGACCGATAAGAAGTCACAAAGAAAATTTAATGTAAATTCTACTTTGGCCTTTTTCATGCTTAAACTAGCCAACCCCTCTGTTTTCTTTGTCCCATCAAAAATGACAGGTGCAATAATATACTGCACACTATATTGCATTAAGTATGTTACTGACATTACAGTACACCTTTATATAAATATTTTATTCAATATGTTGTATATGTGTATACAACAAACACAAACTGTATAGTGTAGACAAACTCGTTGCATATATGTATGTAAAATTAGCGGTACATACCAACAGTTCTTGATAGACATAGCCTACTACATGCAGTTCATCGATGCCATCCTCTCCCCATGCAACAGATGGGACAACGTACAAAATAAGAGGTTGAAAACAGAAGAAATAAAGAAACTAAGTTTGCTAGAATATTCCTGTAACACGTCTGAACAGAGAGGGAACAAAGCAAAAGTGACCAGGATTAGGAGACGACATCACACACGACCCGTATACAAGAGAAAATGATTACCAAAAAACAAACAAACAAAAACTAACTGTGGCTACAGAGATCCAAACAGAGATGTACATTTACACACTGGTCATTTACAAAAATAAAGTCTGCCTTGGAGGAGCCAGTTAACTGGACTGCAGGGCTGGAGCAGCAACCAGCCCAGCATGTAGAGTTTGTAAGAGTGGAGGATGATCGGCTGTAATGAGGACAGAACATCAGCCTCAAATACAACTACAATGGTTTGCAGCTCCTGTGTGTGCGTGTATAGTACGCCACTTGTGTTATAACATTGACAGCTTTGTACAGACAAATATTGAAGTCTAACTAATGTGCTTCGATGTGCTGTAATAAGAAATGGTCATGTGTAATCCCAATAAACTCGGAAAATTATATTTACCAAATCAATTTCTAAATATAGTTGCAGGTTTAGCAGCATACAGCAGCAACAATCTACTTCATATTCTAAATCTTATCTAACAAAACTATTCGGAAAAAATCATTAAAGCAAGACGTCAAAACGCTATAAATTGATTGATCAGATAGAGCTTTGATAAACTGCTAACAGTCATGATGAAAATGCAAAACAGAAAGTGCAGTGGGTTACCTTCAGATTAGGTGTGAGTGTACCGTAGCCAACAACATGCCCATTCAAATCCCACACCGAACGTCGGTGCTCTTCAGCTTAAACAGAGTGAAGAACGATACCCATACCTTGCTCCTTATAGAAAATACATGCACATGATTAATTCAAGGTATACGTAATTCTCCAAAATGACATCAGTCGAGACCTCCGCGGGTCTAAGCAGAGTTGATTCTGTCGGACAGAACAAATGCTATCACAGTGAAAGCTTAATGAATTCAATCAGAGAGAGAATCAGATTCGTTTTCTGTTTTTTTTTTTTTTTTAAAGAGTTAAAGAGTTCGGTTCTTCTTGGGATGAAAAAGACTTTGGTCATTTCAGAATGAATACATCTGAGTGTGGTTTTCTCAATGGATAATGCTACGTGTCCTCTACATGGATGTATCGGGTGGGTGAGGCACCTTTGGCCCAGTGGGGACTGGGAACCTGTTTTTGCATGCCGGGAATCAAGGTCCAAACAGGCACGTGACAGGCCAAGATGATCAGTACTGGACTCTGCATGCTGAGCTAGGAGACAAATCCTCTCATAATAATAATTATAATAATATCTAGTCATTTAAAAAGTTATGATTTTTAATAGTCATTTTCCCTAAGTTTTATACAGTGAAAATGTTACATTATAAGCCATCTCTTGTATAACTGCTGCAAGAAGAGAGAACACAATATTAACCTTGCCCATGCTTTAGTTTGCTGAACCAAATAGGGATGCAGCCAGTATAAATGTCGCCTACTGGTTTTCAGCCATGTTGTTTTCTGGCTTTAAGTAGACGCTGCCGTAAGATGGCTGCCAGTGCTGCAGTTATAGACCATCTGGGTCAAAGCCACAAGCCTTGCCTTCTAGTCCAAAGAAGTCAGTGAGTGAGGGACAGAGGCCTACAAGGCCTAGAGATATTCCTAGAGCCCACGCTCTGAAATGAGATTAAAGAAAAATAGACTTCAGGTTTTCTTTTTACCAGAGAAGGCGGACTGAACCGCTGGTGGGACTTAGATAGTGATATGTATACACCATTCCTTCCAGCGCTCTCCCACCCACACGCACATCTGTTTATAAATGTGTGTGTGTGTGTTTGTATGTGTGTAGGGAGCTCCTCGCATTGATTGCAGTGGCGGTAATTAGCACTTCATCATCTATGATTGCAGGAGCTATCTGCCAGCCTCCAGTGTGTTTTTATCGGCTGTAAAAAAGCAACATCTCTGATTTTCCCCACAAACTTTGTGTGTCTGTAAGTGTGTGTGTCTGTAAGTGTGTGTGTGTGTGTGCGTGTGTGTGTGTGTGCATGTTGTAGGCAAGAAGAACATTTGGATATTTTTTTTTTGTTGTTGTTGTTGTATATGTGTTTGTTTTTATGTCATATCTGTGTGAATGTGTTTCTTAGAAAATCACACAATTCCCTTGCAAAATGTTTTTATCTTTTCTAGGTTACTTGACAAAGAGAAAAGTGTGAGACTAGAGATAGAAAGAAAGGGAGGGGAACATACTCGTAAAAAATAGAGGACGACAGTCCAAATATTTACTCTATCTATACAGTCTCTATCCCAGAACATAGCTGGTGAACTGTGGTATAGAAAATAGATCTGAAGGTACACACACTCTGCTCCAGCAGGGCATTATAGAGAGGGGGAAGGTTTCTTGGATGAACCGTCAGCAAGCAAAGTACCACGAGCGTGGTTGTGAAACACGCGTTATTCACATGATTTCTCACAGTTTCAGAGGAATCTAAAGGCATTCCATGATCAGAGGTCCTCTTCCCTCCTGTGCTGGAGAAACTCAGCCGCCTCAGGATCCGTCCGACCATGCTGAGACAGCTGGAGAAAAGGAGGACGAGGCGGAGAAAGAGGAGGAGGAGCAAGAGAAGAAAGGAAGGAAGGTTCGCCTGGATCTGATCCACAGGAGAAAGAGGGTCTGGAGTCTAGTCAGGAAAAGCCCTTCCTCCGTCACGCCCCCCCACCCCCACTACCCCCCTCCACACACACACTCACACACAGGGCACTGGTCAGGTGTGGCTATGTGGTGGGCTTGTCGGGCTTGCTGACAGGTTTACCTCCGTTCATCACCGCCGGCTCACTTGTGCTTTTACTGGGAGGTACTGCCGCCTTGGGCACTGTCTCTCCAACATCATGCAACGATGGCTCTCTGTACATGGCAACTGGACGAGCAGTAAGGAAAGAAAGAAAAGACAAGGAAAAAGCTGTTAGCAATGACTTCTTTCCTGCACTTTTGAGTTTACTTGTCTAAGCTTGTTGTTGCTTCTCTTTTCAAAAGTTTTATACAGACAAAAATCCCTCAGACCTGCACCGAGGCACCCTGCACTTTAAAGATGGAAAAAAAAGGCGGATAAATTTTTTTTTACCTATGGGCTTCATGCTACGTCTCCATCAGGCCTGATTCTGAATCTAAGCACATGCCTTTTCGACAAAACAGCAAAAAGTGTCTCATTATCTGCCACTTTACAGCCACTACACTACAGCTGGATTACTGTCTTGACAGGACACTTCAACTTGATTCCATGTTTAAAAGATGGGAAGCAATCAGGCTGGTGGCTGACAAGAGTGATGGTGGCATCTGCTGGACTATCAGCATTTCATACTGAACTTACGAGCTGTCCTGCATCCTACACTGTATGCTTACAACAGCAAAATAGAGCATCAGTAAATAAATACAAGCATATGTCAAATATAGATATTTCACATACAGTAGTTGTACCGCTACCAAGTATAGAATCATGCCATGCTCATCGTTTTTGCTTTTCACATTGTAGATTTCATTAAAAACACCCACATTTATTTATGTCTCCACCTAAAAAGCTGCTGCAAAAAAAGATGCCTTAGTTTACAGTAACAAGGTTTCTCTGACAGCTAAAAAACTGCTGCAGGTAACAAAGTGAGGAGGCAATGTGGGGGGGTGCTAATGAGCTCCTGATTATCCCCCTTGAGTCTCTCCAGTGAGCTGAAAACATAAAAGAAACAAAACTACATGGTGTTTAGTTGTATTTTTATAGTTTCTTCTTTTTCAAATTTTTTGTTAAGGTCATCTCATCCAAAAACACTGACTTTTTGGGGAAAGAATGTGCATGCAGGTAGCTTTAGTTTAGTTTAGTTTTGACATAACCATCACTGAGACCTTTGTTGCCACCCTGATGTGTGCACAGCTTTCAGACGTAGACACCGGAAAACCTCCGCACTATAAAACTGAAATTGAGAAAATATTATTCTGTGATTTGGATGATCTGACTTTGAAAGGGACGGTGATATTCTATATTTTTCTTATTGTCAACAAATTCCATTAAAAGACCAAAACCAACAATGTGGTAGTCCGTTTATATGCTTTCCAATTTGCCCAGCTTGTCTTTCCTCGCTAGTGTAAACATTCTGTTTACACTGCTGAGCATTTACGAGTGCAGGACAATGTATGAAGGATTTAAATAAGCTACAGTGCATGCATTCATCATAATAAAGGAACATGTCAACCACTGCAACACTGTTGTTTCTGTGTTTTTAACAGATTTTGGACGACAGTGGAGGATTTTAGTCTTTTCATGAGATTTGTTGACAATAAAAAAAAGAGAAGGATATACCCACAGCTAAAATAATAAACAATTAAAATAAAGAATGATAATTCTATTTTATATTTTTTTAACTTATTTGAAAAATATAAACCAGTAATGAGCTCTAGGGGTTGGGTATATAAAACCACAGTGCAGTTTTAATATGTTATTATTAAATCTCACACTGAGTTCTTATAACATACCTTCTAATGGCTTGGGCAGGAAGTGAGCAGCTGGTTTTGTTTTTTTCACTCGGTTCCCCTTCATGGCTTGGCCCTCTTTATTGAGCCCTAGGAACCAGGCTCTCCCCGACTCCTGTTGTCTGTACAACATGGATGAGTAGATCACATAGTAGTTCTCAAACACCGACTCTTTGAACTTGCACTCTGCTGTAAAGAGTTCCTGCAAAGACACAAACAAGCACCAGACACATATTAATCTTTTTTTTTTTTTTTTTTTATAAAACCAAAAACACCACATAAAAGATTTCATTTCCCCATCATATCCTACATTTGGAAGAAAGATAGTGGACTCAAATGAATAATTTATGGTCCATATTATGTAAGAATGATTCATAGATTATATTTGAACTTGTATGAAGGTCACAGGGACACATGCCACCTTTATGTCAACCTCACAATGTATAGAATGATGTTATTGCAGGCTCGGAAACTGCCTCGCCAGGTAAAATGGACTCCATACTTCCACCTGTCGTGAAAAGGATGAGCGCTGCAGAGTCTATCTCACTATAATCATGTCTGATTCAAGCCAACTCTAATGACCTGCTCTGATGAAATGCAACTCTCATTCTCTCCTTGGCCTTAACCTTGACATCAGATGTAAGAGCACTCGTTTAGTCAATTAGCTCGTGTTCCCAGCAGAAAGTATATATTGTTGGGCTCTGACCCCAGCACTTCAGCACTGGAAAAGTCAGCACTCCCCCCCGCCCCCGCCCAGATGTCTAGTCAGACACTCCTGACTTGTTCCTCAAATTTGTTTTAATTGGTAAAACCCAAAGGGGATCATTCTCCCCAAATACTATGTCTTCTGTTGGCCATTCGTCTATGACTGCCTTCTGAACTTTGTACGAATAATGATAGAACTAATCAAGTGACTCTTCCATCCTTTATACCTCAATTTGGCAAAGACGAATGAACACTGAAGCGCCACATCTCTCTCTGCTGTTGCCCATTCATCTCCAACCAGAAGGGTAATAAAAAGCATTTCCACATTGTCCGCCCTGCCAGGCTAAAAATAAAGGCATTCATCGGGGCGTATTAATCAAAGCACACTCATCACAATGGAGGGTTTCACCACATCTGTTGTAAGTAAATCACACTGAGCCGGCTCACAGAACTATTTACAGGATACGTAAAAAATCCTCTGAAATATCCTCTGACACAATGCTTCTCAATATGAGGGTCTGGGGTCATTGAGAAGATTCCTTACGGATACAAAATAAGAATTACTTTCATTTCTTTGCATCAACAGGTAGACTGGAGATTGTGTAGGACACTTTCGTTCTAAAGTCATCTTCCACTATAAACACACACTACAAATTAATTTCTGTGCTAAATAAGGACAGATAAAAATACTAATTAGCTAATTCGCATTAAACACAAAGGCAGAGGCTCATGGGAGTGTCATTCATTTTGCAGGTGGTTGGTCATAAACCGAAGTGAAATTTTGACCTGATGATGGGGCTCGATGAAAGGTTCACCAAAGTTACTCCAATTCATCTTCAGGGAACTATGAATGTTGAGGTTTTTCACCAGATAAGTGAAACCATTGAGGAGCTGGTGGTGCTTGATAAGAAGTCAGAGAATCTCCAATCTCCATTGGGACCATTATTTTCTGAAACAAATTTCATGGCAATGCATCCAAACAGGTGTCAATCAGGTGGTTTCACTTAAAACCCAAATCAACAACCTCACAGTTGTGTTAGAGGATGAGTCAGGGATCACCAAAGTCAAGAGGCTTCATCATCTGGGGACAATGAATGTCTATACCAAATTTAATGGCAATCCAGCTAATGGTTGTTGAGATATTACAGTGTGGATCAAATGCACACAACATACCATGATTATGATATAATTAGCCCTTCGGTGAATTACTCCCGTCAGAGCTTATCCTCCAGCCAGTATTCAGCTGAAAGCAGAGCTGAGCAAGAAGGAGCAGAGAGACACTTGGGATGACCATAATGATCCTGACAAGCACCCGGCTGTATTTTGAGTGTCCTCTCTATCCTTGATTGAAGACTCCTGGGCATTTCTGAGAGGAAGGCACAAATGTACGGTGCATAACAACAGCATCAGCTGAGGTGTCAAAAAACTGCGGAAGAGGTGCTATGATTCTTCACATTGCAATTACAGTGAGAAACGATCGGAACTGTCAGGGCAGGCATTGACCGGTCAGAGTGGTCCGGTCAGATCTGTTATGCGAAATACGTGTTGGGAAATGCGGCATTCTGACTTTGCTCTGTCTCGCCAGCAATTACATTACACAGGAGAATTAACTTCAGACGATTCTAGTGGCAAATGTAGGGATTAGGACCAGAACTATTAATGCCTCGTCCGTGGCAGACCGCAGAGGCCGAGCAGAACAATCTATTGACAGACAGACGCACAGCGGGCTGAAGCAATAAAAACTGAGCACCACACGATAAAACCCAGAGCACGAGGACACCTAGCATGTTTCACAGCGGGACGATGCGCAGGCTTGACCCATCGTTATTCATTTAGTTGCTGTTATTAGGATTTATTGCGTGTCAGCGGCAAGCAGCAGTTTATCAAATGGCTGTTTATTATGTGTAGTTGTCAGAAAGGCTGGACTGCGTCCTATCTGCCAGGACAGGCAGGTGACAGAGTAGGCTGTTACAGACTGTACACAACACATACAACTTAATGGCACCCACATTTTATAAGAGAAGTCTTATCTCAAGTTAGGGCTGTGATTTGAATTTAAAATAAACTTGTTTGGGTGATCTTTAGCCAACAACCAAAACAAATGTCTTCATTGTACGGTTTCATTTGTAAAACCAAACAACCTTTGTTCCCTGAAAGAATGTTTAAACACGCTCTTTTCATGCTGAAGCACACTCTGTTGCTGAGCCGATTAGAAGGCAGAACAGTTTTACCTTCATGGTTCCCTGAGTTGCTTCAATTAGGTAATTAATTCTGCTTTTTCCTCGTCAGGTGAGCTGCACCACAGGTTTGTTGGCTGCTGTAATTAGACACATCATTTTGATGCCGGTCCAGGTTTAGCCCGGCACTGATTACTTATACGGCACCTACAAAACAGCCTTGAGTCAAAGTAATCATACAAGCTGGTGCCAAGGCCATAATTGTGGCTAATCAAACGCCTTCACATAGATGCAGAAAAAGTCCTTCTTTGTTTACAGAGGCAGAGGAAGTGGGGGTGGTTTGTTTGTGGAATTATGCTTGATGGTGAACAAAAATTTAACACTGTCAGTCACTGTAATCAGTTTCATTTGAGGATCAGAGCTGTGAAGGCAGCTCATGTCAGACACCATGTTCGCTGACTGCATTTTAAGTGTGTCAGATGTGAAGGACAAGCCAAAGACTTTTTTACCATGTTCAATCTCTGTCATGCCACAAAACAAGACAGAGACTTTCCTTCAGCCACTTTCCGTCAGATGTGAGAAATTCCTGCTCATGACAACAAGGCATAAATGTTTCATCATAGGATATAGGTGATCACTCAGAACCACGTTATATTGATTTGCAGCGACCCTTTTTACTTTAAAGGGACAAGTGGACCCAAACCATGCCAGCAAAATGCCCCCCACAGCATAACAGAGCCACCGGGTGCCCACTTGTGGAGAATTTGGTGAAGAATGACTCATCTGACCGTTTCACTTTGACACATCTCTGTAGACCAGTACCTCTGAACTTTCAAATGCACATTCATCTTAGAAATGAGGGGTTTCTGAACTGTAACCCTATTCTAATATCCCTCTCGATGTAATTGTCGACAGACTGTTCTTGCTGACATAATCTGATCAAGTCCTGCATTGACAGTCTCAGTCACCTGTGCACTGTCGACCACAATTTCTGACCTTACTTACTGACGTCTTTTTCATAGACCTAAACGCGGATGTCACTGTAGTCACCGCCCAGTTGAACTGTCCTTGTGACTGAAACTCCCACCATCCGTGCCACAGCAGTGAACTCTCTTTCAAAGTCTCTTTGATCTCTTCCTCTTTCCATCCTGATACAAAATCAGAATTATCTGGGCCTGCTCAGTATTTTTATACATGCCATAAAGCATGACTGGATGTTAACAGCTTAATTGTACAATGCAGAGCACCTGTGTGGAAGTATCACATTTATTCTGGTGTTTCTGTGCGTTCATGCCTGCTTGTGTTTGTAGGAAGTTGTTTTAGCCTCACTGAACTCACTGTTTTGGTTTTGCAGCCCACAACTTACAGCTGTAGTTCAGTGTCACTGCACTCCAGATTAATGCTAATGTTGTTTCATGACACCTGGATGTATCACAAGTTACATTTATGTCAGTCTTTCTGTACATTTTTTTAAATTAACATATAAAATATTTGACAAATCAATTGTTTTGCAGGTGGAAGAGACATCTAATGTAAGAGCAAGACTGTGCCTCAAGGGTCCCTGAGCTAAGCAAACGTTCCAGTGGGACTGTCACTTTGATTGGCAGCTTCTGAACTTTATGAAGCTGAAACAACCTCTGTTCCTTACCTCCACACCCTAATGGGCTTTTCTTGAAAAAAAAAAAACTCTTTTCTCTACCCGTTTCTTTTTGCGTTTTTTTTTTTAAATTCTTTTTCCTGTAGACCAGAACATGACAAACAGATTTTCTCTCGGGTTTCCATGGCAACGCAGGGGCACTACAGGACAATACAGTGCTGGTCTGGGGGACTGGGCATCCCCATATTCATAAACAGACTCACAGGACGCATACAAAATTTACAGCTGTATTACTGCAAAAACAAAAACTGTCCATTTTTTTCCTTTTTAACGTCCTTCAAGATTAATTAACCCTCACGTTTTATATTGTTGTACATCAAATTAAAAAAAAGAGTCTTCTTTGTTATTAACATCACAGACAGAAAGACCCTGAGCATTTCAAATGATAATTTCAAAGTAGCAGTCAAATCAGAGACACTATTACCTTGTCTGCTGTATAATTCTACCCAGCATCAAACTAATGTTTTAGAAAAATGTGGGTGACACTGAAGAAGAAATAGGAGAAGGAGACTCAGACACTGTCACACCAGTGGCAAATCGAATCATTTTTGAGGCACCAAACGGTTGATTTTCTTCCCGCTCGATCTCCCCGCCTGGCGCTCCACATCAGTGGCTCCCTGGCCCGTGATTGGCCATGCTCTGAATGGGAAGGCCGTAATTGACCTTGGCCACAGACAGCGCGAGGGGCAAAACTGCTCAGCCCCACATAATCAGTCCCAGTCACCAACGCAAAAAGACAGGGACCGAAATAAAGGAGAGATGAACAGTCCAAGCAATAAAAGGCAGACAGTCACTAAGAGAGAGAAGGGAGTGTGGTTGAGGGGAAGGGGCAAATCCAGGGAGGAGTACAATTTCTATGGAAAAATAACTAATAAAGAAAAGAGGCAAATGGATACAGACAGATCGACAGAGTGGGAATTTAGAATAAAAACAGTGAATAATAATTTAAAGAGAGAAAAAAAACTAACTCTGTAACAAATTTCCTTTGGTAAAAAAAAAAAACAAAACAAAACAAAAAAAAATTATCAGAAAACGGGTCGTGATTCCCGAGCATGACCGCCTAAAAGTAGGTGAGAGGAGGCTCATACGGGGAGGAGGACGCACATTAATATGCAGAGTGACTGCTCACTACCCTACTGTGGAAACGAAGAAATTGTTTATTAATGCTGCCAGCATAAAACCTATTAATCCATGGAAAAAGGTCAACCTCTGGAAAGCTGAGCTGCATTCACAATGCTAAGCTGCTCTCATATGTATAAGAGTCACGTCGACAGTGTGTGCAGACAATGGGGGCTTCAGCAGGCCTGTCTGATTATCAAACCCAGAGGAGGAAGAGGAGACAGGGACCAAATGAGGAGAGACGCTGGTAAACAGCTGGATGAATTGTGTACATAGACGAGTACAGTATGTTTTCCTTTTTTATCTTGAATGATCTGAAGACACGACATGACTAGAAGCATGTGGGCTGATGAGAAAACTGACATGGAAAAATTTCACTTGCGGTTACAAGAGCATGGGAGCAACTTAAGGTCTCAGAACATTTACAATCAGGCGCTAACTCAAAAACTGAAATTACAGGCAGAGTCTGGTATTTAAAAAGTGAGAGTACATTTTTATGAAAAAAATGAAGCTTTGAGATCCCGCAGATCTGAGTGTGACAGAACAAAAACATAAGACAGAAGTCACAGCGAGATCAAGGTGACGTGCTGGCTGAGCCTCGGAGTCACAATGTCAAAGGAATATTAGCTTTGACTTTGCTCTTTGTCTTCACAGATCCTCAGATGTTCAGACAGCAAAAGTGCATGTTGTCATGCTTTGCAACACTGACTCAAATGCTTTTGGGATTTGAGCTGTTAGAAATTATTAGCTACAACTGATGAAGGCATCTGCATTTGCATCGGCAATGCAAATAACACCACGTCTCATGAATGACTTGGAGAAAAGCAGATCTAAATTAAGGGAATGAATCATCACGTCTGTGTTTGATATTACAAGACTTTTAAACACAACTTCCAGATTAATTGCTGCTGTTAGTGCTGACAAAACAGGCAGCAATATTACACAATTATTCAACAAAAATATGCAAAATCATATCTTAAAACTCAATTCATTATTCTGTTCTTTTCTTTTTTTACTATTGCACAATCTTTGCAATTAAATTACGTTTTGAACTGTTTGAACTGTATTTTATATTATGTTATCTCAATACAGATATGCTGAGTTTCCATTCACCCCTGTCCTCTGTAAACACAGAGACATTTTACTTCCATATTCAGTGAAGTAGATAAATAATTTACAATGTCAACCTCTGCAGCCATAAAACCAACACAGAGCACACTAAAGCCTTAAAGCCAATTTACTGGGTGAAATACATCTGCTTTTACATAACAGCCATTACTATCATACTATTCATGTTGTCATCTCAACATGATTTTGCAAATCTTAATTTTTAACCAAATTGAGCAAAAACATGTATTTCACAACACTACAGTATGTACTATTTACTGAAAGGATGACAAAAAAGCAGTGACACCTTTAAAGTGCTGGGCCACCAGAAGCACTTAAGTGTTCACTAAAGTTTCCCTGAAGGGCGGAGACCCTTTAACACTGGCAGTACAGCTCCCTCGGCTCATTCCACACACACACACGCACACACACAAAAGGTTGCACTGGATTGTTGCTATTCTCACTGGGAGACAAACCTGTGGCATGCAACTTCCAGTAAAGATTCAGGTCATGATCTGGGTTTAAAACATGTGTTAAGGGTATTTTTAATTGGTGTGAAGTCTTCTACTGGTCAAATAAAAGACTCTACAAATAAAATTTTATTCAGTGATGTTCTAAAAAAATCCATTAAAGGGCAACTTATTGTTGCACTAAAAATGAATGCCATGTTATAACTGCATATAATGCAAAATGTAATTTAGGCACAGCTGATTTAGGCTGAGCAGTAAAAAATATGTGTCAAATGTACAAATAATTCACAGAAAAATTGAAATGAGGTGTTTCTTTATTATCCTTGGGGTGAGTTATAATGGGTTTTGAAGCTGCAGTGAAAAAAATGGATAAACACACTTGAAAGCCATGTCTGGAAAGTGGCAAACATTGCACACAAAATGCACACACACACACACATAACATTTTAGGAGAGCCTGTTAGTGAACAAACACACAAACACAGCACAGCCACTCACACCGAGATCCGTGGGGTTTCAAGTGCATGTGTGTGTTTGTCCACTCTGCTGCTGTTGATCCATAAATTGGTGCCAGACTGGTGTCAAGGCAGCCAGATTTTTGCTAGATTGGCTAGTCATCTCTTGTCAGGCGAGCCAGCAGTCTGCCCTGTGCAAAAAGCTGACAAGCATATCTCAGATATGTCACACACACGAGCGCTAATTTCTATGTGCACACTTCCTGAAGTCCAAGCTCACAGGGAAAGAATAAATAGGTACACACTGCAAGGCAGAGTTACAGTGCACATGCAGGGAGAAGCGTGTGAGAGGTGTGTCTGCAGGTATAGCACAGAGCTGTTTCTCCTCTGTGTGTGTGTGTGTGTGTGTGGTGTGTGTGTGTGTGTGTGTGTGTGTGTGTGTGTGTGTGTGTGTGTGTGTGTGTG
>JBBMJY010000007.1:6293243-6307346 GCA_037833715.1 Toxotes lorentzi | reverse complement strand
GTGTGTGTGTGTGTGTGTGTGTGTGTGTGTGTGTGTGTGTGTGTGTGTGTGTGTGTGTGTGTGTGTGTTTCTGTCTCTGCTCTGTTTGTGTTGTTTACACCCTCAGGAACAGTGTCCCAGTTTTTTTTTTTTTTTTTTTTTTAAGAGGAAGTGTGTGTATCTCCTTGTATATTTACTTGTCGGTGACTTTCTCTCTCTTGCTGCTTTACACTTAACCATCTTCATCATCTAAGCTCTCAGCTCTAGTGAGCATTCATTTATACAAACAGACTGCAGTCTGCAGTGTGAGGAGAGAGAGCAATGCAGCCTTTCTGTTAACACATATTAAAGTGTAACACCTAAGCCATGAGTGTGTTAGTGTTGTTTTTTTAATCATTAGATGAGTTGGTCTTTTTAATGATGTTTGCAATGGTGATATATTTCTAGTGGCAGTGGCGTCATTGCCGCTGTTTTTGTTGTTAGTTGACTTTTATTTTTGGTTACTGTTGTTGTTGTTGTTAATGGAAAAATCCAAGGCCCTCTCCATTTTATTGACCAGCCTATTGCAACTGAAGGCTTTAACCAAACAGCCAACACTTGTCACTGCTAAGTTAAGGGCTTTAGCATATTCTCCTATATTTTCCTATAGGAAAGAGCTGAACTGTACAAATTTTTTAGCAATTTAACTACAAATAAGTCACTCATCTGGCTGAGGGATAAAGGGCTCTATTTTCATAAAAGCAGAGACAGAGCAAATGCAGGTGCAATGCCTTTTTTGTCAAGCACACCTGCATGTTGTGCCCTTTTGTCTTTCTGGCAATTTTGTGGCTCTAAACTGACACCTTGTACTGTGTGGGTGGATTGGCACAGCAGAGGTTGTGGTTGTGCTGATAAAATGCAGTGCAGAGCACAGAGTTTTGGCTTGAAATTGTGCCTCAGCACCACCTCTTATCAAAAATATGAGCACAGATTTTCACAGTGTACAAGGCTTCAGACTACGAACCAAGTGGTCACATATGTGACCATATTTTGAGAGTGTACGAGTTAAAATTTGATGTTGCATTCGTGCGATTGCATAACAAAATTTATATATTTTTCCTCCTAAACAGGATTATTATGGGTGGTTACACACACACAACCTTATGCCCAGATTTAGAGAGCCAAGCTTATATATACAAATATGCAGAGTTTACAAGTATACATATAAATCAAGCCCAACAGATCACAGCTGTCTCTCAGCTATTTCTGAGAAGCATGTCAGAGGTGGTCATGGACGGTAATGCTACGAAACGAGCATGATGACGATATCATTCGTTTGCACAGGCTGTAGTGCAGCCCTTAATCAGGAAGCTACATAAATAGACATAACTATTATTGTAGGTATGAGGAACAGTTATAGCCAAGTTATATCACTCATTTCCTACATGTGTGATGACAGTCAGATGTACATAACACCAAATGTTGGAAATGCAGCGCAGTTAAACGTGTAGAGCTTGACAGATAGATCTGAAGAGCTAGATTAAAGCTTATGATTTCCTGTGCATGTGTGTAATAAATAATAGGACTGAGGGAAATAGTTACACGTATTCCTGCTTTCCCTTTGATATTTTTGAAATCTGACTGTAGATGGGCCATTTCACAGTGTCCGTCTCTCCTGAAACCTTGTTGACAAGCAGCCAGAGCACTCAACCTGAGCGTCTGTGCATGGGCGGAAGACAGTAGAGGATTCCCCAACAGTCTGTGTCTCTCTGAGGATCAAATGTGGCATGGCTACAGCTGGAAGGCTGAGTGATTCAACCAGTCAGCCAGAAAGGAACCACGAAACCAACGGGGCTGCATATCAGCTGTTCAACCACAAGCCAAACCCTGTCAATCAGGCAGTCAGCGAGTTTGTTTTTCAGATGCCACACGCTGAATTTAAACTCCGCAAAGATTCTCATTAAAGTTGTTGATAAACTGTTGGTGGGCTCAATGGGGTTGGGTGGGACTGCCATATTTGAATAATAAGTCGAGTCTCTTGTAGCCAAAACTACAAGCAGCTGCCTATGCTGTGAAGACCTTGGTGATGGGACAGTTGGGTTACATGCCCCCAGACACTGCTGGGATGCAGGACAAATCACTCATGAGGTGGGAGCTGAAGACCTTGTACACACTGGCCACAGCAACACATTCCAAGTTAAAACCCATGTTTGAGCTTACCAGGTCTGCCTGGCAGCTCCACTCCACCACTTAACCCAGTGTACCACCAGTGGAGTGATCAGTGCACTGCTCTGGTTGCTCTCTGGTTGTAGATCTGATGATGGGACAACAAAGTCAATCATCTTTCTCTGGTTTAAGATGTTCTGTTATCAGCTATGCTGAATAATCTTATGGTATTTATTACAGATACATTTCGTTGTACCTGTGACAGTGACAATAAAGATCTATTCTATTCTAGTCTACAAGAAGAGCAAATTTCAATAAAAAGTACCACTCAGGTTCAGATCATGCAGGATGTTCCTTCCAATCCTCGCTTGCATGTTTCTTGGGGCTTATGTCCTCCTACAGATATGTATTCCCAGTTCCCAGGTGGCGCTCTTTCAACAACCCCAAATACAGACTCCAATAAGACTAGATTTCCACCACAGCCCACGCCAGTACTTGATATGGCTCTAGTCCCTATAAAGTATAACACGATTTTACTGCTTTTCATCAGAGACAAATGTTGTCTGTCCACATAGAGGGGCAAGAGGTGTAGGAGTTTTCACTGGACATGTGGTATTTAATACAAGAGGAGACTGTGTGTGATGAGTTTGAAAGAGCAGATGTTGAACTGCTGCTTGTGTTTTTATCGAGGGCCATACAAGTGTGAGCTTCCTTTTCCTGTGTGCATGTGCATGTTTTCTAGTATGAATAGCTTTCTAGTAGAATAATGTGTGTGGGTGTATCACACAATAACTTCCTCTGACCTACTGGCCTCCGCAGTGAGGCTGTGGTTTAAAGTACCATAACCACAAGATGGGAAAAAACAGAATTTGCAGAATGTACAGGACAAAGGTAATATTTCCATACAGGATGAATGCCATCTCACACACAGATGTCTGATCCATAAATGTATCACAGTTTTGTATGATGTATGACACTAATGAATTTGGCAGCTCTTAGATAGATAACATGTACGTTATAAATGTACACACAAACACTGATGTCCCTGAATTTGCAGTTTCGTGCTCCTGCAGTAGCTGCTGTATTGACTGGCACACAGTGTGAAGAGCTACACAGCAGCAGTGGAGAGAGGCTTAGCTCAGATTTAAGAGAATGAATTTTCATGATTTACAACCCTTCTGTAAGAGCTCTCACTGTATTGATTTTTATAACTCTACGGGTGAAGCTTGATAAAATGTTACTTTCATTTCATGGGTGGAAGTAGAAAAGACAGAAGGATTCTCATGGAGGAAAAGAGAAGACTACAGCTATTACACCTGTGGCGAGGCTGAGCACTGACAGCTTTTCTGTCGCAGCAAACCACACACACCACCCCCACACTTTGATCCAGCTACTCAGAAGACTTGAACCTGCAACCCCAAGTCCTTCTGTGGTTTGAGCCAAGATAAAATTGCCATAACCCTGAAGAATTTCTCTTTATGAATCATTCCTTGATGCTACATAGCATCAAGAATAAGCTGAAATAATACTGTACATACTATGACTTACTGTGAGATAGTTTTGTGTAGCAAGGTAAGACTAAAAAGTCTCACACACACTGAAAAATAAAGATGACGCTTTGCTGCTTGATACCAAATCTGTCTCAATGGAGGCACCGTCGTGTAGGTGCCAGATCTTCATTTAAAAATGAAGCAAATTGGATAAATTTTCCATCCAGATTTCATGTTCCCACACATCCACACATTGTGGAATGTCCTGTGGCAAAAAGCCGTAGTTCACTGCCGTTTGAGGTCCATTTGTAGCAAAGACAGCTCAGAGTATACAATTTCAGTAAATAAAAAGTGAGAACAAAAATTCTCACTGATGCTGTGTGTTACCCTGATTGACACCAATCCACAAGATTAAACTCCCACATGGAAAGAACAAGCTCATCTGGACGGCGGGGCACATACACACCACAACTGTGACAACAGAACAACAGTCACAAATTAACTAGCCAAGAGACCTGTTAATGCAGGGTCGGCATGAGCTTGCCAGTGACACGCTTCCTGTTTATGTTTGGATACTGAGTTCTTGAGGACTACTTGTTGCTTTATGAGCCCTCATCCCTCCACTGCTCATTTGCACATTACACTGCTCTTGAGGCAACATGCACAAGTATGCCATTTGTATTTGCACAGCGCTTGACATTTACACACTGGGAAAGCAATTAGGCCAGAACTAGGGTCATTAATACAGTGAACAGGCTCCACGTGCTTGGTTTGCTCTGATAGCTACTGCAATATGTAGTCACAGAGAAATGACAATGATGCCATCTGCATTTTTACGTGATAACATATCCTCTGTGGATCTCACAGAGGAACAAAGATGAAAACTGTGCCTGTGCCTGTGCACAGGCACACTGTGCCTACTCCTCCTCTGTTTCTCCTTTATTCTGCTGCTCGGTGGTATAAACAGGCACACACCAATGAAAACGCTCAATAAAAATGTGAGTTTGTTTATCACTAGTGGCCTGAATCTGAGTAGTATAAAGACCCACTCTATGAGCATGCATTTTTTTCAAGCTGTTTCAAAGGAAAACAAGAGAATACAAGCAACAGCACTGGAATCAAGGAGGTTCATAGCACTTGTAATGAATAAATTCTGCTGGTGGCTGTAGCCAGTTCATAGGTTAAAAAAAAACCATAACAACAAATAACTGAACCAGTGAGTGATTCTAGCTTCTGACACAAAGAACTTCTTAAAATTATTTAACTATTAGACGGGTGAACTGAAAGGGCCACAGCCATCCTGGATTACAGGTTAATGTCTGCAAATTGCTGAGGTTTTGAAGTTATGCGAAACCTAATAAAACTAAACAAATACACATGGCAAAGCATGTGTTTGCTGGGCAACAGTGGCACTGGGGTGCATGCTGGTTACTGCTTACTGTGGAAGAACATCAGACGTAGTACCTAACAAATCATGACTGTGTTTAGCTGTCAGCGACATATTTTCTCCAGACTAGTTACATATGTATAAGAAAGCAAACGTGAGCATCCCCTGAAATGTCATCATGGTGGACTATATGCACACCTGCTAACTTATTATTGTTGCTGCTTTATAAAATAATCAGATGGTCTTTCATTTGTAGCCACAGACACAAGTAATAGTACTCTGCATTTGATATAAGGCTTTCATTGTCTGTGTTGTTGGATGACGTGGTTTTTTGTTGCTCAAAATGGTGCATGCTTTTAGCAGAAGGAGCAACAGACAAATAGGGGCAACAAGCAGCAGTTGTCTGCATGCAACACTGATTATATTGACCACAGCAGGGCTTTCCCTGCCAAACACACCTCAGAGTTTCCTCTTTGCTTTTTTCTCTCCAAACTGCTCTTCTACCCAACCAGTCGAAGCACTATTTATATTCTTTCCAGTCTCCTGTGTTCTCATTATCTGTCAACAGCACATAATTTATAGCCATCTCTGCAACATCCTTGCCATGCCAACTAACCACTGTCTCTGTGTTTTTGACCACTCCATTTTAATAGAGATGTAAGGATTATCCCAGATGGATGAGGGAGATTCAGTGTAAGCTCTAGCTGGCAGATCGATAGTTGGCTGATGGCCACTGTGGTAGAACGTCAGCCCACTCTGGGAGGAGAAATACAGCTGAAACATTCTACTATAAAGACACATATAAACAACTTTAAAGATGCTGAAAAACCATTTCTGGGACGCTCACAGCCTTGTGCAGGCTCCCAGAGCAACCTGCATGCACATTTGTGTAACTATGGTACAGTGCAACACTGGCCGGTTGAGGAAAGGACACTGTGAAGCACTGGGGTGGGGAAAGAATCCACTGGGAAAAGTTATGTGAAATGGAGCGGTTTAAAGTTTAACCTGCAGATCAGAGTCATCGATACAAAACATGTATGACAGCAACAGTTTCTATTATTCCATGAAAAAGGCTCTGCCAATACTGTAACGAGGATCACAGTAAAAACATCTAATTTAAATTTAAAAGCCTCCCAGGTTAACGGTGATGATTTGGTCCAAGAGTGTTAAGAGACTTTCTTCATTCATTATATATTCCCTGAAATTCCTCCCAGCACATGCAGTCACTGCTCTGCTATACTGCATATCATAAATACAGTTTGTGCCTTACAAATCAGTGATTCAGAAAACAGCTGCACTTGACGACTCTTCAGTGCTTTAAATAAACAGGCGAATAAGAGAGTGACTGAGGGACATGGGGCGATGTGACATTAATAGACCTTAAGCTGTTGACCTGAAAAGAAATAGAGGACAAATCAGCTGCGTTGTGTATTTATGAGTAACTGTTAAGAGAGGCATCATCCTCATGGGTAAAACCAGACACACAATGGGTGGGGGGGGGGACTCCGTGTTTTATGGTGGGTAACTCCCTGCTGTGATGCAAAACTCGTTTTTTCCCCGGGCAAAATCCATACAGCCAAACTGAACTGACGTAATTCTGCAAAGAAGGAAGGTGTCTAAATAAAAACATTAAGCCAATGTACGTTTTCTGACCTGTAGGATTCTATGACAAGCCAAGAGTGCACATCCATTAGAAAGACATTAATAACATTATTAAATGGCTGAAGGACTGCTCAGTCTATTCTTAGCTCCTCTTGGCCCCAACAGTTCACCAGTTCGGCTTTGACGCCTACCTCCGACCTTGTTGTTCATTAGTGCATGAAGCTGCTCTCCTTCCAGCCCTTGTGACTTCCTGACACTGACACTGCATTAAAGGCAGAAGCTTTGGAAATAATGAGGCTCCCTCCACCTCAACTCCGAGCTTGAAACTCCTCTTGAGGCAAAATCATCTCAGTAATTACTATGGGCACCAGGAATCTGTGGTAATGTGAAAATATTCTAGTCAGCACCCTGCTCTGCTATTTTCCTGTTAGACCACTGAGCTTTATATGTGTGTCAGAAGATTTGTCAAGTAAAGACATAAATGGGAACTTTTTTACAAGCTTAGTTTATGACCAGTTAACATTTATATATGTTTTAATCCCTAAACAATGACGCAAGAGACTTTGTCGAAACTTCCAAGAAAACAGTGACTCTTCCTCACATTTGTGACAAGTCTACAATTAACATAATGTTGACTGACCTGTCACTTACCCCTGATTTCCCATCAGTCAAGCTGCTGTGGTATGTCAAGGTGATGAATGAATCACTTTCCCTGTCAAAATAGTTATTGCATTTTTTTTAATTTAATTATGTGAGTTTTATCTAAATTATCAAACATGAGAATATGTAAGTGATTCACATCTAAATGCCAGAGGATCCCTTTGCATTAAAAGAACATGGGATGCCCCTGACGCCCCACCTTCATTGTTTATCCTTCCATAAAACAACCATGAAACTGTGAGAGAGATCGTTTTCATTCATGGCAGGTTTCCAATCAGCACCTATAAAACATGTTCTCACAAAGCCATCTGTTGGGCACTGATGCTGCATGTAGCACAAACACACACATACACACATATGCTTGTACACACATGGTGTCTTGTAAAGAGGTGTTACAGTTCTGGTGATCTTCATGTATTTATAATTATGCCCTTCATATGTACGTACTGTAAGTACATAACTGGAATAGCTTGTCATCATTTCTTATGATCTCTTTCTTTCCGTCTTGACACTGAAGCCCGATGCAATGATTACATTGAAATGAAGTCTTTTTTTCCATTTATGCTGTCACAGGCCTACGCTTTCTGCAGTATCAAATATCCGACCTGCAGCATTTAGTCGATTAACTGATCTTTGGACTTTTCACTGTTGGTCAGACAAAAGAAGACATCTGAAGACATCACCTAGGGCCATGGGAATTTATAACAGCCATTTTTTTGTACTATTTTCTGACATTTGCATGAACAAAAGAATGATTGGCAAATCAACTGATAATGAATATAGTTGTTAGTAGCAGCCCTAGAAGATGAAACATATATAGATATGCACATATGTCAAATTAGAAAACTGGCCTTGGAGGTTGGAAGATGAATAAGAATGTTGGCAGGAAAATATCAAATAACACGACAGACTCCTGGCCTGAGCGTTCTCAAAGGACTCTCTTGGTTTCACACCACCGACTCCTGAATAAGCTGCTCCTCTGTATTCTTTCCTACACACAACAGCCCTCTACTTTGATTTTCATACTGATGCAAACTGAGAGAGCCTTCACATCAAGTTCCTTAGAGCTTTTGTACATTCTGAATTGGGTATTACAGGAAACAGATGCCCTCAGTCTTGTGTGTTCGTACGGCTGACGATGCAGCCTCTAACAAGTGAAGCTAAAGCCACTGCACTGCTCCAGATTAGCCCTCTCAAAGATTTCATTTCTAAAAGGACCAATCAAGTGATGTGGCAAGTCAATTTGACAATCATGAAAGGTAGCACTAACAAGTGCAGGCTCCTGATAAAGAAAGCCTGCAGAGAGAGACTCCAGTGAAGTGAGGGAATGGCGAACTAGCTCCAAAGAAAACCAGCCAACCATGAAATGCCCAACCTTTACACTTGAGAGATGGTAGGAGACTGTATTAGCAGAACAGAAAAACGACAACAAACTCAGCACGAGGGAGTTGCATTCTCTGGCACCACCATTTCATCATGTGGAACAAAACTGTACAATCCAAGACTTCCTTGTTTGCTTTTAGGGATTTAATATCATAGTCCCTGCAGAATAATTAAGGTTTTCATGTCTTATTTCAGTTGAAATAGTCTGTTTTTTGCATAAAGGGTTCTATTACAGTTATCTAGAGACTACCATAAGTTGTGTTGCTGGTACCTTCTACAACAAGCTGGGAGAATTCCTTTCCTCTTATTACATTTCAGAAGAAATGCCTGATCCAGGGACCAGCCTGGAGGAGAAATTAGCCGGGAGTTTATTGGCTCAGATACAAAAGGAGCAGATTGAAAAGGGGTGAGATGATTGAACTCTCCTTTATTCCATGGTGTGTCCTTTGTGCCAGGCTGCACAGTCACTTTGATGCTATCTCTGTCATTTGAGCCGCATGCTGCGCCTTGGGTGCCTCACACAAAAGAATATGATGCACTACCAGAGACCTTGAATGGGCTTTCCATCTATTTTCTGAAAGAGTGGGACTCTCCTTTTGATTCACCTCATCTGTTATAAAACTGAGTGTCAGTCATTATCAAAGTACGTCATCACAGTAAAAGCCTCTGTAATGTATTTAATATTGTGAAAGAATACAACTGACCACGTGAATTCTAGTTAATAAAAAATTATCTGGCTTTTGGGAAACATTTCTATGTTGAAAAAGATGATTTTTTTTTCTGAAGAAAAAAGAAAACAGGTTGTTTTTCCCAGAATTTCCATATACTTGATATAACCTTCAAAGTAGATTCTGAAAATGTGAGTGTGCTATAACAAAATACCATTAATGGGTAGAAAAGGTTGACTAATGGGTAGAAAAGGTTGCAAAGGAACAGAGTGATAATGGGAGGATTGGTTGTACCTTGCTTGCAAAGGAGCATATGAAGAGGCATAAGGAAGGGGGAGGAGGAGATGGAGGAGGATGAAGAACATCTTACAATGCCGCCATTATGGGAGTAATTCACACACTAAGGAGCAAAAAGAGACCTTTGAGTGGGCGGCTGGATAGTTGAGGTTTGATCAGAACCTCCATTAGCACAGAAATAAGCTGCAAATGGAGCAGGGGAGCTGTGTGAAGAGCGGAGCAAGGCAAACTATGCTGAAAGAACACGGTGCTCCAACCGGGCTCAGTGAGACCAACTTCGCAGTACTTCCGGATGGACTAAACATGACCAGAGGCTAGTGGAAAAATAACATAAACAGTTGATGATAAAAGACTCTGATGTAACGTAATCACAGTTACAAACACTGCTGCAGAAGGGGTTTAGCTTGAATGCCAATTAGCAGCATTTATCAGCTATAAAGCAGGTCTGGCAATCAACACTTAGATGCGAGTTTTCACAGTAGCATTGTCAGCTTACTACAGAGACGGCAAATCATCGGTGATCAGCTTTCAGGCGTCAAAAACACCACAATTACTGAACGTGACAAGTGGAGTAGCATGGAAAACCATGAGAGCATATGCCAAACACAGAAATCTGTGTGGACAAAAAAGAACAACAATCACAAGTTCTAAGTCTCAGCAACAGAGATATGAAAGGTCGGCAACAGGCAGGGGGGTTGATAAACACCGCTAATTGGTGTGTAACATAATTTAACTTAGCTGTGTGCTAGTTTTTTAACTAGTAAGTCAGTTACCTATTATTATTTTCTCAACCCCCTACAGCATTTTTGTACAATGAACACAGTAAATTATAGCGTAATCGAAAGGTTGGCAATTACATATGAAAATCAACTTAGTGCTACATTTCTGCAACCAGGTGTGTTGGAGTGTGTAGCTGCAAAGGAAAAAGCTTGTGTGTATTCAGATTGTTCAATTAAGTCTTGTGTGTTATGCAGATTACTGCACCCATAGTATATATTAATTTATAATCCCCACAATGCAATTCTTTAACAAAATCCATAGGATTCTAGGTCAATCCTCCTTGACCGAGTATAATTTCATGGCTTAAGTCAAGCAGTGATTAGTATTAGAGAATTCCACTGGAATACCGGTGCATTGTACAGTAAGAGAAGCAGGCCCTCTAAACCTCCAAGGTAATGAATGAAGAATAAGATGGCAATTCCTGCTCTGCACTCTGAGGATTAGGAACATGAGGACAGCAGAGGGAAGAAGAGACAGTGATTCTGATGGAAACTCTTGTCTGGGAGAGGAACACTACTCCCAATGTTCTTCCTGCTGATTGATCTGAATGACTGGGAGAGGACAGAGAGGAGGAGTGAGACTAGCAGCACTATCTGTGCTTGGGGAGGTCTTATCACCCCCTTGGCTGTCTGGCCTGCAGAAGCCTAGTTTATTTTGAAGAGAGGTAGTAAATAACAGTGGGTGACTGCATATTGTGGTGAAAAAGAATAGATGCTCCTTAGATGCTCTAACTCTGACCAAAAACAGCTCTGCATTTCACTTACTTTCAGGTTAGGGTTGACATTATGCTGAACACATGTGTCATAGCATCACATCACTTATTTGCTAACAGCACACATCTAATTCACTTTTATTGACTGAACAGACCAAAAGATGTATACTTTGTAATATTCTCTGTAATAGCACAGCAGCAGATCCCATGTGAGAGAGCAAAATGTGTGTTCACATGGAATGAACACTCTGGGAGCATTTTACCCTGATGAATACAAATGTGTATGCATGAATTTCTGCGTTATGGGATCCCTAACATTCACTGAAATGCAACTATCCTGTTGCAAATGTGGTAAATATCAGAGACAAGTTCAGGGACCCTTATTTGTAATAGTCTCACTTGACGTGAAAACTGATGGGTTAACCACATGTATCTACATCTATATATCTGAATTGCTTGCTTTATAAAGAAAAATCATATTTACACATAGTGCAGATATAAAACATATTTGGCGTAATGTTTCTAGTTGTGTAATATAGGTCTTTGTATGCACAGCGGCACAGAAATGTTCTCTCCTTTTAAACCTAATCAAGTTTCCAAGACATGCTCAGATATTCTCACAACAGCATGAGGTGGTGTGCTTACTGATGTGTACAGATGGCCTTCCCCGTTCATGGCGATGTATAACCCCGTCTTCACAGACTGAATGGCGACAACTCTGAGGCCCACAGGAATAAGGTTGAACAAAGCTGGAAAACACAAATTTGAACAGGCAAACACACACATACATAAAAACAATCACCAAGCATCGTTATCACAGACAGATCTAACCATTAAGTGAGCATTAAATACACTGAAAATAACACCATGGTGAAATTCATCATCCAAATGCAAGCTGCCTATCATTAATGCTTCACAAAGCATAGATAATACAATTGCTAGCTGTTGCATTTAGGTAATCTCTGAAGATGAATTGCAGCATGGCTGGTGAACGTGACTAGCCCAGCATAGCCTGGGCCACCCAGAGCTACCTGAGAAGTGGCTGTAATTGGGGCCACCACTGGTGCATGGCAGACTTAATAGCCCTTTTGTTGTTGTAGCAGACTCCTTGGGCCTGGCAGGTAATGGCTATCGTTTGTACCTATGAGAAACAACAGGACTGGCCTGGCTGTGAGATTAACTTTATGTTTATGGACAACTTAAATGGAACATAATGACCTCCGCTGACCCTGTAAGTAATCTGTATTGGCAGGTTTGGAGCCTGGGGCGAGGCTAAGAGAAATATTTTAAGACCATTGTTTTTTGGTAGCTTCAGGACAATTTCAAAAATGTAAAATTTAATGTGGAGACGTCTTTAAGTTTTAAATGATATGATATATCCTTTGCGCACACCACATGTAATCCCACTGTTTCAATAAGCCCCTCAAGCCTATCAGATGTGACATGTGCCACATCTCCTCACACTCACAGGACTAAAGTGACACAATGTAGAGTGTCAGACCAGCGTTAGCACCAAGCACAGGAATCAAATTAACCACCTAGCCTGAAGCACTAGAGGAGCAGTGCCAGAACAAGCTAATAATACCTTTTTCTCCCTGTTAAGCCTTCTGTTTCCTGGTCCACTTTCCCTCTCAGAGTGGAGGACAAATCTGTGTGATCCTATAATCGCAATTTAAGAATAAATTTTTGCCCCAAACAATGAAAAATGAGGGGAAGCACTGGCCTTAAGATTAGAGAAACTGACTGCAGGGATGCTGGTTCATTTCCTGCACCTGAGGAATAAATCTAGACCAGGAAGTGAGCAAAACACTAAACCTTTCCAACTGTTACAGTGGATTATGTGTGTGTGAAGCAATATATATATAACTGGAAAAAAAACCCACAACTAACCTGTATAATTATGTTTTTAAATAATAAGAGTTTGAAATTCATATATTCTAGCGGGTCAACAGAAGCTGCCAAGATACTCACAGGAATTACTGCTGTCATCCTTGGTCCCATCAAGAGAGCCATCGGGATTCATTTGCAAGTAGTATCCCTGCCTGCAATATAACCTGGTCACTATACCCTTGAGCTGGGGATCTGTAGGAGAGAGAAAGAGAGAGAGAGCAGAAAGAAACGTTAGAAATTTACAAAATGATGAAACGCTTGTTACAAGCTTTGCTTCAGCAAACTAAATAACTTTCAACAAAGGAAGCATATGATTAAATATAGCAGGTATATTATAAAGTAATATGTCCTTTTCTAGTTCAGCTCTGTTTCTACAAAACAGTACTGAACTATTTTAAAGTACTTTCTGACTCCTGTGTATGTTCACAGGCAAATCCCACAGCCAACTTCCTGGACACATAAGCCCTGCCATGCTCAGAGATAGGCCATCCAATAATAGGCAGCAGAATTAATCTGCGCTCGCCTGACTCCCATAATGAACCCAACAGCACCCTCTCTGGGTTCTTAGTGTGTAGGATGTGAGAGCGTCTGTGCTCCGTCCCGTCTAGCTGACCCAACAGGGGAATTAGCCACATATCTACTGTAAATAAATCACTGCTGCAGTTAAATTGCCCAGCGCCACTACAGCTCAACCAGTCATGCTGCAATTTAATTGGCACTTTGTGGGTTTGTAATAACTGGAGGAAAAGTGAGAGTGAAAATGCAAAAAGTAAAGGAGCAGGAGGCTGAAAAGGATATATTTTAATAAACCTGCATGCAATTGTACATTGGGATGTCTCTGGAAAAATATTGCTTGTGCTCAAGCCGTGCGACAATATTTCTTCATCTGGGAGCATGTGTGCGTGGACAACCACTGGGGTCATATACCATCAACATTACTCTTATCGTGGAGACAGCTATCACACCAGATTTCATTCTAAGAAAGCCCTGGGGACGTGAACAATCAACTTCACCTGAGCCTAAACTGTGCTCCTTGAAAATGTGTGTGTGTGTGTGTGTGTGTGTGTGTGTGTGTGTGTGTGTGTGTGTGTGTGTGTGTGTGTGTGTGTG
>JBBMJY010000007.1:6268592-6280968 GCA_037833715.1 Toxotes lorentzi | reverse complement strand
GTTTTTCATTTTGTGTTTTTTTTTTTTTTTTTTTTTTTTTTACATGTCCTTCGGCTTATGCACATTTAAAGAAAACCTGATTACAGCAAATGGAAGGAGAACAATTGGGCACAAGTGCCTGTGATTTAACACAGCTCTGCGGCTCCTCATCAGAAGTGATTGGATAACTACAGAATAATAGGCCGAACCACAAATCACAAAGCTCATTTAAATGGTGCGTTATTTGCAGTGAAGTTAGCTAACTAAGGTTATTTAAGAACACTAATGTGAGCAAGGAGACAAGTATGAAGAGAGAGATGCAAATAAAGATGAAAATCACAAGACGGGGGGAGCAAAAGCCAGACGTGCAGAGGCACAACACTGTCACAATTTACTGAGGAGTCAACATGCTGGTCACACACATTCCCCTCTGCTCTCCCGCTTTCTCTCTTTTTCTATCTGTCGCTCTCTCTTTCTCACTCACACACACACTCACACACACTCTCTCACACACACACACACACACACACACACACACACACACACACACACACACACACACAGCTCCATCCTTTGATCCTATTTTAAGTCTGCAGCAGTGATGGAATGTGCCTTGTCAGCAGCACTGCAGAGTGAGGTTCCTTGGAGAAGCCCGGGGCAGTGTGGGAGAATATCAATTAGTCCAAACCCCTCTAGAAAGACCTGCTTCCGGAGCTGAAGGCAGACACTGAGTGTGTATAGGTGTGTGAGTGTGCATGATTTACTGTTTGCTTCCCAGTGAGCGAATGTCTTGGTCCACGGGTGCGTAGGTAAGCAAAGGCAATATGTGTGCCCACTTAGAAATGCATAGGGTATATAGGTGTGCATATTAATATTAATAATTTTGTGATGCAGGTGGAAGACTTGGGTGTATTTCGGTGGCAAAAGGCTTAATAGAATGGTAATGAGGGTGATGTCGGGTCAGGCCAAGCTCCAACAGTGAATTCAAAGACGTGATGTGGAGAGAATCAGGTCAGTAAATGCTTCTGTGAATGCAAAAAGAATCCATTAGATTATGTCTGCAACACAACCTTGCAAGCATACGAGTCAGTACAAGTAAAATTCAAAAGGATGCACATTTGAAGACAATATTTCTGTTAAGCAAAGGGATTTTTTTCATGTTTCTTGTCTCTTCAAATACATAAATGGAGCAGCCACTGACCTTCAGGCATGGTCAGTGCCTTTTCTTCCAATCTGGCTCCCTGTCAAGCTGCAGTCCACAGATGATACCTGATGTTAATGCAGGCGTAAGAAGCCCACAGGTCTATCAGAATCCCTGCCTACCTCTGATAGCATTACCACTACTGACAGCTTCTATAGTCAAATTACCACACACACTATTAAACCACATATACACTAGCAGGTCTTCTCCACAGAACAAGTCCGAATCAAATTGCATGAAAGAGGAAGAGAACTTTGGACTGGCAACATGAAGTGGATCTTTTAGAGGAAATCTATCCTCATACTCGCAAACACAAACACATGCACAACTGTATTTATAGGCAATGAGTGTTTTCTAAAGAAACAGTTCCCTACTTTAACCCTAATTTGTAAAATTAAACCTGCACCTTAGCACTGAGCCTGTTTCTTGTCCTTAAACTTTAAGCTTAGTCCATAATACAGACATTATAAAAAAACAAAAACAATAATGGTTTAAGTTCAGACCTTAAAAGGAATAATTTAACATTTTGGGAACAAAATTTTTTCTCTTTCTTGCCAAGAGTTAGATGAGAAAATTCATACCATTCTAATTTTCAGAGCAGTACATAATTAGGGGGTATTATGTGTTGAACTGCTTCTTAGCCAGGACTAGTAACCTCCTGGAGTTTGCCAGCAAAGAAATAGTTCAGCACATAGCCCCATTAAAACCGAAAATTTGTATTTTTACACTTGTGTTTTTGTATGGTTTAAACACACGAGATATAATGTGGTAATTTGTGATGTTTAGGGGTGTTGAGAGGTGGTTTTCATTTCCTTTCAACAGTGCCATGCTGGCTATTTCCCCAGGTTTCCAGACTACATGCTAAGTTAAGCAGATCGGCCAGACAGTAGTATCAATCTTCTCACCAAGTTCTTGCCCAGTACAGCAAATAACCACACATCCCAAAACTATTCCTCTGATCCATTTTTTCCTAATTTTGTCTGATTTAACACAATCAAAATTGATGATTTTAACAAAACCATCCAAAACCAACCATCATTAATATAATGATTTGTTACTGTTGTATAGACATTTGATTGAGGGAAATGGCCTAAGTGTAGCTCTGAGGTTTAACTGGCAATTAAACTGGTGGAGGTCAAAGACCAAAGTTAAAAGCAACATAAATCTGAATTAACATTAGCAGTTCACCTTTCACATTACATGAAGGGAGTATATTTGATTCAGTGTTCAAAAATATTGTTTAATGGAGCTTTACAGGTAAGACTCGATGTGTTGGAAAAAGTGAACTACATAAGCATGCTTTGCATATGAATTATAAACTTTCTTTATGGCAACATGACAAAGGTCATCTTGTTAATCAAAGTGTCTAATAAGTGTGTTTCATTTTACTCCTGTTTTAGTGTTTCCCTCACAGAGATCTATTAAGGTGTGCCCATATGATATGCACCACAGACCTCCAGTGAATGGGACAACAGCCACCTCCGATTGAGAACAGCAATAAAAATTTCCCCAAGAGACTATGAAAGACTAATGATGTCTGTAATGGCCAAAGTTATGATGCTTATCGTCATCAGCCGGGGCTGCACTTTGGCCGCTATGACCCTGTTGGCCCTGAGAATAAACTAAGAAAAAACAGCTGATACCCTGCCACTACAGAAATAATGTGCACGAGTGCAAGTGTTTGACTGTCAGCTAATGGAGGTGACGGTGAGACAAGGAGTGCAGTGATTAGTGTGAAGTGACAGGGGTTAATACTACAGTACGACTGAAGTCATTAACTGGCAGACGCGCACGCACTCAGACGGCCATTACCACTGTCACAGATCAAATGTTACCACAGCTCCAAATACATCAAATACTTCTCGTATCCCTCGATCCACTCAGTCTTATCAGAGGTGTCGGTGATCCTTGGCGTGAAACTAACACACAAGATTAAGTTCAACTCCTCCCACATTGCAAACATGTATATGCATTTTTCCATTAGTTTTCCATTTAGAAATCAGGTTTAGGACTTGCAGTGCAGTAGTAACACTTTTATTTTTACTTTTTTCATTTAAAGTTTTATCTTATTTAGCACTGTTCTCTTCATTGGCAGGTTAGTCACTGTGCTGTAATCCATCTATCTTTACCACATATTAGTGACTATAGTATGAGATGTTTCTAAAATAGATGTTTAATTATACATGATATCCTTAGTATTTGCTTTAGTTTCAGTTATGACATTGGACACCACATGCACACACTGACACAAGAAGTACACATACATTTACATATTTTAGTACAAACATCCAGTGAAATTGTGTTCACCGGCTAAGGACATATCCTCAAGTTACTGATTTGCTTTTTCCAAATTAATCAACAACACTTGGCTTGTAGCCAGTGTGAACAACAAAATGAACTGATTTTATAACAAAATCAACTGAGAAAAAAAAATGTATTTCATGGCTGCTTCTTGTTGACACCAGCCACTACAGGATAAGACAGCTGATGCCACTGTAGTCTGAGGTAATGCAGCTCACTTGAATCATGCAGATGGATTTATGCTTAATGTCAAAAGCACAAAGTGATGCACTTAAGGGAAAAGAAACATCTCACTGTCTCTCAAAAGAAAAGACAAAAAGTTATATTTAGACAATACATGTGGGCTGAATAAAAGTTTAGACTGTAAATTGAACCAAACCACCTCGTTTTGTTTTTATAGTGGTAAAGTGACGTATCATCATTGACGTGCAATGTAAGAAACATCACAAAAATAACCACACTACAGTAAAACAATTACCTTAAACACAGAGATAAATGATTTTGTCAGTTTCATTATAGAATCTATTTGCAAATACATGTAAATGGCATCTTTCACAGAGGGCCTCTGGGGTAATCTCAACTATATTATTATGGGTGTGTGCATTCCCCATTGTCTTTGTATCAATCTGAAGTTCATTTCTTTCAGTACAAGTTTTTCCAAGAGGAATTTAATCTTTAAACATTTCTTGGACAATAGCAGGTTGATGGTGAAATTGAACATGATGTGTATTTTTCATTTAATTTCCCAGTCCACCATGTTAACTAATTGGAATTTAGTGACATTGTGACACACAATTGTAAAGCAGCTGCCATGGCTGAAATGCTTTACTGCTTTTCAGCCGCTAGAGAGCAGTGCAGAGCTCAGCAGGAAACTGCTGCAGGATTACAGTGTTGATTAAGGAGAAGCAAACTGCTCTGCACAGAGAACATGTCCGTTGTCTCTATTTTAAAGAAGTTTTTTTCTCTCTAAAACAAAGGGTACAAGTCTACAGTAACAAAAAAAAGAGTTCCCTCTAAATGGAGCTCCAT
This sequence comes from Toxotes lorentzi, assembly GCA_037833715.1. NCBI lineage: Eukaryota > Metazoa > Chordata > Actinopteri > Toxotidae > Toxotes > Toxotes lorentzi. Next base: position 6,276,458 of record JBBMJY010000007.1, on the reverse strand, counting down.
CAACTTCAGTTGCACACACATGGTGTGAAAAGATCCAGTGAATTAAACATAGGAGTCGATCTCTGGGAAAGTAATAGTCTGTCATGTTGGTACTGTCTTGACTGCTATATTTAGCTTTGTATTTTCCACTTCATTTACACAACCAGCTGTCGAAGCACTAAGCTGAATTAAAACTGGAGCCCTTTACAAGAATAAAAACACTTTTTTCTTTTCTTTAGACAACCAAGATGCCCTCAAGTGGCCAAAACAGGCTACATCACAGATACTGTGTGAGGACGTGTGTTTCCAATAATGACAACCCCTGTGTCCAACTATCAATCAGCTTATCAAATGGATCTACCAATCAATCAATTAACCCATAAAGAATATGACAACATGATGAAGGCAGCGGTGAACTCAGTGTCGAGTTATGACCTAACTAGAGGAAGTGAGGCTGTGTTGAGTCAGTAGCGATAAGCCATAATCTGATTGTGTTTCTGGGTGCTGTAAAACACCCATTGATTCTCTGTTGCCAACTCGTATTTGCTACCAATGAATGTGTATTGTACAGAAAATCATATTTGTGTGTGTGCGTGTGAATGAGCGAGAGGAAAACAGAATAGAGAGAGAACGACAAAAACAAAGAAAAACAGAAGAAAAAATAAAAGAGGCATTTGTTTTTATTTCCGTATGTTATGCAATAGAGGCACAGAGGGCTCTGTGATATATAGATCAGAGCCTTAGGACACACAGTTTCCAATAGCAGTCAGTGGTGCAGTGCTCTAGGATCACACTGAAAACACACACACATACACACAGAGCTGGTCACTGTTAATGTGAACATGGGGAGCACACAGTTGACATTGTGTTTATGTGTTCTTGATTTAATGTAAAAAGCAGACATGAGCCTTTCCCAATCAATCACTGACTCTCCAACTGGACTGGCTCATAACAAATCACGGATTATTAATAGCATAGACCAAATTACATAAATGTGAATAATCGCATAACCAGTGTTGTGAAGACCCTCTTAGACCTCATTAGCTCAACTCTTCTCTCTTTGGCTTGGTGCCACAAGTTAAAGATCTAGGTAGAGAACTAAGTTGTGTGTGTCAGCTGGTTATATGACAAAGCAGCCTCACATGAAAAGCAAGTAGAGCAAAGACACCAAGGCACACCAGCAAGTACAATACCAAAATCAAAGTCTAAACACCGTGCTTTCTATTTATGCCCCACAGGCCTAATTAACATTTATGCAAATCAGGATAATGAAATAATAATGATAGAAATGTAGTCTTTATTAAAAGTGGAGGGATGAGTACTTTACTCAGTGTCAAACTGAGAGATATAAAAGAGTGCAGGAAAAGATAAAAAAAAGCCCTCTGTCAAATAGAGTGTTTCATTTGCATGTCTGCTGTTAGGACCTAATGAGAAATGACACATTTGTAATTACAGTGGACTATAATTAGCTGGTGTGTAAGTGAGATGCCAGAACCCAGGTCTTTATGACTGGGCTGCACATGGAGGGAGGGAACATTAACCCATTTTAAATATAAGCAGAGAATCACTTAAAGTTAATGCAAAAAGCTTTGCGACTGTAATTTTCTTTCCACGTGAAACAGACTGTCGAGGTGGGACTTGATTTGAGAGCTCAGAAATTGGCAGGACAAAGCCTGCAATGTGAACACGGATGTTGGCCTTCGCTGTGCTGCTGGAGCTCACTCACCTCCTCCATCACGCCTACTTGCAGAGGAGGTGGAGGAGGGCGAAGAGGAGGAGACGTGTTTTTATCGTAGGCCTCAGGATATATAAGATGGAGGTTTTTGGCAGAAGACAGAGCTGCAGATGATGCTGATGATAGTGTTGAAACTTGACATATCTCTGACCTCATATGATTACTTCTACTGTCCATTAGTTTAGTGATACTCCACCCCAAATCGTGGTTGTAAAAAAAACAAACAAACTGTAGTTTAATTTTCTTTTCTTTTTTTCCTTTTTTGAAAGAAAGTGGCTTTCTTGAATTCTTGCTTGAATTCTTGCTGGTTACAGTGGATTCCAGTGGTCACAAGTTTGCACTTTGAGGTACTAGCACTTTCAATATTTTCATTTTACACTACTTATTGACTTAGTAATTTCATGCTTTAAATAAATTTAGCAAATACGTCTGTACTTTTTTTTTTTTTTTTAAACCACTTGTGTTAGGCTTAGTATCATCAAAACAGAGCTAAATACATATCTCTTTGATCTTCTAATAGCGCCTGTATCTTGAAGAAAATCTTGTTGGTTGGAAATTATGAGGCACATAGGTGAACAAGGGAAAAATGAGCTGATGCTTAAGCAGTGGTTTAAAAAGCTTCAGTGAATATTTTGATACTTGTTTCCACATGAAAACCCGCCCAGCGTTCAGCGTGCATTTGATGGTCTAAAGAAAGATTTTGAGTTCAGTATAATTTTTAGGACAAAGGCTGATGAGCAAGTTGTATACAAAGATCACCTCCTGAAAAAATCTATCCATCAGATTTATTGAGTACAATTTTTATTTATTCCCCAGAGAGCAAATGGGTCAATTTAAAAGGAAGAGAAATTGGTGGTGATTGCACAAAAACATTTTCCTGACATTCTCTTTCTCAAGTCTTTTTGGAATATAGTGTATTGAGGCGTAATGATGACTCCAGACAATGAAAGTTTATTAATGTGAATTTTACAAGGTTTTAAGAACACTGCTTTAATACAGGTCACCATGTAAAGCAGTCAATTTACGGGATAAACCATCAGTCACAATAAGATCACACAGTGTCATCAAAGCGATGCATTGTTTGAGGTGATGAAAAGCATTCAGCAGGTGACTCTGACAATGTGGCGGCTATTTCCCATAGGATGCATGTGTTCTGTTAAACAGTTGTTTCAGTGTTTTTCCAGCCGACAGAGGAGCTGACCTTTCGACTCAGCTCTAAAAATAGCAACACTCAATAAAGGGGAGCTCTGGGATAAGATGCTAGTGAAGTACAGGTGCACACAAATGTCTGCACTCACAAAAGGTGATACACACATGCGCACACACACACACCACATTGTCCTCTCCATAAGCTTCCCTGACACCTGGTCAATTTCTGCTCAGGGAAATGTGCTCCTTTCCTGTCGAGCTTGAATTAGATCGGTTTAACTTATCTGTCTTTTAGAGAGGTCAGAGTCTTGTCTCTTCACAGGCTAACAGCAAACACACTGGTTTTCCAGCTGTTAGTATGTATAAATGCATCTATTCGCAGGACAAGGCCGTGTTGTCCTAACGGTGCTTTTGGTGCTAAGGTTCTCTCTCTTTCAGCCTAGCAAGAACAGAGAAAATATATATTATTTTTTAGCTTATTGTTTTGGTTTAACAGGTGTTTCCACCATAAAAGCCCTGATTACCACAAGGTGCACTACCTGCCCAGAACCCAGATTAGCAAATAGCCGGTGAACACAGTGGCGCATTTAACAGCTAACGAGCCAGGTATTTCCCTCAGGAGCTAGAGGAGACTAAAAACAGAGCTGGAAGGACAGAACTAGAGGAGTGGCTAAGCCAACTAACTGAGCCACTAACGGGTAACACCACACTTAGGACAGGCCACCAACAGCACAAAACAGGACAGAGTATAACCATAGAAGTTACATATGTACACTAAAGGCCCAAATGTTTAAATAAACCTAATTAAACTGCAAGTGCTATGCTAATATGCTAATTTTTGCACCTAAGTTCTGACTTGGCTTTGACTTTAAAGTCTGCTTGCCAGTAAAGAGGTGTTGGGGACAGACACCGGGTATGCATTCAGCTGCAACGTCAGGTGAACCTACTCCCCAGAGTCAAGCTATTCCATCAGCTCACCTGACACATCTGTTGATTCACCACACAGAGAAGTCAATTCTGCCTCTCTCTCTCTCTCTCTCTCTCTCTCTCCTGGTCTCTTCCTCTGTTTGTATACACACTGAAATGCATTTACAGAGGGACAAAGCGAGAGACGGTGCTCCTTAAGAAAACTGAAACACACTCTGCAGTGCAAGCACACCGTTGCTAAGTAACACACAGGAAGCTCCCCGAAGTACACTCCAGTAAGTTCAGTGGCTTGTCACAAGCCTACACATGATGCAAAGGTAAACATACTGAGTCAAGTTTGCACGTCTCTCTGCACTCTCGGCACACTCCGAGTGTACTGTAAACCTGGCAGGTAGGTTGAGCAGCTAACATCCTTAGGCATATTGCATCTTAAAACGTGCTGACAAAATAAAATTTGATGACATTTAGAGTGTAACAGATAAGCGAGACAGAGAGAGAGAGCCAAGGAAGAAAAATGTGAAAGAGTGTGAGTGAAAAATGAAGGCGTATGAGAATGAGTGAAGGAGGGGAGAGAAAGGGAGGGAGAAAGAGAACAGCGCTGTGCTGCAGAGGCAGAAAAGCCGGGCCATGTAATTTATGGAAGCCCATACTCATAAAACATGAATCTTGTCCATGAAGTGCTGAATCATTTGGTGCGCACACCCACCGGTCCGCCTCCCGCTCCCACATATATGCATGTGTGTATACAAGCAAATATGCACAGTAGCAGACACACACCGACACATACACAGCATCCACCCACACCATGTCATCTCTTATTCACACACTCCAGTGTGGTCCCGCTTTACATGAAGCACGTTCACCTTCTACCCAAACCTGTACAACATATTTTATGATGACAATTTATCATATAAACATACACACACATCCCAGACAAATATAAACACTTCCAGCTTTAAGTTCTGTCTATCCGACTCCTTCTAATACCCCCACCCCTGCAGCACCAAGACCACCCACCTACTCCTTCCTCCCACTGCAGCTAGCGCATTCCCAATAAAACTATTTTATTATAAGCCCTCTCCCTTTGGGTTGGACTGTGTAAGTGACTGAGTTCAGCACTTCAGCACGGCAGACACTCAATATAAGCGTTAGCGTGACTTCATCAGGGTAAGTCAACCTTGTGCAGCATTAGCTGATTAAATACAATCAAATCTTCACCCATGTTAAATGAGTTGGGGAAACAATGTCCACCTTGCTCAACCACATACTCTCATGTTAGCCAGGTACTTGTGATTAAATCTGATTTTGATCTGAAGCACACAGCACCTTTGATAACTACGGCTGTCTGCTTGACTTTGGATCTGGCTTTACCGTATATCATATCCTTTATCAATTACCACAGCTAAACAATATATAAGGCCTATTATAATCTATTATTTCCAGAGTTCAAAGTAAATGATTGGAGGGGTACCAAATTGGAATTAAATTATTTGTTCTACAGTGTCACAGTCAAAGTCTGCTGCCAATTAGAGAATGAGTACAAACTCATAAACTCAATATTTATTTGGCATGCTGCAGAGGGGGAGTTGTTTCACTCTGGAGCTGTCCAAATGTTTAATTTTCAGCTTATTCATGGTGAGCATTTTAGCACAAGCATTGTGTACAAAGGGCTGCAGCCACTGCGAGACAGAGCCAAACAGTGAGCGCAGGAGATCCTGGACGAGCGTAGAAAAGATGGGATCGTTTTCTCTCTCTGAGACAACTCTATGGTCTCTCCCTCTGACTTCACTCACTGTTTCTACAGTTCTCTGCCTTTATCTTTCTATTTCACATAATTGCAGTGCTGTAAAGTATCTATATGCAATACTAGCAATGGTTGGTACAGTAACAGAGAAATTAGAGAGTGTTCACATGCAGAGGGCACACATTGATCTTTGCTGCATAGTAATAAACAGTGGACACTTTGTTGAATATTCATGACCCTCCGTGCTCCAAGGTGATGCATCTGGAGGTGGACAGGGGGGGAAACCTGTCATTGAGAGCAGACTGGAGCATCATGGAGGACTGTGAATCCCGTGGCTGGCTCCACTCCACTCACCCACTAGCCTCCCTGCGCTCCTTCATTTTAAAAGCACTGCAAGGCAAACAGCATCATTCCAATATGTTGATCTAAGCGAGGTCACTAATACACAATGCAGGAAAATACACATTTATGAGGTCAAAGTAAAGATGAGAATGTTTTATACATGAAGTGGGTGATATGGGGAGGGAGAAAAACAGGGCTCACATGAGGGCAAAACACTTCATCAAATCTATAATAACATGTTGTGGTAGGCTTGTTTTCAGATTTTTGATGCATTAACCTTCTCAGCTCAAGTACAGCAGAGCTACCCTGGATAATTAGCCGATCTCTCCTCTGCCTGTCACTGACACTGACTCGTATATTTTATATAAACACCTCTGATCTCTTTAATTCAGCTCGGTGCTGCAATATTGCCACCCCTCCCTGTCACCACTTATCCTCTGCTTAGAGTGAGAAAAACACAGGCATTGTTTTCTGTGTGTGACTGCTGTGCTGGCATTGTGAGAGTTTGACAGCAGCACTTTGACGTGTGTTATCTCATAACCACCAGGTAATTCATCATGTATACAGCCCCAATAGAGGCCCAGTCCTTTGTGTTAAAAGCCTCTAGAAGACCTACACTACACAGTGGTGTAAATCACCAAGACAGAATCAGGGCTGTTACAGCTAGCCTTGGCTTTCAGAACACTATCTGTTTTAAAATATCCTCTGGCCTTCTATAATAAACCTCCCTCAATTACAAACAGCCTACTTTGAGAGGCACCTAGCTAAACAGTCCAGTATAGTTCATACTGAGCTCTAAGCTGTGGACAGTAGAGACTGGTGCCTTAAAGGGACTGCCGACATCCTTGAGTTTACTCCAAAGTAAAAGTTTGAGAAAGTAGAACAAATGCAGATGATGGAACTTCTGCTGATCTGTGTATATCTGAGATTTTCCCAGAGTGGGACACGTGTAACAATATGCTTCTTAGTTATTCCCAGCTCAGCAGTGGCAAAGTTCACCCTTACCCTTGACTAAAAATCAATAAATCTATTAAGAAAGTAAAGAAAAATCAATCAATGCCATTTCCCTTCCCCTGATGGACCCATAAACATGTTAGCTGAGCTCTAAATTGAGAGCATATCCATGACTAAGAGGAGGACAGACACTCGGCATACACACAAAACATATCACCACGCAAGCATGTATCAGTGGAGGATTGAATCAACAGCAGGTGATGTCAATAACTTTAGACTTTCTTTAACCATCAGAAAGGTCCTGCTTATGAAATCAGGCTGTATTCTGTATCCATTAGTGATTGATTAAGTAGTTTCTTTGATTATTTCTTTGATTATTGATTATTTCTTTGGAAAACAGACCCTGCCATTGATAGTTACAGATGAGTAAAAGTCGATACAAACAGATGGAGGTAATGGAGCAGGTGTAGTTTTCATGCTTTGTACTTACTACTTAAATTATTACTTCATCTGATCTGTAAAATCTTAAAATGCAAAACATTAGAGCAAGCAAATGAGTGTGTAAGTACACACAAGTGAATGGGAAAGTTTGCTGGTGGGTGGGTGGGGGAGGGGGAGGTCTCTAAGCCAAGACTGCTCTGTGATATATGAGCACCCTATATGCAGAACCATATGTCCTCCACGTGGGAACAGGTCTACTGACAAAATGCTCTATCGACGCATGTAGGGCTGTTGATCAAGGAGGAGAATTTGTTGAAGACTGTTAAAGCCACCTCGAATTCAATAAGAAAGTCTTTAATCAAAGACTTTGTGCTAACCTGTAATTAAATGAATAAAGAGGCTCTTCAGCTTCTCCAAGAGCCTCACTTAACCTGCAGGCAAGCTCCCAAGAGGCCTGCATACCTCCTACTCATGATGTACTCTCTCAGGGTGCACTCTGTCTCTCTTCTCATCAGTATCGCTCTATCTATCTATCTATCTATCTATCTATCTATCTATCTATCTATCTATCTATCTATCTATCTATCTATCTATC